>CM033470.1:17296327-17368836 GCA_019447015.1 Hymenochirus boettgeri | reverse complement strand
TAGACTTTTGCATAGATTATTACATTGCTACATAGAGTATAGTAGAATAGTAGAATAGTATATTCAGCAAATTCTGTCAGATCCACCGTCTGTCTCACGCTCGTTGACTATGAAGGACACTAATGATGATAATGTAAATGTGGATTTCTCAGTAAAACAGAATGTTAGCTGGGTGCACACGGACAAATTTCTGTCCCGACCGTTCGGTGCTATCAAGTGGTCGGCCGTGGCAAAGAGGTGATGTAAGGAAGAAGGGTTGGGTATATAAGAACTGGGCAGACTTTGCTGTTGGCTACAGGCTCTTTAGTAGGAATGGGTTGTACCTCACGGATGGTGGTGCAGCTGTTTTAAGGGAGAAGATGGCTAGAGGGTTGGAGGAGATTTAAACTAGGTTGGGGGAGGATATTAGCAGTCTCACTGGAATAAATAGCCAAGAAGGAAAGCAGAGTGTGTATAGGCCAGGAGCGGTGGAAAGGGGGTGGACTAGCATAGGGATAGGGAGGATGTGTATTAAAGTTTTATGAATAAATTACAGGATCATAATCTAAAATTGTGTTTGCAAATGCGAGAAGCCTGGCTGACAAAATAGGTGAATTGGGATTTATGGCGTTGAATTAAAAGTATGATGTAATAGGTATAGCAGAACGTGGTTGAACAGTTCTGCGACTGGGCTGTAAATATAGAAGGATATGCCTTGTTTAGGCAGGACATGGAAAAAAGGAAAGGGGGAGGAGTATGTTTTATGTTAAAAAGAATTGAAGCCAAATTTAAAAAAGATAACTGGTGATATGGATGTTAAAGTGAGGCAATATGGGTGGAATAGGAAACAGGAAAGGGGGCGCAGCACGGTGGCTCAGTGGTTATCACTGATAACTTGCAGCGCTGAAGTCCTGAGTTCGATTCCACCCTTGGACACATCTACAGAGTTTGTATGTTCTCCCCGTGCTTGCGTGTGTTTCCTCCTCGGGCACTCCGGTTTCCCCCACTCATAAAGACATACAGATAGGTCGTATGTGTCTATATGTGTGCTTAGATTGTAAGCTCTTCGGCAGGGCCTGATGATTGAGTAAATAATTGTAAAGCGCTGCGGAATATTAGTCGTTATATATAAAATACATACATACATGTCATTGTTGGTCCTGCTATAAGCCGCCAATGCTAGCAAGAGGGAGGTGTGTCAACTTCATATGCAGTTGGCAAGGGCTGCAAGTTTGGGGAGTGTGCCATTATGGGACTTCAATTACCCTGACATTGATTGGTGTAGTGTACTCATTATGGGGGACTTTAATTACCCTGACATTGATTGTGTGTAGTGTGCTCATATGGGGGACTTTAATTACCCGACATGATTGGTGTAGTGTGCTCATTTGGGGACTTTATTACCCTGACATTGATTGGTGTAGTGTGCTCATTATGGGGGACTTTAATTACCCTGACATTGATTGGTGTAGTGTACTCATTATGGGGACTTTAATTACCCTGACATTGATTGGTGGAGTGTGCTCATTATGGGGGACTTTAATTACCCTGACATTGATTGGTGTGTGTCATTATGGGGACTTTACCCATACATTGATTGTGTGTAGTGTACTCTATTATGGGGGACTTTAATTACCCTGACATTGATTGGTGGAGTGTGTACTTATGGGGACTTTAATTACCCTGACATTGATTGGTGGAGTGTCACTCAATGGGGGACTTACCCTGACATTGATTGGTGTAGTGTACTCATTATGGGGGACTTTAATTACCCTGACATTGATTGGTGGAGTTTGCTCATTATGGGACTTTATTACCCTGACATTGATTGGTGGGTGTACTCATTATGGGGACTTTAATTACCCTGACATTGATTGGTGTAGTGGTCTCATATGGGGGACTTTATTACCCTGACACGAATTGGTGTAGTGTGCTCATTATGGGGGACTTTAATTACCCTGACTGATTGGTGTAGTGTACTCATTATGGGGGACTTTAATTACCCTGACATTGATTGGTGTAGTGTGCTCATTATGGGGGACTTTAATTACCCTGACATTGATTGGTGTAGTGTACTCATTATGGGGGACTTTAATTACCCTGACATTGATTGGTGTAGTGTACTCATTATGGGGACTTTAATTACCCTGACATTGATTGGTGTAGTGACTCATTATGGGGGACTTTAATTACCCTGACATTGATTGGTGTAGTGTACTCATTATGGGGACTTTAATTACCCTGACTGATTGGTGGAGTGTGCTCATTATGGGGACTTTAATTACCCTTACATTGATTTGTGTAGTGTCTCATTATGGGGACTTTAATTACCCTGACATTGATTGGTGGGTAGAACTGCCATCTCAGAAAAGGCGATGAGTTCCTGAATTGCTGCAGGATAATTTTCTCAGCAGGTGTTGAGGTTCCTACTAGAAAAGGAGCTCTGTTGGCAGTGGCGGCTCCAGCTCCAGAGTTTTCTGGGGGCACAACATGGGCGCAAAGGCTAACAATGGGGCAATAATCTATGTCAGTATAATGTAAGGGGTACGGAACAGGTATACGCACCTTACGGTTTAACTGTGTGTGTTTTTTACTAAGAATTTCAAGTTTATAGAATTAAATAACAACATTTACACCCCCTTCTAACTAAAAAAAAAGAGAAATGGGCGTGGTTTGAATTTACCCACAATATGGAGGCCCTGTCTCCAGCGAAATTCTCTTTCATATAAGTCAAATATTCCCTTTGTGAGCTTTCTTCCATCTACAGCACAAACACAAAAATAAATTGACAGGTTATAAAGTCCCTCATAGGATCTAATATTCCCGTGATAGAAAGACAAAACTCATGGAAATCAACGAGATGTGGCTAATTAGCTATTTAATTAATCTTCCCGGGGGGGTTTAACATTTAGAATATAGTTGCCCTTTAGAGTAATGTGGGTCAGATTCTGACAGAGATTAACCGTTTCCAACCTGTTCATGTAATGGCAACAAAGTGAATTTTCAAGCCCTTAGGGGATTATACAGGTACATTATGTGACTCACTGGGTTCATGTTCCACATTTTAGAATGTTTAGAAGACGAATATTGTTTACAGATCACACATAAAATCCCTGGTTTAATAGCCAAAGGGAAATACCTTCTGAGCATGTGCAAAGTGTAGGGCGGCCATCTTGCCTCACCCAAAAATCCCAAACATCCCAACCCTTCAGATACATTAATCAAACTGTGATAAGCTTCTTCAGGGCAAATATGTTATTTAGCACAACCAGCCATAACCTCTCCAGAATGTTCCTTACACTCTTTGGACCTACCCTTTAACAATTGCTTTTTTACTACTATCTTTGCCCCTCGCCCCTATTTCGTCCAAGGCCCCAGCTATTTCCATAAAGTCATCCACAGACACCTCATACTTAATAACGTATGGCAGTACTTTATCAAATATTTCTTTGGTACAGTTTCTTAGCAGAAAACTACAACTATGAGCCATTGTAGACTACCGATATGACTAGTACATTGCTAGCACCCATGTAATTCCACCAAAAGACCATGCCTGTATGGTGAGAAAGAACCACTAGAGGGTTAAGGTTAGCATTGTATGTGCCATTCCAAAGGCTGCCTGGGCCAATCATTTTGCAATTACCACTATTCTGTAAGGTTGATCACAAATGATTGTCAGGGAAAGTCAGCAGGTAGTTCGCTTGGACAACCCAGTTTAGATTGATCCAACGATAAAAGGTACTTCATGAACAAACAACACAGCGTATATAGCTACTTCAAATCCTTTATCGTGTCCTCGGAGGGAGGGTCAGTCCACGAGAGTCCGACACTCAAGTTCAAGACAAGCAGGAACAAACGGACCAAATGACTCCATTAACCGTTGATTAAAAATAACATTTATTCCAGCAATAAGATCAAAGCACATGTGAGAAAAAAAACAGCAAACCCTGACGCGTTTCCTGATGTTCAAACGTCACTTCATCATAATAATTATTATTATTTTTTAATCGACGGTGGATGCAGTCATTTGTCCATTTTTGTGGTCTTCATACAAGTGCCCTCTAACGATGTCTCTAGTTGTGTAGTAGGGCAGTACGGTGGCTCAGGTGGTTGCACTGATTCCTTGCAGCGCTGTATCCTGAGTTCGATTCCACCCTTGGACACATCGCAAGGAGTTTTATGTTCTCCCCGTGCTTGCGTGGGTTCCTCCGGGCACTTGGTTTCCCCCACACAATCATAAAGACATACTGATAGGTTGTATGTGTCAAATAAATGTGCTTAGATTGTAAGCTCTTCAGGGCAGGGCCTGATGTAAATGTATACATGTAATTGTAAAGCACTACACAATAATAATAATAATAATAATAGTAGTATTAGTAATAGCAATACTAGTAGTAATAGTAGTAGTAGTAATAGTAATACTAGTAGTAACAGCAGTAGTAGTAGTAGTAGTAGTATTTTCTGTATTTTCCCAGTACTGCTGTGTGTGAACTTGACCTTTTAGCATGTCACGTGAGAAAATATACCAACTCCCATTGTGTTTTCAGAGGCTCTACCATCTTTACGCCCAAATCTTTTTATAAAGAAGCCCAGGTTTCCCTAAAAGAAATGATAATGTCCCTCTGTCCTCCCTATTGTACATCTCAGAAGTAGAGGACAAGTATGTTATTCCAACCACTCGCTGATAAAAAAAAAAACAACACAACATCTACAAAGAACATCACAGGTTCCCTGAATTAACACACAAACACACTGACAGCAATAAATGTAAATAGTTTTGTAGCTTTGGGGATGGCACTAATAGCATGTGAATTTGTCTACCCACCCTACAGTAACACACCCCCTGAGGAGGTGGGAAGGGTGGATCCTCTCCATCTCCTCTTTCCCTGCCTCTGCTTTCAGTATCCTAAGTGGACTTGCCGAGCTCTCCCTCCTCGACAGGTAGAACAAGATAACAGTGGGAGGACTTTGCACATTTCTGAACTTGGTTTGTGGGGGTTAATGCCAATGCGTATATCGGGGGGGGATTTGCCATGTTGCAGTCTAACTCACCAACAACACTTCTTTCTCATAATCCCGACAGAAATTAATCACCAATAGATCATTAAAAAAAAGGGATTTTCGGCAGAGAGGGGCGTGAAAACCGCAAACTGTCTATCACAGCAATAGAACTGAATCTCTTCGGCGGGGGGGTGATGATCCAGAGATTGGCGGAGTGAATGTACTCACCCCAGGGTCACTGAAATGGTGACACCAATCGGTCGGCACCCCCCCTCCGTGCCCAACAGTGAATAAAAAACCCGTTACAGGTAATCGCGTTTGGGGCGGGGGACGGCGATACGGCAAGTCAACTCTACCGCAGACATTCATGTAAACTTGGGTACTTCATCAAGACATCTACATTGTACATGCTATGCAATTGCCAAGGTATTCATGTTCATTCAGCTACTACTGACTATGATGGTGCATGGTTGCCAGCACAATGGAATCTCTAGCAGTTATTAACCAGTGGCTAGGTGTCATTCCACACATAGCATGAGATGTACCTGACTGTCACCATTTCATATATTCGCTCGTAATACGTTTGGCCCGGAGATTAGGGTACAGTCCCCTCGCATCACTGGGCACTAACAAAAAGCTGCAATCGGTAGATTACGAAACGGCGTAAACCAGAATCTCAGATATGCTGTCGATCATAGCATATTCATCGAAATTCTGTCATGTTTTGGTCCGATTACATGGCGTACCTCTAGTCTTCGCCAATAAACGGTGTCTCATCATCGTGTCATTTACTCCTGAGCAATGTCGGCACTTGTTAAGATCGCTGGAGGAGGAAGAACATTGTGGAAAGGCAGAGCGAATAGGATACACAACATTCACTGCATAACATGTTAGATCCTATATCTTATCCACCCATTGTGGTTTCAAGGGGGTAATTTTACTTGTAGTTAACATTAAATCTCACATTATCTGTAGTCACATATCCATTCTATGGAGCGCGAAAGATATTAGGAAGCTTTTTGCCAATAGGGATAAATACCTTTTTTGCCATATTTGTGGACTTATAGATCTGAGCAACTCACAACTGGTCCTTGTTTTTACAAAGGGAAGGTAACTACAACAACAGAATCTGACTATACCAAAATCAAGTAGAAAAACCAAAATGAATTCGTAGTTTTAGAATACCCTCCTGAATGTCCCTACATCACAGTGTGATTCTGTAACTTTATGACTGGTCAACACGGTTTATTTAGATTAGACTCCTCCCCCTTGCTAAGACATTTGGGCATGTTTCCCGATCTCTTCATGAGAACTGGGTTAAAATAAAACTTGGCTGCAAGATTCACATAGAGTTCCCAGTAAAAATTGTATTAGGGAGGGTGAAGCGAATTTATAATCCGTGTGGTCCTGCTGCTCTGCTTGTGTGCTGTGTTCCGGCATCGAAATGTGTGTTACATTGTTATATAGACTGTTACATAGACTGTTACATTGTTATATAGACTGGTACATAGATTGTTACATTGTTATATAGACTGGTACATAGATTGTTACATTGTTATATAGACTGTTATATAGATTGTTACATTGTTATATAGACTGTTATATAGACTGTTACATTGTTACATAGACTGGTACATAGATTGTTACATTGTTATATAGACTGGTACATAGACTGTTACATTGTTATATAGACTGTTGCATAGATTATTACATTGCTACATAGAGTATAGTAGAATAGTAGAATAGTATATTCAGCAAATTCTGTCAGATCCACCGTCTGTCTCACAGCTCTGACTATGAAGGACACTAATGATGATGTAATGTAAATGTGGATTTCTCAGTAAAACAGAATGTTAGGCTGGGTGCACACGGACAAATTTTCTGTCCCGACCGTTCGGTGCTATCAAGTGGTCGGCCGTGGCAAAGAGGGTGATGTAAGGAAGAAGGGTTAGGGTATATAGAGAACTGGGCAGACTTTGCTGTTGGCTACAGGCTCTTTAGTAGGAATGGGTTGTACCTCACGGATGGTGGTGCAGCTGTTTTAAGGGAGAAGATGGCTAGAGGGTTGGAGGAGATTTTAAACTAGGTTTGGGGGGGAGGATATTAGCAGTCTCACTGGAATAAATAGCCAAGAAGGAAAGCAGAGTGTAGATAGGCCAGGAGCGGGTGGAAAGGGGGGTGGGACTAGCATAGGGGATAGGGAGGAATGTGTATTAAATTGTATGAATAAATTACAGGATCATAATCTAAAATGTGTGTTTGCAAATGCGAGAAGCCTGGCTGACAAAATAGGTGAATTGGGATTTATGGCGTTGAATTAAAAGATGATGAAAGGTATAGCAGAACGTGGTTGAACAGTTCTAGCGACTGGGCTGTAAATATAGAAGGATATGCCTTGTTTAGGCAGGACATGGAAAAAGGAAAGGGGGAGGAGTATGTGTTTATGTTAAAAAAGAATTGAAGCCAAATTTAAAAGAAGAGATAACTGGTGATAGGATGTTAAAGTGGAGGCAATATGGGTGGAATTAGGAAACAGGGAAGGGGCGGGCAGCACGGTGGTCAGTGGTTATCACTGATAATTGCAGCGCTGAAGTCCTGAGTTCGATTCCACCTTGGACACATCTACAAGGAGTTTGTATGTTCCCCGTGCTTGCGTGTGTTTCCTCCGGGCACTCCGTTTCCCCCACTCATAAAGAACATACTGATAGGTCGTAGTGTATTATATGTGCTTAGATTGTAAGCTTTCGGGGAGGGCTGATGTGAATTGAGTAATAATTGTAAAGCGCTGCGGAATATGTAGCGTTATATAAGAAATAAAATACATACATACATGTCATTGTTGGTGTCTGCTATAACCGCCAAATGCTAGCAGAGAGGAGGTGTGTCAATCATATGGGGCCAGTAGTGGGTACATTTTTAGATTGGGGTGGACATGCCCTTTAAATACAGGAAAGTCCAGGACACTAACCATGCAGATGGAAGTTGTACTTGACTGGCGTCCTTAATGAAATTATATTAAAGAGGGAGAAATAATCACCCTCCCTGCCTTGGGGTTTTTTATAGTGTAGTTGTCCTTTTAAATGAACAATAACATATAAATTAGCATTTTTATTCCCATAATCCATTGAGTGAGGTTTGTTTTTTCAGTTTACAGACGTTCTTACAGTACTGCAATTCCCAGTAAGTTTGGACTGTTACAACGTCCCACCCCCCAGAAAGCGCATTTCCTTCTTAGAGGATTATCTATGGTGGCAGAGTGATTGGGACTTTCCCTGAGTTAAAACACTGACTGCGGTACAAGGTGTTGTAATATAAATCTCACATTTCCTCGCCTGCAAAGCTCACAACTTAATGACGTAGTTCAACAATGACAGGATTCCTGAGTTTGGCCTAGTTTGGTGTTAAGAACACAGGGCGGAGAAGGTGGAAATATTATGGCATTACCCTAGGGGCACCAAAAGCAGATGGAAATCTCAGTGAAGGATACAATGCAAATTGGTATGTCGTGGTCACCACTAACCAAGGTTACTGGCATTTACCTGTGGCTTTCTCATTTATCACATAGGGAAAGAGCAAGGTCAAGTCTCAGACAGTTTGGATAATCTATGAATTTGACTGTGAACACACAGGTACGACACACAGGAGGGTATGGATCCCTGTGTACGATATCGGTTATTCTGATCGTGTGTGTAGTACAATCGTCTGACAATCGTTACAATATTCCTTCTATCGACCCATATGAAAAAAAAAATATTCAGCCCATTCGACCATACGGGTATACAATCAGGATGTAGTGTCTACACTATGACCATCTTTAAGGTGGGGACAGACATGCGATAGCAACAGCAGTGCCTGACCAAAGATTGCACCACCAAGAGCAGTTTTGTTTGACAATTCGTTGGCCAAAAGTAGCCATTCGATGAGCAGTTGGAGGTCGGGCGGTCTGTCCTAGCTTTAGTCAGTAACAAAAGGTGAATTACTACCATATTCTATATGTAGCACTAGAATAGCCCAGTAAGCTATAGGATCCAATCACAAATGACCTTTTATCAGTCTAGATCAGTGACAGTAAAACAAGCAGATAAATGATGGGCGTTTGGTTTTCTCTAAATTGTAAATGTGTCATCTGTTAGTAGTAAACTAATTCAATGGATATTCAGGCCATACTAGTCCATATATCCGCCCGACAACGTTTAAGAAGTGTTCGATCAGGTCTAAGGTGCCTAACCTAACCCCGTAAAAGAATTATCCAATAAAATTTGCTCCCTCGCGCCCACCATTTTGTATGTTGATAATCCCCCTATAGAACATGACAGCACTGGTGATAACGTGATATTCCCAGAGTTGGATTTCTAAAGAGCAAAGGTTCCCACCAAGATCAGTGATCAAAATAAAAACAGTGGAATTTTGGAACTTGTTAAATCCTGCAGGTTGCTACATAAACGCACAAGGAAAACATTGTCTGATTTGTGTAAGGTTTGTGATCCATAAATAAAAAGAATGAACCAAGGGTGTATTCTAAATACTGTAAGCTGCGCACCATGGCTGTGAATACAAAATACAACCCTACCTGGTGGTACAGAAGGCCTGGATTGGTACAGGCAGCTTGGAGGCATTCCAAACAGTAGTCCTACTGGAAGGGACAACTTAAAAATAATTCAGTACTAGACAGGCGCTTTGAGAGTGAAAGAAAGGACCTGGACAATATAGAAGGTTGAGAGACAAAAATTGCAATGGTAGCTTAAAGGGTAATTCTCTTTTGAAGTTGGTAGTAAGCACTTCTGGCTGTTACTTTTCCAATTTACTGGATTTTCTCACTCACGGAATAACAAAAATTGTATCTTTTTAAGTAATTCATAACCAAAGATCAGTTGGTCAGTGTCGGTGACTTCAGACATGCTCAGTGCAATTCACCCGAGAAGAGAGTGAGAGGAATTCCCCATTCCCAATACTTTCAGGGCGATGCCACCGAGCGCCGCTATTGGCCGATAGCGGCGCTCAGAACATCGCTACTTGGCGCCAATTTCGGTTATATAACATCCACTTGCGGCGGCGCGCTGTTAACTTTCGGTGTTAGCCACGCAGGAAAGTTTGTTATGTTTCAAGCAGTTTGTCTTCCATTAGGAATTACATAGGAAGGATTTGTATTTTTATTGATTAGTTTGGGAAATTATGTGTGTTAAGCTGGTACACATGTTAGACCAGATGAACGAGGCATGACAAACAGGACAAATGTGTGGTGGACGCTTGGTCAGGGGTCGATCGTAAATCTGCTGGTCAGATTACAAATGTGGATGTTCGTCGCCCTTTCTTCATACCACCTACATATATGTTCCTTTTCTAGGGCTCATTGCGGCCCCCTGAAAGTTTGTGGTTGCTGATGGTGTGCTGCCATACCACCACCTTCCTACACATTATTAGAATATTAATCTATGCAAAAATATGGTCCATTCCTGTAAAGAACGCTGATGGCATTGCAAATTCTGCTGAGTATGTGTGTTCTCGACCTATTACAAAGCTTACATAACCTAGAATCGCAGTAGTAAAAATCCAACGTGTAGGTCAATAAGAATCTCATTAGTTAGACTGACGAAATTAGAACGTAATCTGCTGGTGCAATAAGGAAGCAAATATTTAATAGGCCTATTATATTTACAGTCCTATTGTATGAGAAGGCAATCGGCGTGGATTTCTACATTCCTGCTTGTGGCTACTTGGCTTAAAGGAGAATAAAAACTAAAAAACCCAACAGCCAAGAAATAAAGCAACTAATCTGCACCTGGAAGCACAGCCGTATTCGTAACACCAGCAAACCCTGTTCTAGGTCTCCGCGGCACATTACCTCCCCCATTTATTTCTCTAGTATAAAGAATTGTCATTCATATCATAAATCATATTAAATCAATGTGCAGGGTTAAGCTCACTATGATATTGGGATATATATATTTTTTTATTATTATAGGTTATATGGTTATATGCGACGTAGCGACTTTACAATTACATGTATACATTTCAGATCAGGACCTGCCCCCAAAGAGCTTACAATCTAAGCACCTTTATTGGACACATACGACCTATCAGTATGTTTTATGTTGTGGGGGGAACTGGAGTGCCCGGTGGAAACCACGCAAGCACGGGGAGAAACATTACAAACTCCTTGCAGATGTGTCCAAGGGTGGAATCGAAATCAGGACTTCAGCGCTGCAAGGTATCAGTGCTAACCGCTGAGCCACCATACTAATATTGTATAAATTGTTTCTGTGTATGAAGCTTTACAATGACAAGAAAGTGGAATATCTTTTTATGAATGAATCTTTTTGTTTTATCGGTGTTGTATTTACAACGCGTAACAGTTTACAGACTATGGCCATGGATTTTAGAAAAGTATTAAGAGTTTAGATAGAAGTGTTACGTAAGTGCACATGTTATTAACGTATTAAAGTGGAATATTGAGAGATATGGACATTTTACACATTGCATAACTTTCCATATTGCACCTTGTTATAATAATCATTAATTGGCACTTTACGGAATTCATTAAATTATAATTATGCCATAAATTTGCAATATGGGAAAATATTTTGTGGTTAGGAATCTTGCCCTTTATTTAACAAACAAACTCTTTAAAGTTCTGAAATTGAATGTTGGTCTAAAAGGCATTGATGGAAGAAACGGGTCACTTAAGGCAACGTGGCTTAACACCTGGTATGATCAGGGAACAACCTGTGTCTTGCCCAGTGCTATTAATTTACAACAACCAATCAGATGATAGCTTTTTATAGGTATTATGTAGTTAACATCTGATTGGTAGTTCAGATTCTTGCTCTGGAAGATCAGGCTTTCCCTGATTTAGGGGTTAGGCCACATAATGCGATTTATAAGTGCCAATACAGTCGCGCTTTTAAAAGACGGACACAAGTGTGAGACTAATTGATGTGGCCACATAGTGCGCGGTCGTGCATTGCACATGAGATCTGTTAATTGGAGCACATGCAATCCATATTTTTTTTAGAGCGTCCATTTCCGGTGCGTTAAAGTGTGGCCACAGCCTTAGGATGTATAACTAGCCATACACTACCATTCGAACAGTCTATTGGGACAATTAACATTATTATTATACATTGCAAATAATTGGTCCAGGCCAGGGGATATCACAGAAACCAATTTATCCATTCCCAGATTTACCATTAGGCACAGGGGCGTGTTTAGGGGGGGATTACTGGTGCTTGGAATCCCCCCTTTCTGGCTGCTCAGTGCAGTCTGCTGTTCTACTTCTCCTGGTGCCATAGCTGTTATACAGACTGTATACAGACTACATTGTTACATGACTGTTACATAGACTGTTACATTGTTATATAGACTGTTACATAGATTGTTACATTGTTATATAGACTGTTACATTGTTATATAGACTGTTACATAGTATATAGATTGTTATATGGACTGTTACATAGTATATAGATTGTTATATGGACTGCTTAGTAGATTGTTATTGGGATTACATAGATGTTACATGTTATATAGATTGTGCATGATTGTTATCATGTTAATAGACTGGACCTAGATTGTTACATTGTTATATAGATTGGTGACATAGATTGTTACATTGTTTATAGACTGGTACATAGATTGTTACATTGTGATATTAGATTGTGACATAGATTGTTATTGTTTATAGACTAGGTACATTGATTGTTACATTGTTATATAGACTGTTATATAGATTGTTACATTTTATATATATTGTTACATTCTTATTAGACTGTATAAGATTGTACATTGTGTTATATGACGTACATTGTTAAATAGAATTATATAGACTGTTACATTGTTAATAGAATGTCATAGATTGGTACATTGTTATATAGGACTGGTACATAGATTTGTTACAGTGTTTATATAGACTGTATACATAGATTGTTACATTGTTATATAGACTGGTACATAGATTGTTACATTGTTATATAGACTGTTATATAGATTGTTACATTGTTATAGACTGTTATATAGATTGTTACATTGTTATATAGACTGTTACATAGATTGTACATTGTTTATAGACTGTTACATAGATGTTACTGTTGTATAGACTGGTACATAGACTGTATACATTGTTATATAGTGTTACATAGACTGTTACATTTTATAATGACTGTACATAGATTGACATGTTGTATAGAGGAAAAGATGTTACATTGTTATATAGACTGTTATAGACTGTTAAATTGTAATAGACTGGTACATAGATTGTTACATTGTTTATAGACGGTACTAGATTGTTACATTGTTATATAGACTGGTACATAGATGTTAACATATAGACTGTTACATAGACTGTTACATTGTTATAGGACTGACATAGATGACATTGTGATAGTATGAATAGATTGTTACATTGTATATAGACTGTATATAGATTGACATGTTATATTAGACTGTTATATAGACTGTACATTGTTTATAGACTGGTACATGAATTGTGACATTGTTATATAGGACTGGTACATAGACTGTTACATTGTTATATAGAGACTGTTGCATAGATTATTACATTGCTAATAGAGTATAGTAGAATAGTAGAATAGTATATTCAGCAAATTCTGTCAGATCCACCGTCTGTCTCACAGCTCTGACTATGAAGGACACTAATGATGATGTAATGTAAATGTGGATTTCTCAGTAAAACAGAATGTTAGGCTGGGTGCACACGGACAAAATTTCTGTCCCGACCGTTCGGTTGCTATCAAGTGGTCGGCGTGGCAAAGAGGGTGATGCAAGGAAGAAGGGTTTGGGTATATAGAGGAACTGGGCAGACTTTGCTGTGGCTACAGGTCTTTAGTAGGAATGGGTTGTACCTCACGGATGGTGGTGCAGCGTTTTAAGGGAGAAGATGGCTAGAGGGTTGGAGGAGATTTTAAACTAGGTTTGGGGGGGGAGGATATTAGCAGTCTCACTGGAATAAATAGCCAAGAAGGAAAGCAGAGTGTAGATAGGCCAGGAGCGGGTGGGGAAAGAGGGGGGTGGGACTAGCATAGGGGATAGGGGAGGAAGGTGTATTAAATGTATGAATAAATTACAGGATCATAATCTAAAATTGTGTTTGCAAAGCGAGAAGCCTGGCTGACAAAAATAGGTTGAATTGGGATTTATGGCGTTGAATGAAAAGTATGATGTAATAGGTATAGCAGAAAACGTGGTTGTTGAACAGTTCTAGGACTGGGCTGTAAATATAGAAGGATAGGCCTGTTTAGGGCAGAGACATGGAAAAAAGGAAAGGGGGAGGAGTATGTGTTTATGTTAAAAAGAATTGAAGCCAAATTTAAAAGAAGAGATAACTGGTGATATGGATGTTAAAGTGGAGGCAATATGGGTGGAATTAGGAAACAGGAAAGGGAGCGGGCAGCACGGTGGCTCAGTGGTTATCACTGATAACTTGCAGCGCTGAAGTCCTGAGTTCGATTCCACCCTTGGACACATCTACAAGGAGTTTGTATGTTCTCCCCGTGCTTGCGTGTGTTTCCTCCGGGCACTCCGGTTTCCCCCACAATCATAAAGACATACTGATAGGTCGTATGTGTCATATATGTGCTTAGATTGTAAGCTCTTCGGGGCAGGGCCTGATGTGAATTGAGTAAATAATTGTAAAGCGCTGCGGAATATGTAGCGTTATATAAGAAATAAAATACATACATACATGTCATTGTTGGTGTCTGCTATAAGCCGCCAAATGCTAGCAGAGAGGAGGTGTGTCAACTTCATATGCAGTTGGCAAGGGCTGCAAGTTTGGGGAGTGTGCTCATTATGGGGGACTTCAATTACCCTGACATTGATTGGTGTAGTGTACTCATTATGGGGGACTTTAATTACCCTGACATTGATTGGTGTGTGTGCTCATTATGGGGGACTTAATTACCTGACATTGATGGTAGGTGTGCTCATTATGGGGGACTTTAATTACCCTGACATTGATTGGTGTAGTGTGCTCATTATGGGACTTAATTACCTGACATTGATTGGTGTAGTGTTCATTAGTGGGGACTTTAATTACCCTGACATTGATTGGTGTAGTTACTCATAGGGGGACTCTTTATTACCCTGACAATTGATTGGTGTAGTGTACTCATTATGGGGGACTTTAATTACCCTGACATGATTGGGTGTAGTGTACTCATTATGGGGGACTTAATTTCCTGACATTGATTGGTGGTGTGTACTCATTATTGGGACTTTAATTACCTGACATTGATTGGTTGTAGTGTCTCATTATGGGGACTTTAATTACCCTGACATGATTGGTTGTAGTGTGCTCATTATGGGACTTTAATTACCCTGACATTGATTGGTGTAGTGTACTCATTATGGGGGACTTTAATTACCCTGACATTGTTTGCTGTAGTGTACTCATTATGGGGGATTTTATACCCCGACATTGGTGGTGTAGTGTTCATTATGGGGACTAATTACCCTGACATTGATTGGTGTGTGTACTCATTATGGGGACTTAATACCCTGACATTGTTGTGTGTAGGTTATATATGGGGACTTTATATACCCTGACATTGATTGGTGTAGTGTAGGTACTCATTATGGGGGACTTTAATTACCCTGACTTGATTGGTAGTGTACTCATATGGGGGACTTTAATACCTGAATTGATTGGTGGAGTGTACTCATTATGGGGGACTTTAATTACTGACATTGATTGGTGTAGTGTGCTCATTATGGGACTTTAATTACCCTGACATTGTTGGTGTAGTGTACTATTATGGGGATTTTTAATCCTGACATTGATTGGTAGTGTACTCATTATGGGGACTTTATTACCTGACATTGATTGGTGTGGTGCTCATTATGGGGGACTTTAATTACCCTGACATTGATTGGTTTAGTGTACTCATTATGGGAGAATTTAATTACCCTGACATTGATTGGTGTAGTGTACTCATTATGGGGGACTTTAATTACCCTGATATTGATTGGTGTAGTGTACTCATTTTGGGGGACTTTAGTTACCCTGACATTGATTGGTGGAGTGTACTCATTATGGGGGACATGAATTACCCTGACATTGATTGGTGGCGTGTGCTCATTATGGGGGACTTTAATTACCCTGATATTGATTGGTGGAGTGAACTCATTATGGGGGACTTTAATTACCCTGACATTGATTGGTGGAGTGTACTCATTACGGGGGACTTTAATTACCCTGACATTGATTGGGGTAGTGTGCTCATTATGGGGGACTTTAATTACCCTGACATTGATTGGTGGAGTGTACTCATTACCGGGGACTTTAATTACCCTGACATTGATTGGTGGAGTGTACTCATTACAGGGGACTTTAATTACCCTGACATTGATTGGTGTAGTGTACTCATTATGAGGGACTTTAATTACCCTGACATTGATTGGTGGAGTGTACTCATTATGGGGGACTTTAATTACCCTGACATTGATTGGTGGAGTGTACTCATTATGGGGGACTTTAATTACCCTGACATTGATTGGTGTAGTGTACTCATTATGGGGGACTTTAATTACCCTGACATTGATTGGTGTAGTGTACTCATTATGGGGCTTTAATTACCCTGACATTGATTGGTGTAGTGTACTCATTATGAGGGACTTTAATTACCCTGACATTGATTGGTGGAGTGTACTCATTATGGGGGACTTTAATTACCCTGACATTGATTGGTGTAGTGTACTCATTATGGGGGACTATAATTACCCTGACATTGATTGGTGTAGTGTACTCATTATGGGGGACTTTAATTACCCTGACATTGATTGGTGGAGGTGCTCATTATGGGGGACTTAATTACACCTGACATTGATGGTGTGTGTACTCATTATGGGGGACTTTAATTACCCTGACATTGATTGGTGGAGTGGAACTGCCATCTCAGGAAAAGGCGATGAGTTCCTGAATTTGCTGCAGGATAATTTTCTTTCACAGGTGGTTGAGGTTCCTACTAGAAAAGGAGCTCTGTTGGCAGTGGCGGCTCCAGCTCCAGTGTTTTCTGGGGGCATAACATGGGCGCAAAGGCTAACAATGGGGCAATAATCTATGTCAGTATAATGTAAGGTGTACGGAACAGGTATTACGCACCTTACGGTTAAGCTGTGTGTGTTTTTGACTAAGAATTTCAAGTTTATAGAATTAAATAACAACATTTACACCCCCTTTCTAACTAAAAAAAAGAGAAAATGGGCGTGGTTTGAATTTACCCCAATATGGAGGCCCTGTCTCCAGCGAAATTCTCTTTCATATAAGTCAAATATTCCCTTTGTGAGACTTTTCTTCCATCTACAGCACAAACAACAAAAATAAATTGACAGGTTATAAAGTCCCTCATAGGATCTAATATTCCCGTGATAAGAAAGACAATAACTCATGGAAATCAACGAGAATGTGGCTAATTAGCTATTTAATTAATCTTCCCGGGGGGGTTATAACATTTAGAATATAGTTGCCCTTTAGAGTAATGTGGGTCAGATTCTGACAGAGATTAAACCGTTTCCAACCTGTTCATGTAATGGCAACAAAGTTGAATTTTCAAGCCTCTAAGGGGATTATAACAGGTACATTATGTGACTCACTGGGTTCATGTTCCACATTTTAGAATGTTTAGAAGACGGAATATTGTTTACAGATCACACATAAAATCCCTGGTTTAATAGCCAAAGGGGAAATACCTTCTGAGCATGTGCAAAGTGTAGGGCGGCCATCTTGCCTCACCCAAAAATCCCAACACCTTCAGATACATTCAATCAAACTGTGATAAGCTTCTTCAGGGCAAATATGTTATTTAGCACAACCAGCCATAACCTCTCCAGAATGTTCCTTACATCCTTTGGACCTACCCTTTAACAATTGCTTTTTTTACTACTATCTTTTGCCCCTCATTTCGTCCAAGGCACCAGCTATTTCCATAAAGTCATCCACAGACACCTCATACTTAATAACGTATGGCAGTACTTTATCAAATATTTCTTTGGTACAGTTATCTTAGCAGAAAACTAGCAACTATGAGCCATTGTAGACTACCGATATGACTAGTACATTGCTAGCACCCATGTAATTCCACCAAAAGGACCATGCCTGTATGGTGAGAAAGAACCACTAGAGGGTTAAAGGTTAGCATTGTATGTGCCATTCCAAAGGCTGCCTGGGCCAATCATTTTGCAATTAACACTATTCTGTAAGGTTGATCACAAATGATTGGTCAGGGAAAGTCAGCAGGTAGTTCAGCTTGGACAACCCAGTTTAGATTGATCCAACGATAAAAGGTAACTTCATGAACAAACAACACAGCGTATATAGCTACTTCAAATCCTTTATCGTGTCCTCGGAGGGAGGGTCAGTCCACGGAGAGTCCAGACACTCAAGTTCAAGACATAGCAGGAACAAACGGACCAAATGACTCCATTAACCGTTGATTAAAAAATAACATTTATTCCAGCAATAAGATCAAAGCACATGTGAGAAAAAAAACAGCAAACCCTGACGCGTTTCCTGATGTTACAACGTCACTTCATCATAATTAATTATTATTATTTTTTAATCGACGGTGGATGCAGTCATTTGGTCCATTTTTGTGGTCTTCATACAAGTGCCCTCTAACGATGTCTCTAGTTGTAGTAGTAGGGCAGTACGGTGGCTCAGTGGTTAGCACTGATTCCTTGCAGCGCTGTAGTCCTGAGTTCGATTCCACCCTTGGACACATCTGCAAGGAGTTTGTATGTTCTCCCCGTGCTTGCGTGGGTTTCCTCCGGGCACTTGGTTTCCCCCACAATCATAAAGACATACTGATAGGTTGTATGTGTCAAATAAATGTGCTTAGATTGTAAGCTCTTCAGGGCAGGGCCTGATGTAAATGTATACATGTAATTGTAAAGCACTACACAATAATAATAATAATAATAATAATAGTAGTAGTAGTAATAGCAATACTAGTAGTAATAGTAGTAGTAGTAATAGTAATACTAGTAGTAACAGCAGTAGTAGTAGTAGTAGTAGTATTTTCTGTATTTTCCCAGTACTGCTGTGTGTGAACTTGACCTTTTAGCATGTCACGTGAGAAAATATACCAATCCCATTGTGTTTTCAGAGGCTCTACCATCTTTACGCCCAACATCTTTTTATAAAGAAGCCCAGGGTTTCCCTAAAAGAAATGATAATGTCCCTCTGTCTCTTCCCTATTGTACATCTCAGAAGTAGAGGGACAAGTATGTTAATTCCAACCACTCGCTGATAAAAAAAAAAACAACACAACATCTACAAAGAACATCACAGGTTCCCTGAATTAACACACAAACACACTGACAGCAATAAATGTAAATAGTTTTGTAGCTTTGGGGGATTGGCAGCTAATAGCATGTGAATTTGTCTACCCCACCCTACAGTGAACACAGGCCCTGAGGAGGTGGGAAGGGTGGGATCCTCTCCATCTCCTCTTTCCCTGCCCTCTGGTTGCAGTATCCTAAGTGGGACTTGCCGAGCTCTCCCTCCGTCAGGTAGAAACAAAGTAACAAGTGGGAGGACTTTGCACATTCTGAACTTGGTTTGGGGTGAACCATTGTAATATGGGTTTGCAGTCAACCACCTGCTTCCAGAATCCAGATGAAATTTATCACATAGATAGGGAGTTTCTCAGGGGCCCAAACTTCTAGCAGAATCTCCATGGACCACGTCTCCAGCTGTAACTGGGTAGGCAGAATCTATTGTCATGCATTTGCCAATCAGAATCACAAACTGATGAATGGTGCTGGTTGCCCCAAAAATTAACGTTTAACGGGCAGGTCATCCCCTCAAATAAAAAATTCTATATTGGTATATTGGTAAATCACCAAACTCCAAAACTGCAATAGTTAGAAAGCGCAAAGATGTATGACTAATGTGAAATTCTGTTCAATGTTTTTTTTACCCCTCTTTCTTCTTCCTGGTTTTCCATCATCTCTTGTTTACTCTGAGCATGTGCAAGCTTGTAAAAGAGCTTGGAGAGAAGGAAGAAACATTGTGAAAGGCAGAGAGAAGAGGATACACAACATTCTACTGCATAACAGGTTAGTCCTATATCTTAATCACCATTGTGGTTTAGGGGGTAATTTAATTTATTTAACAATAAATCTACATTATCTGTAGTCACATATCCATTCTATGGAGCGCGAAAGATATTAGGAAGCTTTTGCCATAGGGATAAATACATTTTTTGCCATTTTGTGGACTTATATGATCTGAGCAACTCCACAACTGGTCTTTGTTTTTAAAGGAGAAGTAAACTAAAAAAAAAAGAATCTGACTATACCAAAATAAAGTAGAAAAACCAAAATGAATTGTAGTTTTAGAAATACCCTCCTGAAATGTCCTACATCACAGTGTGAATTCTTGTAACTTTATTGACTGGTCAACAACAGTTATTTAATTAAGACTCCTCCCCATTGCTTGAAGACATTTGGGGATGTATCCGATCTCTTCCATGAAGAAAGGGGTTAAAATAAACTTGGGCTGAAGATTCACAAAGAGTTCCCAGGTAGAAATTGTAATTAGGGAGGGGTGAAGCGAATTTATAATCCGTGTGTCCTGCTCTGACTTGTGTGTGTGTTCAGGCAAGAAATGGTGATTAAATTCATATAATCCTCCCGTACAGGACATGCCTCCAATACTGCCCCATCCACCTCTCCACACTTACATCCACCTTACTAATTTATAATTAGACTCATGTTTAATGCCATCGTTCTCCTCTTGGCTCCACGTTCAGCTAAGGATAAAAAGATAGAGTTAATGAGAGTGTTTAAATAAATAAAGTTAATGAATCTTTAAATAAATATCCTGGCACAATATCATGCTACAACAGTGCCTACAAGGGTACAATGCGTTGTAAGGTTTAGGCTGCGCAGTTCGCCATGGGATACTAAGCTCACACGTGATCCCTAGCTAGAGGCACGTTTAATACCACACTAGGCTTTCTTGAAGACTCAATCAGGTCCCCAGTGAGGTTTATGTTTGAGGGATACTGTTCTCTACTCTGCAGAAGAGCATTGCAGTCTTTGAGATCTTAAAGGGGAAAACCAACCCCCCCCCTACATTCAAGGACAACTAAAGTCTCAAAACAACACTAAATTAAAAGGCAGAGCACCTTGATATAAGAGCATTAAAGGAATATTTCACTACCAAAGTGGAGGATAAAGAGCTATGTCTTACCTCCGTTCTTCAATCAATGCAAGTGAGCCAGGAAAGAACTTAGAGCAAACTTACCTGTTACGCGATCCTTGGCAGCAGCACTGACAGATCCCGACCCTTTCCAGGTTCTGTACAGCTACAGGAAGTGGTCGGGACCTGTCAGTGCTGCTGCAGAGGATCATGTAACAGGTAAGCTTGCTCTAAGTTCTTTCCTGGCTCCACTTGCATTGATCGAAGAACAGCCGGTCTGTAATCAATGTATTAAAGGAATAGTTCACTTTGGCATAGTCCTTACCTTACTATGTATCCTTACCCTACTATATCTATCCTTACCCTACTATATTTATCCTTACCCTACTTATATGTATCCTTACCCTACTATATGTATCCTTACCCTACTTATATGTATCCTTACCCTACCTATATGTATCCTTACCCTACTATATCTATCCTTACCCTACTATATCTATCCTTACCTTACTATATGTATCCTTACCCTACTATATCTATCCTTACCCTACTATATCTATCCTTACCCTACTTATAGTATCCTTACCCTACTATATGTATCCTTACCCTACTTATATGTATCCTACCCTACTTTAATGTATCCCTTAATCCCTACTTATATGTATCCTTACCCTACTATATGTATCCTTACCCTACTTATCTGTATCCTTACCTACTTATATGATCCTTACCTTACTATATTATCCTTACCCTACTATATCTATCCTTACCTACTATTCTACCTACCCTACTATATCTATCCTTACCTTACTTATATTATCCTTACCCTACTATATCTATCCTTACCCTCCTAGATCTATCCTTACCCTACTATATGTATCCTTACCCTACTTATATGTATCCTTACCCTACCTATATGTATCCTTACCCTACTATATGTATCCTTACCCTACTATATGTATCCTTACCCTACTATATCTATCCTTACCTTACTATATGTATCCTTACCCTACTTTATGTATCCTTTACCTACTATATGTATCCCTACACCTACTATATGTATCCTTACCCTACTATATGTATCCTTACCCTACTATATGTATCCTTACCCTACTATTACAGTACTGTGACTGGTAATTATTGACAACAGCCTGGTGGATCTGGAACTTCCCCCCCCCCCCCCCCCCCGAGGACCACAGCTTCTCACGGAACAGCCGGACTGAGGACACAGTCAGGTTTAGTATCCATGCAGTGCTAGTAATGGCGGACAGAGCGGGACGCACCCTGGAGGCAACAGGGCTCTCTGCATTTTTGGGTGAGATCGCTCCACTTTTAACATAACAATATACTGCATGTGGGATGTTATTAGTGCTACCCCATCAAGGATTTTTCAGCTCCTTGGGAACTTTTATTTGCTCTGTGCTGGACATTACAACCTGGGGAATTAGGTATCTGCATACTGGCCAACTTTATTTATTACTCCTAACCAGATTTGTCTACTTCTTTTATGCATTTTTAATATTTTGGTATTTGAGTTTATACATTACTCACTTGTGCAATATTTATGTAATAAAATGTGTGAATATCACTGGACTAAAGGTGTATAGACTCTGTTCCAGATGGGATAACAAAGGGAAGTATTCCCTACCACAGGAATCTATTTTATTAGGAGATGGTGGTTGAGTGCCACGGTGCTGGTCGTTCCATGTTATAGTGGAGTCTTTCTTTCCTCTTTGCTGTATATTCCAGGATGGAATCATTTGATTGGTTGCAACAGTTTGTGATCCACACCACTAACAAAGATTTCAATTGGTTGAGATATTTTATTGATATAAAATTTCTATGTACAACATTGAAAACCGAAATCAAAGACCATACTGTCGTGTACTAAAACATACACCGTTCCTGATCCAGTTCCGTTTCATATTTTTCTGTCACAGAAAGATACATATACGAATTTACACAACTTTTCATAGAATATACACAGTATATTAACACCGAACTGTGTATCTGTTTTATAATATAAGAATTTTTTCTTTTTTTTCTGGTTTGTGAATGTACAATGAATACGATTTACATTTTGTAATGTTCCAGACTCTAGAGTTAAAGTTCATAACAATAATAAGATATTATTAGTCACCTGACCAAGAGATGACCAATTACAGTCAACAAAAGTAATTTCTATCTATACATTTTGAGACGGGCAGTGTAAGATTTTCAACCAATGAAATAAAAAAAAAAAAAAATTCCAACAAATCCCTTAAAGGACAACTAAGCTCTAAAAATAAACTCTTTAACAATGAAAATTACTTTGGGCAAGGATGTTGGATGGATTATTCCTACCTCCCAATATTTTTTCGTTGAGGAGCTACAGTACGTTTTTATCTGCCAGGTTAGTCCTTTATTAAAGATAGTGCTGAATCCAGGAGGAAGACTGGCAGAATTCTTTGTGCTGGCAATCCTCACAGAAACAATATTGGGAAGTATGAATTATCAGTCTTATATCCCTGCACCAGGTACTTTTTGCTTTTAAGTTATAAACAACTTTATATACACTATCAGGGTAATTTAATAAAAGTTCTTATTGGTAAAAATTTTTGCCCCAACCAATCAGATGTTAGCTTACAAATGTTAAATAATATCTGATTGGTTGGAGCAAAATTAGCAACATTTTTAACGATAAGAACTTTTATTGAATCTCCCTGTAGGTTTTCAAGAATTATTTTTTTTTGCAATTTGTTGCCTTTAACAAACTCTCAAGGCCTCATGTCAAGGTAATCGAATGAACATGTTAGAATTCTATAAAGGGAATCTACATCACAGTTTGTTTAGCTATACGTCTGCACATACCCCCAACTTGAAAGGAAGCTAAAGAAAGTATGTCTACCAAATTGTCTTTTCGTGTCCTTTAAATATAGAATTTATTTTGCAGCCACCTAAAGCAGATCATTCACCTGGTCTGCAACCTAATAACAGTCCACACAAGATGGTCTTTCAAAAAAGTAAACTAAAAGTCTCAGACTACTACACTGCAAGGTTACACTAACGGCTGGGATTGGAGTAAAATCATCTATATACAAAAGCCTTCTGTGTTTTAACACCTCTTTGGTGCCATCAAGAACGGTCTAGAAACCCAAAAACAGACTGAACCCCTTGTTGCCTTGAGGGATGGATAACTAGACTTACAGAAGACGGATTACGTCGTTTTAAAGGGGATTACACAATTAAAAAATAAAATTCTAGTGTTGATCTCGGTTAATTGACTGTTATAAACAAAAACAGACCATGACAAAAAGGTCCGATATACAGAACTCTGAATCCTTGCTAAAACACATTAGATACAAGCAACCTAATAAGTAGGACAATAGCACAAGCCATGATGGATAATAAGACAATTCAATAAATCTAGGTTCTTTAAAAGGACATGTCCACCCTTTAAATGAAAAAAAATGGTGACTTGGCAGTCATCTGCTCACAACCCCAACTGCTTTTTGTACCAGTTTATAACATGCATGTGTAACCAGATATTTAAGTTATCTTCCGTTTTGGAAGGTATCTGCCTTCTCAGTTTGCTCAATGAGCTTTTTATAAGCTTGAGCATGTGCAGCAAGGGAAACCGCAGTCAATCATTGGCTGTGATGCCAGCAGCCACAGCCCTAATTGATTGACTGCATGGAGGGAGGAGCCAGCTTTTTATAAAGTGCGGAATATATCAGTTGGGTCAGGTAAATAACAAGTGACTAGTTTTTGTTTTAAAGACCGACATGCCCTTTAACTCTAACAGTACAGAAATGATGAAATGACCTTCAATTCTTGAACATAGACATGTCCACTCCTTTCAAACAGACTGGCCACTATCTATGGAAGAGAGAGAGTCTTCTTCAAAAGAATCTTTGAATTTAACATTGGACATTTCATCCATTAACAGATTGGCTGCAGAAAAATGGCCACAACTGTTCGCCAGATCAAGGGCGGTAAACCCTTCAGCAGTAAGGGCATTTATGTTTGCTCCTCGGGTAAGAAGAAACCTGGCAGTGCTGGTGTGCCCTGTTTCCGCAGCTATGTGCAGTGGGGTCTTCATCTGGCAATTAGGAATGTTTACATCACAGTGCATATCCACAAGGATCCGAGCCACCCGATAATGTCCTCTCTGGGCAGCAAGATGCAACGGGGACCTTCCGTCTGAAGTCTGAGAGTTGATGTCGGCCCCAGGATGCTTTGACAAAAGTTTAACAATGTTCAAGTGTCCCTGCCATGCTGCATAATGCAGGGCGAGCCAATTGTCCTGGCCTTTAACATTCACGTCTGCACCCCTCCTTAGGAAAACACGCACAGTACTCTCCTGTCCGTGTTGACAAGCAACGTGCAAGGGTGTTCTACTTTTAATGTCCACCTCGTTGAGAGAAGCGTTTTTTTCCAGGAGCATCCTGCTTATACACTCATCTCCGTTCTGGGCAGCAAAATGTAGAGCTGTAAAGTGGTCCTCATCCTTGGCGTTGATGTTGATCTTCTTGGCGAGAAGAAGTTCCACAATGTTCTTGAGCTTTTTGTCTGCTGCTATGTGCAGCGGGGTGGACCCTTTAAGATTGGTCAGGTTGGGGCTGGCATTGTAGAGCAAAAGCAGCTTGGAGCATTCTTCCTGCCCGTTCTCTACCGCCAAGTGTAAAAGACTGGACCGTCCGTCCAATACTAAATCGACATCTTGGGGTTGAAGAATCTTCATCAGCTTGGCTGTGTCCCCGGCCACAATGGCATCAATAAGCTTCTTCTTCTGGATATCTGTCGCACTGATATCTAGAATGGTGGAGAAATTAGAAAATGATTAACGTGTTCAGAATATCCGTGGGAACAGACATGTTTGCAAAATTTTTTAAGCAAATATTGGCTTTCTAGAAACATATTAAGCGTGTTGAGCAATGGAAGAACCAATTCAATGAAAGTTCTTATCGTTTAAAATGGTGCTAATTTTGCCCCAACCAATCAGATTTTAGCTTTCAAATGTTAAACAACATCTGATTGATTGGGGCAAAATTAGCACCATTTTAAACGATAAGAACTTTATTGAATAACCCTGCAAGTTCAGTTTTGTCAAACTCTAAAAAAGTGCAGCTGCGCTCCAAATATCTTACACGCCTGACGTTTATTGTTATAAAACAGCCATGAATTACATCTTAAGGCTTGTACACACCTACAGTTCTGCGCTGGACAAGTGAGTGGGCTTATGTTTGCTTTTAAAGAGTTGTTACTATAAGGTTCCAACTTGCTTATAGAAACCCACTGGCCCTCTCTGTAGGATTCCCTCCTGTTTGATAGAATGTCAGTGGACCATATTTCCCTCTAGAACAGGGGCAGGTAGGAACCACTTACCTAGGACAGAGCAATCCTTTTCAAAGGACAGAGACAGAGAACCCCTGGAGGAGAAGGCAGAGTCCACGGAAGACACCCCAGAAAGCCTTTTGTCACTTGTTGCCAAGTGAGTCTCAGAGACACTGTGGCTGAGACATCCAGGTCCTTCCATAGTTTGGGAAATCCCAGAATCCAGCTGAGAGAGGAGCTCAGAGAGGCTGTAGTCTTTATCGAATACAGGAGGGGGAGAGCACATGTCCTTGGATTGAGCTCCCAGGATCTTCAAAGAAAAAATATAGACTGGGTGAGATGATAAAGGAGAAACAGGAACATCTTCAAAGCTAATGTTACCCTAGAGAAGCTTCCAGAGGATGCACGGTGAATTTCACCCAAACGCAAGTATTTAACATCAGCTGGCATTAAAACTGCGCACAGCCGTGTAGCCTCTGGTAAATAGGCTTTCGGTGGCTGCGTGACAGCTTAAAGTCGTTCTAAATGGCCATAAATCGGTCAGCCTTATACGTGCACTGTGACTCAGCAGCGCACCTCTGTAAATCTCCCTGAAAATGCACCAGAGCCAACAAGTCTCACCTGTGGCTCCATTTCCTGCGTAACTTTCCCCTGAAACTCCTTGGCTGGTACCGATGTGGAGTCCTCCTCATTTTTGGTGCACAGATGCTCCGTCTCAGAGGTAATGTCTGTGATGGGAAAAATAAATGATTATTTCTTAACACAACAATGTCTGAGGATGGACCACGAATTCAGCATCGCAGACCTTCATCAGGACCACAGAGAGCAAATTAGTCAGACTAGAAGATATTGACAGTTTCTACCTATGCAGGTCACATTCAAGCTGTTATTGTGGTGTTCAATGGTTATATGGACTTCATAGGTTTCTCACTAGTGTAAAGATGGGACAATTGTCCAAATGTATCACATGACCAGTCATTTTCCTGTAGGCTCCTTGCACTGTGTTCACATTGATGAATCACAATACCTTTCCTATTAATACTTAGCTTGGATAATTGTGCAATTCTGCTTTAGTAATGCAATATTCCCTTAGAAACCCTACCGACCATTAGAGACTGGTTTGTTGGATAGAATCTTCTGACCATAAGGATTCGGGAGATGAATCTTTTATGAGTTGGTGAAGGATCTTCAAATTTGAATGGGAAATATCATATAACACAGAAATGCTGCCTAGTAAGGAGTAACAAAGGGGGTAACTAGTTTCCTAATCCAATATAGTCATTTCCTGTGACTGCATTAACTCGCTTCCTGTTACTGTATTAAGTCACTTCCTGTGGCATCATTACCATGAGTCATTAACATGTCAATGATACCTACACATCATGTGTGTTAATTAAATGCACTTACAGTAATGCAATGAAAATCCAATCTGCAAATTTTAAGTAAAAAGTATTCTTTTTAATTATTAGCAACTAAAATATGGGAGAGTATTGCGATAAACACTTCAGTTGCCCTTTAAACAGGTTCACACTCAATGGAACAACTTTAAATAATAGGTTATAAATATGGCAAACTTCTCCTTAAAAATATACAGTCTTCCGCCTTAAAGGACGACTATACTGTAAAAATTAACTTTTAAAAAATTAAAAGCACCTGGGGCAGGGAGATAGGATTGATTATTCCTACCTCCCAATATTGTTTTGTTGAGGAGCTACAGCACATACAGTTTTCATCTGCCAGGTTATGGCCCTGGGTCATTCTATATTAAAGATAGTGCTGAAGCATTCAGGAAGACTGGCAAAAGCAGTTTTCTTCGTCCTGCTGCTGCATATAGAAAGGATATTGGGAGGTAAAAGCACCAATATCCTACCTCCCCTGTTTAACTGTTTTTGAAAAAACTTTATACGCACTACAGTTTCACTTTAATATCTCCTAATCTTGACATGGCAACTCATACCCAATCCCAAGATTACCTTGAAATGATGGCCTCTTATCTGGCTTATCGTGCCAACATTCTTGCATCAGCTGAATGATTCCATTGCATTGTTGGGGCCGAAGCCTGGGAATTAGTGAGAGGTCGGGGCGCAATCCACTCCCTACTTTTACCATGATGTGAAGAATGTTTTTTTCATCTTAAAGAAAAAAAATTATCACATTAATATTTTAAATACATTTCATAACATTCTCACATCCATTTTTGTGAAATAAAACAAAAAAAAAAAAAAAGTTACCTGTCCTTTATTACCTGCATTAATAACCAGATATTTAAGTATTTTCCCCATTCTGGCAGAGTAAGATGGCCCCTCCCTCCATGCAGTCAATCAAGGCTGTGACTTATGACATCACAACCAATGACTGACTGCTGTTTTACCTGCTTACTCCTCTGCACATGCTCAAGCTTATAAAAAGCTCATTGAGCAGAGGAAGGAGGCAGATACCTTTACCAGAAAGGAATATAACTTATCATTAAATATCTGGTTACAAATACATCTAATAATCTGGTAACAATAGCAGTTGAGGTTTCCGGCAGATAACTGACAAGTCACCAGTTTTTTTGTTTTAATGAAATCACAATAATTATAACCTATAACAGTAAACGGGCCCATAGACAAACCAATCCGTGGATCATGCAATCATTTTTTTTCTATTGGCCAGATTATAAATACAAAATATAAAACTATAAAGAACAATTTCTTTGCTAAATGAACCCAAACCACGCGTTTTGCACTGAACTTTCCCTTTAAAAACAAGCAGTGCCTCCCTCAAACAATGACAAAAACGATTGCGCCAATTTGTACAATTGTGTTCCAAGCCGGTTTTTCCACCCTGAGGTTTATCACAGAGCAGCGAGTCCTTATCCCTCCCATCAGCCCTCGGGGGGTCAGGATCACGTGACCCGAGTAGGCGAACGTCTCAGCTTGGATGGAATTGTCATTTCCGTCCTGTACCAAGTTTACACAGCTGGTTTTATTGCAGATAAATGATCTCAGAGTATTGATTAGTTCACGCTGCCTGCACCATCTTGCCTGTTACACGGATTATACTAAATCACGTGACCTGGGGCGTATTCTAGCACGTTCCATTCACCAGTCTGGAAAGTTTTTAAAAGTCCCATCATTTCAAATAAAATGAGGGCATGAAATATTATATCCATTGTATTGGCACAATGAAACCACCTGGGTATTATCATTGATATTATTTTACAATATTATTGTTTTACATTGTTAAATTATAGTGCGATTGGCGTTATTACTATTTTATTATTATTATTTTCATTTAGTTGCTGAAATCGGTTTAATATTTCGATATTTGGGTTTATATCCCTTTAAAACTGTAGTTTGTGGTGGCGGTGCTTATAGCGAATAATTCCTCCTCTGCAACAACCTACCTTTAAAAGAAGTCGCCATGTTAAAGGACAACTCCACCCTCATAAGAACATCTTTTAGAAAGAATGGCCTCTTTAAAATATGTTGATATATCATAGTTTGTCCTATGAATTCATTACTGTATGCCTGCTATGCTTCTGGATGCCTCATGGGAACTGAGCAATTTAGTGACCTGCACTGAGCCTGTACTGAGCCTGGGCATGCTCAGAAGAGGCAGACTGGGGATTAACATTGTCATTGGCTGTGATGTCAACTGTCAAATCCATAACTGACAGTTACTAACTGGAAGAACCAGGAAGCAGAAACAGGGGAAACAGGACATTGTGTGGGATTTCAGGTTAGACTTATATATTTCACATTTCAAACTATTACCGTTTAGGGTTTTGGGGGTGATTTACCTGTATGTAAGTTTTCATTTTGGGGCTGGACTTTAATTAATTTTGTGGCCTATCGAAATAAAACCCTTAGAAACACTGTTTTACCAAGCTATGCCATTCAAGAACATGTCAGCTCCAACACATAAAGCACAGAATGTTCTTTGCACAAATCATCTATACCCTCATACCTTACTGTATATTAATGGAAATATAGTAAACCATCTATTAAAGGGCAAGTTCACTCAAAAAAAACCTTTTCACTAAATTGTATGTTACACCCCCAAACCCAACTTTCGCGTTATTGCCAGCTTCCCGAAAAGCTGTTGTTAAAAAGTTTCACAAAATGTAACGCAAAACTGAATCAGTTAGTGCGACTTTAACAACTTGCCCCACCTCCCAGTAAACGAGCCCTGATATTTCATTGGCTTTTTACTGGGTTACTGCAGTTCGGTAACACCTGATTGGCTGCTGAACATAAAAGGCAAAGCCAATCATTTGCACTTTTATTGCACTATATCCGGAAGCTCAAATATCCAAAAACAAAATTACCTGCAAACGGTTTCCGCTGGGTGAGAATCCCCCAAATCACAACGGCAAAGCTAAAGGGAGAAAAAAAAAAATAACAACACAGTCAATGGGATTTAAGGAACATTCCTTTATATGTACACTAACAGGGAGATTCAATAAAAGTTCTCATTGTTTAAAATGGTGCAAATTTTGCCCCAACCAATCAGATCTTCTTTAACATTTGAAAGCTAACATCTGATTGGTTGGGGCAAAATTAATGATAAAAACTTTTATTGAATATCCCTGAAAGTGTCCACTTACCAAACCTATGAAACTTTTTACCTAGTTAATCAAAGAAAGGACCAGAATTGATCCATTTTATTTTTACCTGTAGCTCTGCAGTAAATTCACAAAATTCTACCGAATGTAAAATCCCCCCCCCCCTTACCTCCAGATGTAAAGAAACAAGCAATCCAGATTTCAATCCCTCTGATATCAGGACCAACACCCTCTTCCTGCCCCCGATGGACAACCTCATTCCTGCCCCCGATGGACAACCTCATTCCTGCCCCCGATGGACAACCTCATTCCTGCCCCCGATGGACAACCTCTCTTTACCCCCAATGGACAACCTCTCTTTACCCCCAATGGACAACCTCTCTTTACCCCCAATGGACAACCTCTCTTTACCCCCAATGGACAACCTCATCCTACTCCCAATGGACAACCTCATCCTACCCCCAATGGACAACCTCATCCTACCCCCAATGGACAACCTCATCCTAACCAGACATTAGTTCTCCTGTTGGCTATTGCTGGGATATGATTTATACCAAAGGTCTATCAAGGTTCTACCTGCAGCCCAAGTAAGAATGAGTCACTGTGCCTGGTGGTTAAAACCAGATCACGGTCACTGAAACCTTCTGACCCACCTACTCACCTGTAAACATCATGTTTGGTGTCAAAACTCCTGTTCTTCTCTTTAAACCGTTCGGGGGGCAGATAGGCAATTGTCCCACAGATACCATCCAGGCTAAACTCATGGGAATTGGAAAGACCATTCCACTTGGCCAAGCCAAAATCTGAAATCTGAGAAAAAACAGGCAATGTCTGGGTTTAAAGGGTAACCAAAGTTTACCAGCGCTAGAGGAACTTAAATTGAAAATACCAGATTGAAGGATAAACCAAATTAGTCTCTCTACACTTCCTAGCTTTTCCAACAGGAAGGAAATTAATGAAAAATATTGACATCCTTACAACAAAGGAAAATTTCATTTAATAAGCCACTGTATCAAAGTGCAAACAGTACAAAGTCAATCAAAGTAAAGACTCACACAAGCCTGTACTGTAATAACCCAGCAATCAAGGCAGGAGCCTTAAACAAACATGTAGGTGGCAGTGAATATTATTATAGTATTACAGACAAGAACAAAGTGCAGAGCAAGGGGGAAAAAACTCAAAAAAAAATAACTCTCGGGGATCCTATGACATTGAGTTAAACCGATAAGAACAGTTTACGTATTGGAATTTTCAAGGGATTGTGGGACAGTAAAGGAAACACTAGAAGAAAATAAAACACCTGGCCTTTCTGCCCTGCATTATTTGGCTTTACTACAGATTTCCAACTCCAAGGTCTTCATTTAGACACTTGAATGGTTAACTCATTACCGCAGCGGCACGGTTATAAACCAACAGGAGCATATCCTTTTAAATCAGTATTCAAAATAAGGCTGGGGAACTATAATTAAAGGGTAACTGTGGCCTCCATACAAGTGTCCTATTTAAAATAAACATCTCTTATACCTTTCAAACAAGCCTATGATGATGTTTCTAGCTTCTCTGCATCTTACGTTATAGGCTTGTTAAGTTGCACTTCTTTGTCTGTCCTGACTGTCTGCGTCTGTGAGTCACACGATGTGCTGTGTAAGAAGACCCACCCCCCAAAATTAATCTTTTCTGAAGCTAAGTACAGACCTGCAACCATTCTGGGTCATTTCCTCTCCCTATAGACACCTTAGGGAAAGGAAAATTATCAGGCCACTGGATAGCCTTAAAAATAATTTAGAACTATGGGGGTGGGGCTAACGATGCAGCTGATGATTCTCTGTCCCAGCAGTGGCCATGCACCATACTGAGACTTGGGGGCAGAGCAGTGGTGCTGGTGATGTCACAGATCTCAGTATTAGCAGGAAATAACACCCTTTATACTGCTGTAACTTTGGATAGACTGCAGCTAGAATCATGATCCAGGAGTCATTTTAAAGGTGGTAGTGTGCTCTTTTTAATAAAGGCCGCTTGTAAGGAGACGACAGGTCCCCTTTAACCAATCCAACTCATTACTCATAAGGAATTGAAGATTTTTTACATGCCCAGACATGAAATCTAAAATGACATTCCTTTCTAGTTATAATTACACCAACAGCTCCTATGGATTCAATAATGATAGCTAGTATTACAGTGCCATATGGGAGGAAAGATCCTGCTATAATATCAAAGACAATGGCTCCTACAGACAGTTTTAGTTACACGTTTTCCAATAAATGGCAACTATATAACAAGATAGACAGACTGATCGGCAGTGGGTGAGCAGCCTTTCATTTTAAAAGGAAAGGGGAACGATTTGGAGAACTCCCACAACCCGGAATAAGATCGCTTTGTGACTTAATAATGTTACCCAAACTGATTAGACTTAATGTTGTCACAAGTTAAAGGACAATTATACTCACCTCCCCCTCGTTCCTTTCCCCCCACTCCTGCAAAGTACCTAGGGTAAGGACCTAAAACGCTAAGTCCTCACCTCCGGGTACTTTATAAAAGTCCTGCACTACTTACTTGTAATCTCCCTCGTCGCTCCGGTCGGATCCTCCCCACTGGTACTGCCAGTGACAGTCCGGGAGGCAGCCAATGGGAAGACGCGCTCTGCAAGGAGGCGTGTCTTCCAATTGGCTGCCTCCCGGACTGTCACTGTCCGTGCCAGTGGGGAGGAGATCGGACTGGAGCGGACGAGGGAGGAGATACAGTAATTTGTAGTGCAGGACTTTTATAAAGTACCCGGAGGTGAGGACTTAGCGTTTTAGGTCCTCACCCTGGGTACTTTGCAGGAATGGATCAGGGAAATGGTAAGTATAATTGTCCTTTAAGTTGGTCAGGATACTGGGAAGCAGTATCTGTGCACTTGAGTGACAGCTGACATTTCATTTCTGTCAGATAACCCAATTTACATAAATTTGTAGACAAACTAAAGTCCGGACAAACTATATTGAAGGGTGGCACTGTGCCAGCCTCATACTGGTTAACCCACATGGCTGTGTATACACATGGTAGGCACAATATATACACAATAACACAATATACTATACACAATCACACAATACGGTTGAGCCTCCATTTTTATTCCAGATGACAGATGATAGTAAACAAGGTGATTCAGAGATTATTTAAAGGGCAAACCAGAAAATGTGTCTTTGTTTTTAGAATGTTTAAACTGCCAACATGTTCGGACCTGTTTTCAATAAATCTATTGCATAGAACTAAATGGCACCAGCACAATTGACTTAAAAGGGGTGTGACATCAACAGCCGCAAAGGCCCATGGGAAACCAGAACAAAACGAATACTAATCATCACTTTTTTATGTAAAACAAAATATGCAGATGCACGTTCTAATGACATGGCAAGATATTCTTATCCCCCAGAAAAGCATTGCCAGAAAGTAATAATGTAAACGGAGAACTTCTCTGCCATTGGTAATATACAGCACTAAAAAGGGGCACTTGTGAAAACGGAGCTCAAAATTCACAAAAGGACTAATGTAGGTTTAGATCACTGCTCATTATTGTCACATTATCACACAGTGTTAATAATACACAAACATTGAAATCAATGGAAACATGAGCTCTGCAAGACGCATGTCTTCCCATTGGACACGTCACAGACTGAGAAAGGGGGTGGAACTAAACTGAATCTCCAATTGCAAGTAGAGCAAACGTCCTGGGTAATTTTCATAAAATGGGGGTTGTGGATACTTTCATTTATGGATAGACAATAGCCTTAACATTTCCCCAACCATTGTCATAACATGGGTATAAACCTATAAGTACATACCTTTACGTGGTGATGTCCATCCAGTAAGATGTTGGCTGGCTTCAGGTCAAGGTGCAGAAGAGGTGGAGTCATGCAGTGAAGGAAGTTCATTCCCAAAGCAATCTCATGTATAATGCGGAGACGTAGATCCCAAGGTAAGCACTCGGAGTACAGCAGCTTCTCTAAAGACCCTGTCTCCATGTATTCCATCACCAGACCCACCGGGTCACTGCACATGCCGTACACGGGTAGGATGAATTGGAATTTGGCCATCTCCATCTTCTTGGCCTCTTCCACCAGCTCTATCCGCTCTCTGTAAATACAAATACAGACGTCTAAAGAAAAAGCTTTTCCCAGTATCTGGAGGTTTGACAATAACTAGAAATGTCAAATGTATATATAGGCGATAATACATTCCACGCCAATAAGGATGGAGGAGATTTATGGGTAAGAAAGGACTGAACAGTAAAACCGTCCACCCCTAGAACACATACCTTCCCCAAACCCCAATATAGCTACAGTTACTTACCTACCTGCGGTCCGATAACCCATATGTGGCGTGTGTAGGGCCGAACACCCTATATGACACTACAGCCGATGATCCCTTTAAAACTTCCCATACCACAACACTAATAGGTCACATTTAAAGACTAATTGGTAACAAACATAAAACATCTCATCCCTTTAATTACACAGAAAAGGCCAAGTAAACAGCCAATAATTAAAGACCAGCCAGGTGGACTTCAAGAGAGCAGCCCAGTTATTTCACCCCCTGCGGGCTGAATGTGACGGGACAGTCCATAACCAGGGGGACTTAGGTTAAAGTTACGTGTAGATCCAAATCCAGCCCGTGTGTCCAGTCAGAGGAAGTGTCATTACCCAGAGTTGGATGTGCACATAGCAAAAGCTACAATGAGTGAACATGGTGTCAACTATATTAAAGGAGAAGAAAAGTGACAATCTTTACTTTCACTTTGTAGAGCTTTGGGGACCAGCAATGGTGGGAGCATTATACAGATATGCCTCACTGGATACTATATATTACATGGGAGTTTGTTTAGAAAGACAGATTAAAGGGCAATGGTACTCAATTCAACTTTCCCCTACCAATTAAATTACCCAGGTTGGGGTTGTAAACCAGCGATGTCCAACCTGCGGCCCTCCAGATGTTTTGAAGACTACAACTTCCAGTATTCCTTGGTTTCTTCTGCAACGGAGGAATGCTGAAAGTTGTAGTTTTCAAATATCTGGAGGGCCACAGGTTGGACATCCCCGTCATAAACTGGTTGGTCCTCACCTCTGGGTTTTGCCCAGATTCTCTTATCAGAAGCATGAATGCACTTTTAAAGCGTCTGTAATGACCCCACCCCCTCCCTCAGTCCAGGGGCTGGACTGTTACTGCCCAATTAATTTAAACTCTACAATATTGATATAATGGAAGCAATTAGACTTATTGTAGGTTTACAACGTTTCCCGTGATCGCAAAACACAATCGTACATGCACAAGTCTGGCCCTTAACATGTGTTGTTCCTGATGATTTTTACTCTCGACTTTCTCCCCCACAGTGTAACACTACAAAACCATCTCCAACAAATTAACATCAGAATAAACTGTACAACAATGACACACTATACACCAAAACAAACCATACAATGACACACAACACATCACAACAAACCATATGATACACAGGAAATCATACAATAACATACAACACACAATACGACACATAACTAATCATAACTGACAAAAAAACATACAATGACTCACTATAACAAACCATACAATGACGCACAAAACATATGATACACAAGAAATCATACAATGACCCACAACAACAAACCATACAACACCACACAACAATAAACCATGACACAAAACAACAAATCATACAATGATGCACAACATAACAAAATCCATACAATGACATAAATCATACAACACACTACAATCCATGAGACACAACAATCCATACAATGACACACAACAGACCATACAAACGGTACAATTACACACAACACCCTACAACAAACCATACAATGACACACAACAACAAACCATAAAAATGGTACAATTACACACAACACACCATGATTTCCTATCAGGGCTGAGCTATTTACTCCAAGAGAAACCGTTTAAAAGATCAAATTAACCCAAAATGGGAAAATCCTGATTGGCTGATGACTCCTGCTGTTTAGCCAATGGGGCCCTTCCTTGTGTTACTATAGAAAGGGACACAATTTAGTGGTGTTCTTGAACACAAACCTGGCATAGTATCTAATCCGACATAAATGTAATAAGTGTACCCGGGGTCTATTTCAGACACGTGTGTGCTCCATATGTACATGGAACTTCCACATATGTAATTGTAATATGACCCATTATATGTATAGAATGTAATGGAGCTGCACTGTAAGAATATATACCAAACATGTCCCCATGGCCTCCCCAACCTGGCCCTTTAACTGGGGCATCAGTGGAATGAGAGGAGTTGTACCAGCAAACTGCCCCCTCCACCCTATAGTCTCAGAGACACTACTGGTATCTGCCTAGATTGCCACCGCTGGTCAGAAGGTACCGGTATCCACTACTCTAACAAGACAGCTCAGAAACGTGCATCACATTCATTACACAGGGAGTTTGTCAAATTCTAAATTTGTTCTCAAAGGGCAACTCCCAGCAATTACCCAGAACAAACAGTACTCTGAGATGTGTAGTTGCACAACAGCTTATAAACAGCGGATGCAGATTATTTAAATGACTGCAAATGGACAAGCAACTGAAAGAACTACACATTGAACATATTCCTGAATTCAGATTTGTCCATCACACTAGTGCTGCCTGTCCCTTTAAACCAGAAAGAACCCTTCTTACTGCTGCAATGAGTGGGCGTGAGTGTGTTACACGGGAATCGGATGGAGTTGCCAGGCTGGTTCTTACAGTAAACAAACAAGTTACTGCAGAAGTCTAGTTCAAATGCATGACGCCTAGTGTGTGACCGGAGGCTATTCTCTCCATGGAACCAATGGACAACCCTGGTTCATCCATCAGCGGAAATAAAGGCTACACTCCCCTAGAAATGCAGATATGCAGCGCCCACATGAACATGGGAGAAGATTAAAGGGAAACAAGCAGTGGAGCCAAACTTGGCATCAACGAGAAAATTAAAGGGGAAGTTAAGTAACTTTCTTTATAATCATCTCAGCTAAGAAGATGACGCAGGGGGGAAATGATGGGATAATTAAACTACTTTGGGGGGCGTGTTTATAAAGCAGGGGGTACCTCTAAATAAATCCTGTTGTACAATACGGCTCCCCATTGCTATGTAAGGATCAATATTCTAAGGCGCATTATTGAAGAAGCAATATTCTTATTTAAATGTTCATACACACGTGCGAGCGCGGGGGGCCAACTGGCTTCGCACATGTGTAATTAATGTGCGTTTCAGCCACGATCGTTCATCGAGTTCCGACTGAAAAGGCTGTTTTGGCCGACCTGGCGCCCATATACAGAATGATTGTTGACCAAAATGGACGTTCATTACACATCGTGCATTATTTGTCGGCCCCTCGATCACAAATGATATTAAACGAGCTGGATTTTTATTAAAGGGGCGATATTCTTAGTAAAGGGGACATGTTTTTATTAAAGGGGCGATATTCTTAGTAAAGGGGACATGTTTTTATTAAAGGGGCGATATTCTTAGTAAAGGGGCCATGTTTTTATTAAAGGGGCGATATTCTTAATAAAGGGGCCATATTTTTATTAAAGGGGCGATATTCTTAATAAAGGGGCCATATTTTTATTAAAGGGGCGATATTCTTAATAAAGGGCCATATTTTTATTAAAGGGGCGATATTCTTAATAAAGGGGCCATATTTTTATTAAAGGGGCGATATTCTTAGTAAAGGAGACATGTTTTTATTAAAGGGGCGATATTCTTAATAAAGGGGCCATATTTTTATTAAAGGGGCGATATTCTTAATAAAGGAGACATTTTTATTAAAGGGGCAATATTCTTAGTAAAGGAGACATTCTTATTAAAGGGGCGATATTCTTAGCAACGGAACAATATTCTTATTAAAGGAACGACATTCTTATTAAAGGAGCAGTATCCATATTCAGGAAGTGGAATATAATATTATATAAAGACCAGTATTCAGAGATCATTATTTAGGAATGAGTTGTGTTATTTACTAACTGGCATTGTTTTTTTATCGCTCCTTATATAATAATACCCAGTGTTATACATACCACCCATAATGCTGTGCGAACCAGTGACAGTAAATAAAGTTCTGTACACAGAGTTACAGTATTAGGATTAACCCATCACATTATTTCCCCAATACCAATGTACCGGGGGCCCCAATATAACATAGGGCCCCAAAATATTACACGGAACCACTGGTATCAACGTATCTGATGGGACATTGTTACTTTATTGCCACCCTGGTAACTACAACTCCCACAATCCCCAGCTAGGCAGCACAGGGACCCCTGGGTACTTACTTCTCATCCACATGGAGGCTGGGGGGGCACTTGATGGCTAGGAGGGTTTTCCAATGAACGTGCTTGACTCGATAGACCTGCCCGAACCCCCCGGATCCCACCTTCTCCCACCCGCTGAACTGCCGGGAATCGAAGACCCTGAGCAGCCCCATGTCCACCAGGGGAGAGCCCTCCTTGTCCATGGCGGTGCTGGTGCTGCCACTTGGCTTCCTCCTCCCAGCTCCGCGTCTTTGACTGTTCAGCAGCTTCTCCCAGTCCAGGTGCTGGAGGGTGGGCCTGTGACGTCACTTCCAGCCTGGAACACCTGCACCTGACGTTCTATGGGAGGAGTGTGGGGCCCCCTAGCGGGCAGGAGAGGGCAGGGCAGGTCATAAAGAAGAAGGAGGAGTGGGGGCCCCTAGCGGGCAGGAGAGGGAAGGGCAGGTCATGAAGGGAAACATCCTCCTCTCTCCTATTCCATTGTACAGACAGGACAATCATTTGTAGATTGCAATGAGGACATAAAGTTATCCATACACGGGCAGATGTTCTTCCCATCGGATGTCCGATCAACTGCAACCATCCAATCGGAATAGGGACTATTTATCCCAACCGAGGGTTCGCTACGAGTGACCACAATACTGAACACGGCCGACAGAACCACACTGCAGTTATTTACCGACACGTCCGACATGAGTTGCGCATATTTTTTGGCCCGATCGATAATATCAGTCGATTGGGCTGAAAAAATCCACCCGTGTGTATCTAGCCTTAGGCTGCGTACACATGAAGGAACTATTTGTGCCGACCAAGCACTCGCTATGTGGCCGCGGCTGACATTTCATTAGATCAACCATGCAGTCCCATAGGGAACCGCACAATCGATCGGGATTTACCAACACGTCCGATCGAGGTCCTTCACGTCCGGCCGCCCCACACCAGCAGATATTTTCATCCGACCAACCATAAGTGCCATGGATCAGTCAGCCGGACAAAAATATCTGCTGGTGTGTACCCAGCCTTAGTCTCTCAACTTGCCATAATGTAAATAGCCCAAGTCGCTGTCTGGACTCGGGCTATTGATAAACTGTTCGATAAAAATGGCGACCGGGCCAGATGGAAATTTTTTGCCGACCCCATCTTCAAGTCTCTCTGCAGATTTCAAGGGGAAGTCGACAGCACAAGGTGGGGAGCTTCAAGCGGTTCTTCCGATTGGATGGTTGCAGTTAATCGGAAATCCGATGGGAAGAACATCTGTCCATGTATGGATAACTTTATGTCCCCATTGCAATCTACAAATGATTGTCCTGCCTGGACGTGTTGCTGTCCAACATTGGTCGGTGGTGACTATAAATACTGGCGATATTTCGACCTGATTGAACGAAATACCCAAATCATTTGGGTGGAAATATCACCTGGTGTGAACCTAGCCTAAAGTCTACCATAACGGGACGATTTGATTGGTCACACAACTTTATTCAATCAAACCATGATTGGCCATGGCAGAGAAAGGAAGGAGACACCTTTACTATGTCATTAACCGACATGGGGTGGTGGGAGGATTGTTATAAAGTTGGGGTCCCCCTGGTTATTACTCCCCACAAACAGAACATGGCCCTGGTCCTGCTCGCTACAATGGGGATTGTCTGAGAAAGATTCTAAATTGATTGCCTATGAATGGAATTGGCCATTGTAATTCAGGTTGGGTCCTGTCTGGATCTTTTACTTTCTGTCTGGCACAAGGTCCCCACTGCAAGATTCATACAACAATGACCGGGACAAACCCAAGGCATCTGGTGATACTCATCACCACAAGTGCTGTATCTATTTGCCGTCTGGTGCTGGACAATCACATGCTGGTGTCATGATAATAGTGGGAGTGACAGCTGAGAATGTCCATTAACAAGGTCAGAGCTTCCTTATTTTAATAAGTCAATCAGGAGAAGGATCTGACAATATGTACCAAGCTTTATAATAACCAATCAAAACTCAGCTTTGATTTGGTGGATGCAAGTTAAACATTGAAAGGAGATTTCTGATTGGTTGTCATTACTGTTAAGCTAGGCATATACGGGCCGGTGTTTTTTCCGATTGGAAGAACCTTACGCCGTCGATCTTCCCGTAGATTTCAGCAGATGGGGTAGACGGAAAATATTAGGCCTTGCCCGATCATATCTTTTTCAATATGCCAGCTATATCGGAAACACAGAAAGACGCCTTCGATATTCCGATCAATAGGATGAAATTCCGATTATCGATTCCTTAAATCCTAGTCTGGAAATGATTTCTAACTTCAATAACATGAATAGAATTTAGTCTGTTATGACTTTTCCTGCACAAGTTTATGCTATGAAAACAACCGCAAACTCTCATCTATTTGGGATAATGGAAAGTGTCCATGGCTTAACTGTGTTTGATTATGTAGAAGATTTGAACTTTATCTGCAGAACCTGTGAATACATTGTGAACCTGTGTATAACCTGCCAAGTACAAGATCTACAAACAGTGCAGGTTAAACACCCAGTGACAGATAAGTGTGAATAACACAATAGGATGAGCTGTAAAGCAAGGGGGTGAATCAGATTCATAGATCAAAGACCCAGGCTGGGAGCAAACATAGCACATCAAGGACAATGCACAAGTGGAGTGTTTGAGTACAGATCTGCTAAATTGTAACAACCGTCTGATAGATCCTGGACGCTGATTGATGTCATCTAAACACACACTGACCTGCTGCTTCCCATAGGACATGATGTCACCTAATGAGTGTAAAATTCCACGGTTTGTTGGTGAGTTCCTTCACTGACCGTACAAGGTTCTCGGTGTAAAATATATTCTCAGGGGTCTCCCAAACAGGGGTTTCCTGTTCACACCAACATGCAGCAAACCGGTGAATTATAGAAACATTTCATCCCAGTCAACTAGCAAAGTACAACTATAAATCTGATAGTTCATCACAAATCTAGATAAATATATAATACAGAATAGTCAAGAATAGTCTGATGATCAGTGCTTAGCTATAGTACCAGTTATAATCGGTGCTTAGCTATATCATAAGTTATAATCAGTGTTTAGCTATGTCATCAGTTATAATCAGTGTTTAGCTATGTCATCAGTTATAATCAGTGTTTAGCTATGTTATCAGTTATAATCAGTGTTTAGCCATGTCATACAGTTATAATCAGTGTTTAGCTATGTCATCAGTTATAATCAGTGTTTAGCTATGTCATCAGTTATAATCAGTGTTTAGCTATGTCATCAGTTATAATCAGTGTTTAGCTGTCATCAGTTATAATCAGTGTTTAGCTATGTCATCAGTTTATAATCAGTGTTTAGCTATGTCATCAGTTATAATCAGTGTTTAGCTATGTCATCAGTTATAATCAGTGTTTAGCTATGTCATCATGTATTATCAGTGTTTAGCTATGTCATCAGTTATAATCAGTGTTTAGCTATGTCATCAGTTATAATCAGTGTTTAGCTAGTCATCAGTTATAATCAGTGTTTAGCTATGTCATCAGTTATAATCAGTGATTTTTTAGCTATGTCATCAGTTATAATCAGTGTTTAGCTATGTCATCAATTATAATCAGTGTTTAGCTATGTCATCAGTTATCAGTGTTTAGCAGGGGGGTGTGTAAGGTCTGTAAAAACTTTAATATCACAGGGACCAAATGTTCACTAATTAGCGAATGTGGGGCGTAACTGTATGATCACGTCGTACATTAGCGATTACTGCGGTATCCACGTTTACCAATATGGCCCTAGGGTCCTCAAAGTTTGGAGTTAGGGTTTTAAGGTCTGCCTTAATAAAATTATTTTCTAGCACTCCCGCCACTGCTTAGATATCCCATTATGTGACCACTGCCATAAGGACCAGAAATCTGAAAATTCCATCACACACTCACCAGTATTTCCATTTCCTGACCTGCTATGGCAAGTGGTCACTAGGTTCCCGCCCTTTACCACGCTCGGGTCAGTCTGGACTGGTGAGGAGTAAATGGAACATGAACCTGGATCCAGCACGAAACTCCTCGGTTCTGAAATCCGAATGATCCATCCAAATCTGGACAGATCGTCCGATTTCGGGGGGGAAAAATTTTGATCATTTTCGAATGTATGGAGCTATTTTCGATAATAGCATCAAAGGTTCGAAAAATCCTCGGAAATACATCGTAAACACGAAATTGTCTCCAATCGTCTCGAACGTTCAAGGCAATTTTTGAAAATTGTCAAAAAACGCTCAGTACATTCGAAAATTATCGAAATCGTTCCGGTTTCGGATTTTCTGGATTTTCCCGAGATCCGGGAATCCGAAAACAGAATGAAACTAGTGAATTTCGGCCATCCTAGTAGGAGGGGAAACAGCGCCACCTGGTCGATTTGATACGTTAGCTCCTGGTCGGTTTATAAAATTCCAGCTGATAATTCCTGGGTGGTGCCGAAGGATATCTCCCAGGATCCGATTTACCCTGAATGTGTTTTAATAACACAAGAACTAACTCTAGATTGGTGTCATCGGACAAGATGGTAAGTTTTTCCTAAATGGAGCGCACAGCTAGTCACGGGGTAAAATCCGCCGCGGTCTGTTCAGGGTGAAACAGTCAAAATATCAGCCTTGTTTAGCTTAGCTAGTAGCCCCTATATCTTACGTTGCTTTTCTTGGTTTACAAAATCATTTGTAATGCCGGCCAAAATTATTATTAGCGTGCACGCTTCACACCGTGACATGCTTGGTCAGTGATGGCACGCTCGCCACAACATCACTGCAACTGCGCTTGTGCACTGACGTCGCTTATCAGTGACATCAGCATGCACTCTGCGAACGGGAACACTTTCCTTGGCAAAGGGATTTGGCCCCGCTTGTGGGGGGCGGAGCTGAGAACGAGAAATGACAGAAGGAGGAAGAAATTTTTACAAGGACTAAGGATGGAGGGTCCTAGAAAAAAAATACATTTAATCCTAATCTATATAATAACACTAAATTGTATTTACATGTGTACATGGGCCATACATGAACTCTCTGGTGCATGTTTCACTAATCGTCATATCAGAGGACACGTGGACATCCATTAACATTGGAAGAAAAGAAGTTTCATCTTCAGGTTGGGAAAGGTTCTTTACAGTTATACATATACTGTAGTTCTGGTTGGTACAGGGATACTATATAATATTGAGAATTACTGGTATTAGTACATATACTGTAGTTCTGGTTGGTCAGGGATACTATATAATATTGATAATTACTGGTATTAATACATATACTGTAGTTCTGGTGGTTATGGGATACTTATAATATTGAGAATTACTGATATTAATACATATACTGTAGTTCTGGCTGGTACAGGGATACTATATAATATTGATAATTACTGGTATTAATACATATACTGTAGTTCTGGTTGGTATAGGGATAACGTATAATATTGATAATTACTGTGTATTAATACATATACTATAGTTCTGGTTGGTACAGGGATACTGTATAATATTGATAATTACTGGTATTAATACAGATACTGTAGTTTCTGGTTGGCGGAGATACTATATAATATTGAGAATTACTGGTATTAATATATATACTGTAGTTCTAGTTGGTAGGGGAACTATATATATTAAGACTTACTGGTATTATACATATACTGTAGTTCTGGTTGGTACAGGGATACTATATAATATGAGAATTACTAGTATTAATACATACACTGTAGTTTTGAATGGTACAGGGATACTATATAATATTGAGAATTACTGGTATTAATACATATACTGTAATTCTGGTTGATACAGGGATAATGTTTAGCTATTCATCAGTTTATAATCATGTTTCTACTATGTATCAGTTATAATCAGTGTTTAGCTATGTTATCAGTTATAATCATGTTTAGCATGTCATCAGTTATAATCAGTGTTTAGCTATGTCATCAGATAATCAGTGTTTAGCTATGTCATCAGTTTATAATCAGTGTTTGCTATGTCATCAGTTATAATCAGTGGTTTAGCTAGTCATCAGTTATAATCAGTGTTTAGCTATGTCATCAGTTATAATCAGTGTTTAGCTTGTCATCATTATAATCAGTGTTTAGCTTGTCATCATTATAATCAGTGTTTAGCTAGTCATCAGTTATAATCGTGTTTAGCTATGTCATCAGTTATAATCAGTGTTAGCTAGGTCATCAGTATAATCAGTGTTTTAGCTGTTCATCAGTTATAATCAGTGTTTAGCTATGTCATCAGTTAATAATCAGTGTTTAGCTATGTCATCAGTTATAATCAGTGTTTAGCTATGTCATCAGTTATAATCATTGTTTAAAGCTATGTCTCAATTATAATCAGTGTTTAGCTATGTCATCAGTTAAATCAGTGTTTGCTATGTCACAGGTATATCAGTTTTAAGGGTGTGTAAGGTCTGTAAAAATTTAATATCACAGGGACCAAATGTTCACTAATTAGCGAATGTTGGGCGTAACTGTATGATCACGGTCGTACATTAGCGATTACGTGCGGTACTCACGTTTACCAATATGGCCCTAGGGTCCTCAAAGTTTGGAGTTAGGGTTTTAAGGTCTGCCTTAATAAATTTATTTTCTAGCACTCCCGCCACTGCTTAGATATATCCCATTAGTGACCACTGCCATAAAGGACCAGAATCTGAAAATTCCATCACACTCACCAGTAATTTCCATTTCCTGACCTGCTATGGCAAGTGGTCACTAGGTTCCCCCGCCCTTTACCACACGCTCGGGTCAGTCTGGACTGGTGAGGAGTTATAGATGGAACATGAACCTGGATCCAGCACGAAACTCCTCGGTTCTGAATCCGAATGATCCATCCAAATCTGGACAGATGTCCGGATTTCGGGGGGAAAAATTTTGATCATTTTCGAATGTATGGAGCTATTTTCGATAATAGCATCAAAGGTTCGAAAAATCCTCGGAAATACGATCGTAAACACGAAAATTGTCTCCAATCGTCTCGAACGTCAAGGCAATTTTTGAAAATTGTCAAAAACAGCTCAGTACATTCGAAAATTATCGAAAATTCGTTCCGGTTTCCGGATTTTCTGGATTTTCCCCGAAATCCGGGAATCCGAAAACGGAATGAAACTAGTGAATTTCGGCCATCTCTAGTGAGGAGGGGGAAACAGCGCCACCTGGTCGATTTGATACGTTAGCTCCTGTTCGGTTTATAAAATTCCAGACTGATAATTCCTGGTGGTGTCGAAGGATATCTCCCAGGATCCGAGTTTACCCTGAATGTGTTTTTAAACACAGAACTAACTCTAGATTGGTGTCAGTCGGACAAGATGGTAAGTTTTGTCCTAAATGGAGCGCACAGCTAGTCACGGGGTAAAATCCGCCGCGGTCTGTTCAGGGTGAAACAGTCAAAATATCAGCCTGTTTAGCTTAGCTAGTAGCCCCTTATATCTTACGTTGCTTTTCTTGGTTTACAAACATTTGTAATGCCGGCCAAAATTTATTATTAGCGTGCACGCTTCACACCGTGACATGCTTGGTCAGTGAGTGCACGCTCGCCACAACATCACTGCAACTGCGCTTGTGCACTGACGTCGCTTATGCAGTGACATCAGGCATGCACTCTGCGAACGGGAACACTTTCCTTGGCAAAGGGATTTGGCCCCGCTTGTGGGGGGCGGAGCTGAGAACGAGAATGAGACAGAAGGAGGAAGAAATTTTTACAAGGACTAAAGGTATAGGAGGGTCCTAGAAAAAAAATACATTTAAATCCTATCTATATAATAACACTAAATTGTATTTACAGTGTACATGGGCCATACAATGAACTCTCTGGTGCATTGTTCACTAATCGTCATATCAGACACGTGGACATCCATAAACATTGGAAGAAAAGAAGTTTCATCTTCAGGTTGGGAAAGGTTTCTTTACAGTTATACATATACTAGTTCTGGTTGGTACAGGGATACTATATAATATTTGAGAATTACTGGTATTAGTACATATACTGTAGTTCTGGTTGGTACAGGGATCTATATAATATTGATAATTACTGGTATTAATACATATACTGTAGTTCTGGTGGTTATGGGATACTATATATATTGAGAATTACTGATATTAATACATATACTGTAGTTCTGGCTGGTACAGGGATACTATATAATATTGATAATTACTGGTATTAATACATATACTGTAGTTCTGGTTGGTATAGGGATAACGTATAATATGATAATTACTGTGTATTAATACATATACTATAGTTTCTGGTTGGTACAGGGATACTGTATAATATTGATAATTACTGTATTAATACAGATACTGTAGTTCTGGTTGGTACGGAGATACTATATAATATTGAGAATTACTGTATTAATATATATACTGTAGTTCTAGTTGGTAGGGGATACTATATACTATTAAGACTTACTGGTATTAATCATATACTGTAGTTCTGGTTGGTACAGGATACTAATAATATTGAGAATTACTAGTATTAATACATACACTGTAGTTTTGAATGGTACAGGGATACTATATAATATTGAGAATTACTGGTATTAATACATATACTGTAATTCTGGTTGATACAGGATACTATATAAATTGAGAATTACTGGTATTAATACATATACTGTAGTTCTGGTTGTACAGGGATACTATATAATATTGAGAATTACATATTTACAATGAATTACATAAAATAACAACAACAAAAATATATATATACATATATATCACATTGCCAATTTTGTTTTCTTGAATACTATGTTACTATATAACTGTTACACAGACATTATGTAACTGTTATACAAGACATTATGGGTTGTGTATAACGGTTGGACTAGATGGACGTATGTCTTTATACAACCTCCAATACTATGTTACTATGTAACTGTTAGACAGACATTATGGGTTGGGTATAAAGGTTGGACTAAGTGGATGTATGTCTTTATACAACCTCCAATACTATGTTACTATGTTATGGTTATACAGTCATTATGGGTAGAGTATAAAGGTTGTACTATATGGACGTATGTCTTTATACAACCTTCAATACTATGTTACTATGTAACTGTTATACAGACATTATGGGTAGGGTATAAAGGTTGGACTAGATGGACGTATGTCTTTATACAACCTCCAATACTATGTTACTATGTAACTGTTATACAGACATTATGGGTAGGGTATAAAGGTTGGACTAGATGGATGTATGTCTTTATTTAACCTCCAATACTATGTTACTATGTAATTGTTATACAGACATTATGGGTAGGGTATAAAGGTTGGACTAGATGGATGTATGTCTTTAATACCTCCAATACTATGTTACTATGTAACTGTTATACAGACATTATGGGTAGGGTTATAAGGTTGGACTAGATGGCGTATGTCTTTATACAACCTCCACCTAGTTTACTATGTAATTGTTATACAGACATTATGGTAGGGTATAAAGGTTGGACTAGATGGATGTATGTCTTTATACAACCTCCAATACTATGTTACTATGTAACTGTTATACAGACATTATGGTAGGTATAAAGTTGGATAGATGGACGTATGTCTTTATACAACCTCCAATACTATGTTACTATGTAACTGTTTACAGACATTATGGGTAGGTATAAAGGTTGGACTAGATGACGTATGTCTTTATACAACCTCCAATACTATGTTACTATGTAACTGTTATACAGACATTATGGGTAGGTGTATAAAGGTTGGACTAGATGGATGTATGTCTTTATACAACCTCCAATACTATGTTACTATGTACTGTTACAGACATTATGGGGTAGATATAAAGGTTGGACTAGATGCGAATGTCTTTATACAACCTCCAATACTATGTTACTTGTACTGTTATACAGATTAGGGTAGGGTATAAAGTTTGGACTAGATGGACGTATGTCTTTATACAACCTCCAATACTATGTTACTATGTAACTGTTATACAGACATTATGGGTAGGGTATAAAGGTTGGACTAGATGGACGTATGTCTTTATACACCTCAATACTATGTTACTATGTAACGGTTATACAGACATTATGGGTAGGGTATAAAGGTTGGACTTAGATGGACGTATGTCTTATACAACCTCCAATACTATGTTACTATGTAACTGTTATACAGACATTATGGGTAGGGATAAAGGTTGGACTAGATGGACGTATGTCTTTATACAACCCCAATACTATGTTACTATGTAACTGTTATACAGACATTATGGGTAGGGTAATAAGGTTGGATAGATGGACGTATGTCTTTATACAACCTCCAATACTATGTTACTATGTAACTGTTATACAGACATTATGGGTAGGGTATAAAGGTTGGACTAGATGGACGTATGTCTTTATACAACTCCAATACTATGATATGTAACTGTTATACAACATTATGGGTAGGGTATAAAGGTTGGACTAGATGGACGTATGTCTTTATACAACCTCCAATACTATGTTACTATGTAACTGTATACAGACATTATGGGTAGGGTATAAAGGTTGGACTAGATGGACGTATGTCTTTATACAACCCCAATACTATGTTACTATGTAACTGTTATACAGACATTATGGGTAGATATAAGGTTGGACTAGATGGACTATATCTTTATAAACCTCCAATACTATGTTACTATGTAACTGTTATACAGACTTATGGGTAGGGTATAAAGGTTGGATTAGATGGACGTATGTCTTTATACAACCTCCAATACTATGTACTATGTTTAGCTATGTCATCAGTTATAATCAGTGTTTAGCTATGTCATCAATTATAATCAGTGTTTAGCTATGTCATCAGTTATAATCAGTGTTAGGCGATGTCATCAGTTATAATCAGTGTTAGCTAGTCATCATTAATCAGTGTTTAGCTATGTCATCAGTTATAATCAGTGTTTAGCTATGTCATCAGTTATAATCAGTGTTTAGCAGGGGGTGTGTAAGGTCTGTAAAAACTTTAATATCACAGGGACCAAATGTTCACTAATTAGCGAATGTTGGGCGTAACTGTATGATCACGGTCGTACATTAGCGATTACGTGCGGTATCTCACGTTTACCAATATGGCCCTAGGGTCCTCAAAGTTTGGAGTTAGGGTTTTAAGGTCTGCCTTAATAAAATTATTTTCTAGCACTCCCGCCACTGCTTAGATATATCCCATTAGTGACCACTGCCATAAAGGACCAGGAAATCTGAAAATTCCATCACACTCACCAGTAATTTCCATTTCCTGACCTGCTATGGCAAGTGGTCACTAGGTTCCCGCCCTTTACCACGCTCGGGTCAGTCTGGACTGGTGAGGAGTATAGATGGAACATGAACCTGGATCCAGCACGAAACTCCTCGGTTCTGAAATCCGAATGATCCATCCAAATCTGGACAGATCGTCCGGATTTCGGGGGGGAAAAATTTTGATCATTTTCGAATGTATGGAGCTATTTTCGATAATAGCATCAAAGGTTCGAAAAATCCTCGGAAATACGATCGTAAACACGAAAATTGTCTCCAATCGTCTCGAACGTTCAAGGCAATTTTTGAAAATTGTCAAAAACAGCTCAGTACATTCGAAAATTATCGAAAATTCGTTCCGGTTTCGGATTTTCTGGATTTTCCCGAGATCCGGGAATCCGAAAACAGAATGAAACTAGTGAATTTCGGCCATCTCTAGTGAGGAGGGGGAAACAGCGCCACCTGGTCGATTTGATACGTTAGCTCCTGGTCGGTTTATAAAAATTCCAGACTGATAATTCCTGGTGGTGCCGAAGGATATCTCCCAGGATCCGAGTTTACCCTGAATGTGTTTTATAAACACAAGAACTAACTCTAGATTGGTGTCAGTCGGACAAGATGGTAAGTTTTGTCCTAAATGGAGCGCACAGCTAGTCACGGGGTAAAATCCGCCGCGGTCTGTTCAGGGTGAAACAGTCAAAATATCAGCCTGTGTTTAGCTTAGCTAGTAGCCCCTTATATCTTACGTTGCTTTTCTTGGTTTACAAAATCATTTGTAATGCCGGCCAAAATTTATTATTAGCGTGCACGCTTCACACCGTGACATGCTTGGTCAGTGAGTGCACGCTCGCCACAACATCACTGCAACTGCGCTTGTGCACTGACGTCGCTTATGCAGTGACATCAGGCATGCACTCTGCGAACGGGAACACTTTCCTTGGCAAAGGGATTTGGCCCCGCTTGTGGGGGGCGGAGCTGAGAACGAGAAATGACAGAAGGAGGAAGAAATTTTTACAAGGACTAAAGGTATAGGAGGGTCCTAGAAAAAAAATACATTTAAATCCTAATCTATATAATAACACTAAATTGTATTTACAGTGTACATGGGCCATACAATGAACTCTCTGGTGCATTGTTCACTAATCGTCATATCAGAGGACACGTGGACATCCATTAACATTGGAAGAAAAGAAGTTTCATCTTCAGGTTGGGAAAGGTTTCTTTACAGTTAATACATATACTGTAGTTCTGGTTGGTACAGGGATACTATATAATATTGAGAATTACTGGTATTAGTACATATACTGTAGTTCTGGTTGGTACAGGGATACTATATAATATTGATAATTACTGGTATTAATACATATACTGTAGTTCTGGTGGTTATGGGATACTATATAATATTGAGAATTACTGATATTAATACATATACTGTAGTTCTGGCTGGTACAGGGATACTATATAATATTGATAATTACTGGTATTAATACATATACTGTAGTTCTGGTTGGTATAGGGATAACGTATAATATTGATAATTACTGGTATTAATACATATACTATAGTTCTGGTTGGTACAGGGATACTGTATAATATTGATAATTACTGGTATTAATACAGATACTGTAGTTCTGGTTGGTACGGAGATACTATATAATATTGAGAATTACTGGTATTAATATATATACTGTAGTTCTAGTTGGTATGGGGATACTATATAATATTAAGACTTACTGGTATTAATACATATACTGTAGTTCTGGTTGGTACAGGGATACTATATATATTGAGAATTACTAGTATAATACATACACTGTAGTTTTGAATGGTACAGGGTAATATATAATATGAGAATTACTGGTATTAATACATATACTGTAATTCTGGTTGATACAGGGATACTATATAATATTGAGAATTACTGGTATTAATACATATACTGTAGTTCTGGTTGGTACAGGGATACTATATAATATTGAGAATTACATATTTACAATGAATTACATAAAATAACCACAACAAAAATATATAATTAACATATATATCACATTGCCAATTTTGTTTCTTGAATACTATGTTACTATATAACTGTTACACAGACATTATGTAACTGTATACAAGACATTAGGGTTGTGTATAACGGTTGGACTAGATGGACGTATGTCTTTATACAACCTCCAATACTATGTTACTATGTAACTGTTAGACAGACATTATGGGTTGGGTATAAAGGTTGGACTAAGTGGATGTATGTCTTTATACAACCTCCAATACTATGTTCTATGTTATGGTTATACAGTCATTATGGTGTAGAGTAAAGGTTGTACTATATGGACGTATGTCTTATCAAACCTTCAATACTATGTTACTATGTAACTGTTATACAGACATTATGGGTAGGGTATAAAGGTTGGACTAGATGGACGTATGTCTTTATACACATCCAATACTATGTTAATGTAACTGTTATACAGACATTATGGGTAAGGGTATAAAGGTTGGACTAGATGGATGTATGTCTTATAACCTCCAATACTATGTTACTATGTAATTGTTATACAGACATATGGGTAGGGTATAAAGGTGGACTAGATGGATGATGTCTTTATATAACCTCCAATACTATGTTACTATGTAACGTTATACAGACATTATGGGTAGGGGATAAAGGTTGGACTAGATGGACGTATGTCTTTATACAACCTCCAATACTATGTTACTATGTATTGTTATACAGACATTATGGGTAGGGTATAAAGGTGGACTAGATGGATGTATGTTTTATACAACCCCACTATGTACTATGTAACTGTTAGACAGACATTATGGGTAGGATATAAAGGTTGGACTAGATGGACGTATGTCTTTATACAACCTCCAATACTATGTTACTATGTAACTGTTATACAGACATTATGGGTAGGGTATAAAGGTTGGGCTAGATGACGTATGTCTTTATACAACCTCCAATACTATGTTACTATGTAACTGTTATACAGACATTATGGGTAGGGTTATAAAGGTTGGACGATGGATGTAGTCTTTATACAACCTCCAATACTATGTTACTATGTAACTGTTATACAGACATTATGGGTAGGATATAAAGGTTGGACTAGATGGACGTATGTCTTTATACAACCTCACTACTATGTTACTATGTAACTGTTTACAGACATTATGGGTAGGGTATAAAGGTTGGACTAGATGGACGTATGTCTTTATACAACTCCAATACTATGTTACTATGTAACGTTTTACAGACATTATGGGTAGGGTATAAAGGTGGACTAGAAGGACGTATGTCTTATACAACCTCCAATACTATTGTACTATGTAACGTTATACAGACATTATGGGTAGGGTATAAAGGTTGGATTAGATGGCGTATGTCTTTATACAACCTCAATACTTGTTACTATGTAACTGTTATACAGACATTATGGGTAGGGTATAAAGGTTGGACTGATGGACGTATGTTTATCAACCTCCAAACTATGTTACTATGTAACTGTTATACAGACATTATGGGTAGGGATATAAAGGTTGGGTTAGATGGACGTAGTCTTTATACAACCTCAATACTATGTTACTAGTAACGTTATACAGACATATGGGTAGGGTTATAAGGTTTGACTAGATGGACGTAGTCTTATACAACATCCAATACTATGTTACTATGTAACTGTTATACAGACATTATGGGTAGGGTATAAAGGTTGGACTAGATGGACGTATGTCTTTATACACCTCCAATACTATGTTACTATGTAACTGTTATACAGACATTATGGGTAGGGTATAAAGGTTGGACTAGATGGACGTATATCTTTATACAACCCCAATACTATGTTACTATGTAACTGTTATACAGACATTATGGATAGGGTATAAAGGTTGGACTAGATGGACGTATATCTTTATACAACCCCAATACTATGTTACTATGTAACTGTTATACAGACATTATGGGTAGGTGATAAAGGTTGGACTAGATGGAGTATGTTTTATACAACCTCCAATACTATGTTACTATGTAAGTGTTATACAGACATTATGGGTAGGATATAAAGGTTGGACTAGATGGACGTATGTCTTTATACAACCTCCCATACTATGTTACTATGTAACTGTTATACAGACTTATGGGTAGGGTATAAAGGTTGGACTAGATGGACGTATGTCTTATACAACCTCCAATCTATGTTACTATGTAACTGTTATACAGACATTATGGGTAGGGATAAAAGGTTGGACTAGATGGACGTATGTCTTTATACAACCTCCAATACTATGTTACTATGTAACTGTTATACAGACATTAGGGTAGGATATAAAGTTTGGACAGATGGAGTAAGTTTATACAACCTCCAATACTATGTTACTATGTAAGTGTTATACAGACATTATGGGTAGGATATAAAGGTTTGGACTAGAGATGGACTGCTATTCTTTACAACCTCAATACTATGTTACTATGTAACTGTTATACAGACATTATGGGTAGGGTATAAAGGTTGGACTAGATGGACGTATGTCTTTATACAACCTCCAATACTATGTTACTATGTAACTGATACAGACATTATGGGTAGGGTATAAAGGTTGGACTAGATGGACGTATGTCTTATAACACCTCCAATACTTAGTTACTATGTAACTGTTATACAGAAATTATGGGTAGGGGATAAAGGTTGGACTAGATGGACGTATGTCTTTATAAACAACCTCCAATACTATGTTACTATGTAACTGTTATACAGACATTATGGGTAGGGTATAAAGGTTGGACTAGATGGACGTATGTCTTTATACAACCTCCAATACTATGTTACTATGTAACTGTTATACAGACATTATGGGTAGGGTATAAAGGTTGGACTAGATGGACGTATGTCTTTATACAACCTCCAATACTATGTTACTATGTAACTGGTTATACAGACATTATGGGTAGGGATAAAGGTTGATAGATGGACGTATGTCTTTATACAACCTCCATACTATGTTACTATGTAACTGTTATATAGACATTATGGGTAGGGTATTAAGGTTGACTAGATGGATGTATGTCTTTATACAACCTCAATACTGTGTTACTTTGTAAAGTATACAGACATTATGGGTAGGGTATAAAGGTTGGACTAGATGGACGTATGTCTTTATACAACCTCCAATACTATGTTACTATGTAACTGTTATACAGACATTATGGGTAGGGTATAAAGGTTGGACTAGATGGACGTATGTCTTTATTTAACTTCAATTACTATTTTACTATGTAGTGTAAGGCCAGCATTACTCCTTGGTTGGAAAATCTACACACCCCAGATGCTCCTCACCAGAGCGAGTGCTATGAGATACCTGTACAAGACAAAAACAAGACAATGGGGAACAAAGAAAATCTGAGCGGTTTCTTAGAATTAATATCTTTTACTACATACATTTTCAGCCACACAAACATGGGTAAACGCATGGGGGGGGGGAACGTCATAAATATTTGTCCATACTTAGAAATTTCAAGATATTTTACAGACAAGGCCACCATGTAAATAAATAAAACTGGGTATGTACATAAAATAATAACAAAAAAAATTATATATACATTTATATCACATTGCCAATTTTGTTTTCTTGAAAACAGACATCGCCGTTTCCAGCTGTAGAAACAAAAAGAACCAAAAAAATCCTTCATCAACATAATAAATATTTGTCCAGAGGAGATCAACATAAATTACAGACAAGCCCTCCGTAATAAGGCAAGGTGTAGCTAATAAAGTTGTCATATTGTAGACGTTGATGGCAAAGCTGAAACTCTGAATAATTAGGGCAGCGTTCTGTCTATCTAAGCAGGTGAGATATTTCCATTCTCAATAAATTATACATCTTATGTCTATAGCAAATTACAGAAAGTAAACTGGGACAGACGAGGCATAAATCCAGCATGGTCAGTATCTGCACAAACTCTACTTCTGCCCATATCTACCCCGAGATCCAGAGAAGGCAGGGAATAGCCCCAAATGGGGACAATCGAGAAGGCCAGTGAAGTTCAATAACATTCAATATATAATGGTTTAGTATAGGTTATCAAACTGTGATGTCCGGCAAACCAACATTCCACTATATTATTTGGGGAAAAAATACTTCACTGTCTCTATGATTCCCCGTCAACATAAATAATAGACGTCCATTTTGCCCATGTGTACCAGCTCTTAAGCTCCCCATACACAGGCAGATGTTTTTCAGATCGGATATCGGATTGGCCAAAACAATGAGAAATACGATCAAAGTTCCCCACCTTGTGCCGCTGATCTTCTACAAGTTGGGGACTTGAAGATCGGTGGGTGGAAAATCTTCCGTCTGGCCCAATCATTGTTTTTCCGATAAAACGCTCGATGTTGTGGAACAGTCGACCGGAAAACGGTTATTGGTATATTGAACGATTCCATCAAATTTGCCAAAACGCTCAAAATATCGACACTGTGTTTGGGGGGTTTTAGAGACCCACTGCCAATCGTACCTTTTGCCCAAGATGTTATTGCTGTATAAGTTGTAGATAGAGAATGAATTGTAGAAAATGGGTTTAATATTGGAAGTGCAATATAACTTGGGATACACAATGAATGGGATGAATGAATCCCAAATCATTGGATTGCATTACATGGTGAATAATACACCCCTATTGAAAAATATAAGGATATTAAAAGTTTTTTAAGAAGTTTGTGACAATGTAATATATATTATGGAACAAGGAGACTTCTAATAGTCTTATATTTTAGTGTAGGGGTACATTATTTTCTATAATACACAAGTTTCCATTCCATGAGTTATGTGACACTGATGACATAACTAAACTTGATTACAATTGATGCCCCAGTTAAGTACCGATATAACCGATGACAAAGTTAAGCACCAATTATAACTATTACAGCTAAGCACGGATTATAATCAATGACATAGTTTAACACAGATTATAATCAATGACATAGCTACGCACCGATTATAACAAAAACTGTTGGCAAAGCTAAGCATCGATTAGGACTGATGACAAAGCAAAGCACCAATTATAACTGATGACATAGCTTAACTCTAATTATAACTGATGACACAGCTAAACACCGATTATAACTGACATAGATAAGCCCCAATTATAGCCGATGACACAACTAAGCACTGATTAGAACCGATATAGTAAAACACAGTTTACATAATAATTAATTATAATAATTATATTCATGGCTCCTTTGCATTGTACATTTATATTAGCAGTAACCATTCCTTAAAGCAAAAAAATCTTCTTTCCTTTACTTCTTTCTTTTCCTCCCCCCCCCCCCCCCCAACATTTTAACTTCTTTTTTTATGTTGACTGGTTAACGTCACAGAACAAACGCTATGGAAATGAATGAAGCAGCTTTGATTGGTTTAATTTCAGCCCCATAAATAGAATCACTTTCTAGAAATGTAACGAACGTCAGAGTGCAAAAAACAAAACAAAACAAAAAAAAACAATTTGGTCAGTTTTTGGCGAGATGAACATTCCAGTGCTTCTGACCAATCACAGCTTTTTATTGGCCTGAGCTATACAGGAATATTTACTGCAGAGCATCACAGAAGCAATTCTCAATTGTACAGTATAGATCATCCTCTATAATGTGAATGACGATGGCCGGTAAGGTAGGGCTAATACCGCTGTACGCAATTAATCACAGTTTCACATTGTCTGTTTGATAGATGCAAATGATTGTGATAGCTGCACGTCGTCTGTCCATGGAGTTAGCTTAGTAGCTGTACATTTGCGCTTGTGCGTCTGCTGTAACCTCCTGCACCACCTGCCCTGAAGATACTTGCTGCTCTTGTTCAGTCTGGTCGGAGGGCGTGCCATCACTAGAAGGTGGGGCTTCTCCAGCAGGAACCGCTCTCCATGTAAGGGGCGCCTCTGTAGAGATCTGCCCTCCAAGAGGCGCAATCGAGTTCACAAAAGTAGTGAGGTTGATGAAGTGCGCAACAGGCTGGGTTCCGTTGGCATCCTGAGAGGCTGCGATGGCCAGTTCAGCGGGGCGATTGTGAAGTACAGCATTGCCGCTGACGGCATCGAAGGTTACGGTCAGGATGGAGCTATCCAATTGAAGCTGCCGTTCCGAGGCAGCTAAATGTCCGACTGCCACCGGCTGGAGACTGGCAAACTGTGTACCAGCTGTAGTAGTTATGGGAGTAACGGTAATGTTTGTAAGGCCCACAGTGCATGATGGGACAGGGACGCTCCCATCACTGATAGTGACCACAACCTGGAAAAAAATAGAAGGAATTACCGATATGGGAAATCTGAAATAGTTGGGGGGAAATTTAGTTAAAGGTCTAAAACTTTTTATCCTGCTTTATAACCCAGAAACTGTCCTTGCATCACTTGCATTTTTCAGTTATTCTTAACCTTGGTCCTACCCTCTCCCAGTGGGACTGACATGCTCAGTATCATTCATCTTAGGAAAGTGTCAGAAGCTGTCCTAGTTACTTTGTATTTCCTTGTACTAAAGAGAAAACTGAGATTCACAGTCGTATAATTCTGCCTGATAAAGACAAATGAGACATTTTATGGAAAGATTAAGTGGGAGGAAAGCCTTATTCTAATACTGGATCCAAGTGAGGGCAGATATTACTGGGTCCTCACCCCTGGGAGTCAGCAGGCAGTTTTTTTTTACTGAACTCCTAGCTGCAGGCACCACTGTTTCAACCAACCCCCCCACCAGGACAGACAGGCCAGCCAGGTGGAGTACACGCTTCCCAGAGGTGGAACATACCATGGATCAAAGGGTGGTGCTAGCAGGGGTGAGAACCTAGCAATTTAGGACCTCAGGATGCATACAAAGGGAGGGGTGTTAGAATAAAGCTTTTTACCCCTTTAAACATGGTTTGCTCCCACACAACAAAATGAACTTTAAGTTTCAGACAAAATAATTCATTTTCTATGTGGGAGAATATTAATCAGAAAAAAATCTATAGTTGTCCTTTAAAAATCTGGGTATGTCTTGCTGTGGTCCCCTCTAATACAGGTCACACCAACATAACACGGTTAGAACCGCCCTCGACCTTACCTGCTGGAGAGTCTCTACCGCTGACCCGTCTTCATCTCCAGCGTCTCGCGGAAACTCCACCTCTTTTTCTTGATACTCCGTAAATGTGGGATCGTCTGGGTCATCATCCTCCTCTGCTGCTTCATCCTTATCGCCGCAAGGTGTGACCAACCTCATACGCTTGCCCTGGGCCAGTTCATCGTCATCTTCCACCTCCATCTCTGGCTGTAATGTAAACATATATAAAACATTCCTTTAGCCATGAAATACAGAGAATAACCCGTTAAAGATAAAAGGATGTTTCATCTAACCAGTGACATTCCTCTGTACAATAATCCAAATATAATCTACCCCTTGTGCTGATCCCAATGGGATCAATCTGTAAATAATTTCCCTATAATAGGCTCGCAACTATGTAGTAGTTGGGTTTGGGTTGGTGAGCGTGACAAAATTGTGTGTGTGTGTCGGGGTGGGGGAGGGGTGTCTTGACAGGTGGTGGTGACAGAGTAACAGGGTGTGGTTTGTGTCTGAGGGGGTTGATATTGAAGAGAGGAGGAAGGGGGATCGTTAAAAGCTGAAGAGGGGATATTAGCTGGTGCACAAATATTACTCCAGGTTTTGATGCCTTCAAATTATTACTTTGCTTTGTAATTTATATGTTTTTTGAAGCCCAGTCAGAATTATTTGGGGGGGAAATATCTTTATTTCTCACCTATGCAGAATCAGGATCATCTCGCAACTACCTGACCAATAAGGTAAAGAGGGAATGGAGCACAAGATCAGATTTGGTGCAATTGAAAACCTTACTACCGATAACTGGTAATGTAATCTCATCGGTCAAGTAGGAATTCTTTTGGGTTGTCTGTTTCCCCTTTAAAACCAAGTTCAGTCTCTATGCACGGAGTGTCTCAGCACCTGGACCGAAACTAGGATATCTCATTGGTCAGTTGCTGTTGTGCAGTTAGATAATATTTGATTGGTTGCAGAAAACGTTTGCCTGGTCCACTATCTATGAGTGGGTACGTGGAGGGGGGGTGGGGGTTACCTGGACAATGCTTACTGATGAGTCAATGGCCTCAGATTCCTGCAGGTCGTCCAAATCTTCAATCCGTACAGAAAGAACCTAATGAAGATAGTATTTTGCTTTAATCTCTGCATGAGGGAATTTAAAGGGGCAATATGCACCTCCACTGAACCCAAATCTGCCTTGTAAATGTGTTCTGTCAGTTGTACTGATACAGGTATGTTGGGGGTTGTAGCTTAATTATCAAGCAAAGCCTATTAAACGGTTTCTTTTAACATATTCTTCTAGGATCTGCAGATTAAAGGGCAACTCCACCCTCATTATGGCATCTTTTAGAAAGAATGGCCCCTTTAAAATATTTTAATTTATTCTACCTTGTACAATGGAATCATTTGTATGCTCCTAGATGCCTCATGGAAACTAAGGGGTAGTGCGTGTTAACTGCTATATTTGTTCAAACCCCCTAAAGCAATTTAATGAGCTGGTTATGAGCTTGAGCATGCTCAGAGGAGCCAGCTAGGGGAATGACATCACAGCCAATGACTGAATACTAACGGTCATATCCATAACTGAGAAGAACCAGGAAGCAGAAAGAGGGCAACAGGACATTAGTCTTATATATTCCAGCTTTCTAACTTGCATAGTAATTGAGGTTGAATAAAGACATATACGTCCATATAGTCCAACCTTTAATCTAGGTACACAACATACAATAATTCAGCACGACCAACAGACATTTCAGTGTTTTGGTCATTCGGGTCAAATAATGGAATGGGTGCTTGTCAAATTGGACGAACGCACGATTGGACAGGTTGGAAAAGCACGGCCAATCACATGGTCCTCTATGGGACAGTCCTTTCTCCTGGCCAACCGGTCGAAAGTCTCGAAGGTGCGTATCCACCTTTCGACTCTCCTCATTAACTCTACCTAACAGTTGGTCCAGAGGATTATTAAAAAAGTGGATTTTCTAAGGATTAATTTTTGCCAGGACTAAATATGTCATTAATATTGTCAAAAATGTAGTGTTAAGTTGAACAAATAGTTTAACGTCAAATGGCCATTTCCCCTCCAATGGTGTAACATCTTTTCGCCTTTTAAAATTCTTTTAAAAACCCAACAGGACAACTTATTAAAATGATGTTAAAGGGCATGTCCACCCTTAATTAGAACTTTTGCCATATAATAGAATACTGCCCCCCAGCCCCAACCGCTATAAAAATAATTTCAGAAAGTGCCCCAATGTTAACTTACCTTCCCTCTCTCCTCCGACGCCTGGCCCGGCCTTCTGCTTGCGAGACACTGCAAGCAGGGGGCGGGACCGGCAGCCGCATCCGTGATTGGCTGAGAGGTAGCCAATCACGGACGCGGCTGCCAGCTTCTCAGAATGCCGGGGGAGCGAGGGAAGGTAAGTACAGTTCTGGGGACTTTCTAAAAATAATTTTTATGCGGTTAGGGCTGGGGGAACATATTTTATTATATGGGCAAGGGGTTTTATGGTAGGGGGAGGGATAGCAAAACGGGAGGGAGAGGGAGGAAGGGGGAGAAGGGCTGCAGTACGCATGCCAAACTTCTCCCGGAGGCCAGGTAGGAGGCAGAGTCCTATATGGACTCTGCTATCCTCCTGGTGGGCAGTTTTTGGGACTTTGGGGGGGGACTACAGGAGAACCAGATGGAGCTGGGATGTGAGGTAAGGATTAAACTACACTACATGGTGAGGCCAGTAGTGGGGGGATTATAGTTTTGGGGGTGGACATGCCCTTTAAAAATGAATTCTTGTTTTGTGTCATCGCTGGACAGTTTGCCATGTGTGTCAGATACAGTTTCTTGAACCTCCACTGATGCGCGATCCCATTCTGACCAATGTACACACACTCTTACACACAGGCAGTTTTTTTGGCCCGGTCAACTGTTTACCCATATTGATTGGTTAACCCGTCCAAAACATTGAGAGCTGCACAGAAAGTAGGTCCATCGGGGTTTTCCTGACATCCAACGAACATTGGCTGCCATCAACCTTCTGCATAAGTACCCAACCAGACATTAACAACCCCCTACCTAATACAAGTACGCAAATACGGACTACGGGCAAGTATACGTATTGGCACATAGCTCTATTGCCTATGACTAATGTCAAAGTCATCCTTGCACGAACATAAAGAGCCTCTATTGGTCAAAGTGTGGGAGGGATTTAATGCTGGTAAGGGGGACCTTCCTTAATAGAACTAATTGAAAGGGCAGAACCTTGGGCTGTTATCCAATCACAGCACTGCTTCAAGTCACATGTAAAGTACGTTATGGCGCCTTTCCTGTCCAGCTTTGCCTTGAAGGTAATGATTCTTGCGCTGGGATAAATTAACTTCCTCTCCTCCAACATTGAGGGCTAATGGAAGGGCAACTGGAAAGTTTATTATTTAATAACAGGTAGAACACTTTCTGAAAACAAATCTTTTTTTCTTGGATTGAGCTGAACGCAGGTGATTATTGCCTCTTTAAAGGGAAACTATAGCTGGGAACTTATTAGGCTACATCTTGTTTATATAAGCCTGAGATGCGAAAGCTCAGAGGTTTTGCACACGCTTGCTAAGATTTTGCAGTGCTCAAAGGAGGATTCTCTGTGAATAACCTGCACTCATTGGACGTGATGTCATCATTCACAGCCATGCCTGCCAGAAAAGCGTTGAGCTGCAGTTAAGAGGCGGCAGGTATCAAGCAGCGTATTTCTGGGGGGGGGGGGGGGGATACGGGGTGTTCTAGCTGTACACAGAATTTTATTTTGGGGGTGGCCATGTCCTTCAAGAACATTAAATTATTGTCGTACAACCATATTGGTGATGAGGAATATTGGGCAATGCATTATGGGATAGAACTACAGAATCCCGACACCCCTTTAAATAAATAACAATTGATGTCATAGTAATGTTGGCCATACTCACCACATACAGATTATAATACACCCGATATCTAAAGACCACATTTTTACTAATAGTGGTTCTAACCTTGAGACAATCCCATCTGGCCCATAACGGCTATGGTAACACACTGTGTGACGTGGGTCGGCCCCACGATCAAATGTGCAGGAAACTTTAAATAGATTAGAAGTTTCACTATAGACTAATCTACGTAGTCTATGGGCACCTTAAGGGATTAGTTTACAAGTGGGATTTAAATACAAAAGGGTTTATGTGATAACAGGTGCAAACATTAGTCTGTTCAATTCATCTGCAACATCCAATCACGTGTGATCTAACTGCACCAGACCTACAAAAAGCTAACATTTCACTGGTTGCTGCAAAAAAAACTTTGGTCCCTTTTTTAGTTGTCTCCCCAGAGGAAAACAGTGTGAGTATTAGGAGATACCTGCCAAGTGTATGTATCATTCAACAGGCTTAAACTGGGTTCACACGTGCCAGATGATCTGCAAGATCCTGTCTGTCATTTTTCAAAGATCTGGATACACAGTCCCGAGCGTTCTCCCAATACACAGCATATACACATCCTATACACCGCATATACAGATCACATACACAGCATATACACATCATATACACATCCTATATACAGCATGTACACATACTATACACAGCATATACACACCATACACACATCGTATACACATCCTATATACAGCATATACACAGCATGTACACATACTATACACAGCATATATACATCACATACACAGCATATACACATCATATACACAGCATATACACATCATATACACATCATATACACATCCTATATACAGCATATACACATCCTATAGCCCAGCATATATACAAATCACATATACAATCACATACCACATCATATACACATACATATCCACATCATATACACACATCATATAACACCATCATACACAGCATATAGTCATATACACATCGTATACACATCCTATAATACAGCATATATACATCACCATATACACATCCATATACACACATCTAGTATACACATCATATACACATCATATACACATCATATACCACATTACACACATCATATACACATCTCATATCTTACACTCATACACACACAATACACATCCGTATTACACATCCCATATACACATCACTATACACAGCATATCCAACACTCCTATATCCACAGCATATACCATCATATACCACATCATATCACACATCATACCACATCATATACACATCCTATAACACATCCTATACACATCATATACACAGCATGATCACATCCTATATACAGCATATACACATCATATACACATCATACACACACCATATACACATCTATACACAATCCTATACATCACATATACACAGCAATACAACATCCTATATACCATATACACATCATTACCCAGCATATACACCTCATAATCACCATACCCACATCAATACCACCATATACACATCATAATACACACACAATACACACATCCATATACACATCATATACACAGCATCATACACACATCACATATAACACATCATATACACATCATATACACATCTATACACAGCATATACACATCACTATACACATCAATACACATCATAACACAGCATATACACATCCCACACATCATAATACACATCATAACACATCCTATAACAGCATATACAACTCCTATACACAAAACACATATACACGCATATACAATCATATACACATCTATACACATCAACATACACATCACATACACATCACATCCACAGCATATACACCTCCATACACAGCATATACACATCATCACACATCATATACACAGCATATCACAGCATATACACATCATATACACAGCATATACACATCATATACACATCATATACACATCATATACACCTCATATACACACATCTCTATACACATCATATACACATCATATACACTCATAAATACAACAGCATATACACATCATATACACACATCATATACACAGCATATACACAGCATACTACACATCATATACACACATATACACGCCATATACACATCTATACACAGCATATACACATCATATACACATCATATACACATCCATATACCATGCAGCATACACAACTGCATATACACATCACTATAATACACATCATATACACCGCATTACACACATCATATACACATCATATACACATCATATACACATCATACACACAGCATATACACATCCTATACACATCATATACACATCATATACACAGCACAGAGAGAACGCTCAGGACTGTGTGTCTCCCACGACGGCAGCCGACTCCTCTTTAGTGAGACTTCCACGGCTGAGGGAAATTTTTGGTCTTTCCTGAAGGACCACAAGGCCGACAGGAACATTCGGCGATCAGACCGGGGAACAAAAATTTCCCTCAGCCGTGAAGTCTCACAAAGAGGAGTTCGGCTGCACGTCGTGGGAGGACACACAGTCCTGAGCGTTCTCTCTGTTGCTGTGTAGTATGATGTGATATGATGTGATATATTGTGTATATCTGTGTGGTATGAATGTGTATATGGGTGTATATGAATGTGTTATGATGTGTGTATGATGTGTGTATGATGTGTAGGCTGGATATGCGTGTATATCTTGTATATTATGTGGTATGGGTGTATAGATGTGTGTATGATTGATATATGTGTATATTCTGTGTATATGCGTGTGTATGATGTGTAGATGATGTGTGGTATGATGGTGTATATGATGTGTATAGAGTGTATATGATGTGTGTATGATGTGTATATGCCTGTGTATACGGATGTGTATAGCTGTGTATGTGATTGTATGTGATGTGTATATGCTGTGTTATATGATGTGTATATGATGGTGTATATGGTGTGTTATAGATGTGTATATGATGTACTGTTGTAATGCTGTGTATTGTGTGTATGATGTGGTAGTATGATGTGTATATGGATATGTGTATATTGTGTTATGATGTGTATGGCGTTATGCTTGTGTATGATGTGTCTATGACTGTGTGTAGATGTGTAATATGATGTGTATAGGATGTGTATATGTGGGTTAGGATGTGTGTATGATGTGTGTATGATGTGTGAATGGGTGGGTATAATGTGTATATGATGTGATATGATGGTATACGCTGTGTGTTGATGTGTGTATGACATGTGTATATGCGGTGTAATATGTATGTGTATAGGATGTGTATATGTGTGTATATGCTGTGTATATGATGATGTGATGTATAGAATGTGTCTATTGAGTGTTATATGTTGATATGCCTGGGTCTATGTTGTATGAGTGTATATTGTGGTGTAATGCTGTGTATATGACTGTGTATATGCTGTGTACTTGCTGGTATGCTATGTGTATATGATGTGTCAGTATGGTGTGTATGGATGTTTATACGGATGTTTATATGCTGGGTTCTATGATGTGTTATGGTGTTATAGGTGTGTATATGATGTGTATATGGGTCTTTCCTGAAGGACCACAAGGCCGACAGGAACATTCGGCGATCACGAGCTCGTTCGGAAAAGACGCTACACACACTGAGGAAAAGGCCCCAATACCGTCAGATCTGACAGTATCAGGGTTTTATCATTAGTGTGTGTACATAGCTTTAGAATTCAGCATTGTGCACACAATTAAAAGAGGCACAGGTTAGACTTTGGCTTGTAGCATGTGACTCGTGTCATCCAACCTGAGAGACTTCAATAGCCCGTAGTGGAGACCTGTAGTGACTATATTTCCGTATACCTGAATCCAGTTCACCTGCTCAACTGTGTTTGTCACTAATTAAGGATTTTAATCATTTACCGCCAAAGGGTTTTTGTAGTAAAACTTTATTCCTAACTAGCTAAAGAATTTACTGACCTCGGGGTGTTTGCGCCTTAAATGGCGGCTCATGGACGCTCTGGTGGACACCTTGGTTCCACACAGGTTACAGCTTTGGGCCTCCACCCTGTTGTGTGTGAGCTGGATGTGTTTCTGCAGCATGTACTCAGTCACGTACTTCTTCTCGCAAACCGTGCAACGCCACTGCTTTCCCACTTCATCGGGAACCAAAACAAAGAAAGAAAAGTGACAGAGAAACTTCACATAAAGACATTTCCATCGAGGGGTCTCAATGTAACCTTTCCCAGTAAGGTTCTCCGTGATACCCCTAATATAAAGACCTTACCATAGAGAGGTCTCAATGTAACCTTTCCCAGTAAGGTTATCCGTGATACCCTAATATAAAGAAGTTACCATAGAGAGGTTCATGAATGTAACCTTTCCGTAAGGTTTCTCGTGATACCCCTAATATAAAGACTTACCATAGAGAGGTCTCAATGTAACCTTTCCCAGTAAGGTTCTCCGTGATACCCCTAATATAAAGACTTACCATAGAGAGGTCTCAATGTACTTTTCCCAGTAGGTTATCCTGATACCCCTAATATAAAGACCTTACATAGAGAGTCTCAATGTAACCTTTCCCAGTAAGGTTTCCGTGATACCCCTAATATAAAGACCTACCATAGAGAGGTCTCATGTAACCTTCCATAAGGTTCCTGATAACCCTATATAAAGACGTTACCATAGAGAGGTCTCAATGTAACCTTTCCCAGTAAGGTTCCGTGATACCCCTAATATAAAGACTTACCATAGAGAGTCTCAATGTAACCTTTCCCAGTAAGGTTCTCGTGATACCCCTAATATAAAGACCTTACCATAAGAGAGGTCTCAATGTAACCTTTCCAGTAAGGTCTCCGTGATACCCCTAATATAAAGACTTACCATAGAGAGGTCTCATGTAACCTTTCCAGTAAGGTTTCTCCGTGATACCCCTAATAAAAGACGTTACCATAGAGAGGTCTCAATGTTAACCTTTCCCAGTAAGGTATCCGTGATACCCTAATATAAAGACGTTACCATAGAGAGGTCTCAATGTAACTTTCCCAGTAAGGTTATCCGTGATACCCCTAATATAAAGACTTACCATAGAGAGGTCTCAATGTAACCTTCCAGTAAGGTTACTCCGTGATACCCCTAATATAAAGACGTTACCCTAGAGAGGTCTCAATGTAACCTTTAACCCGTAAGGTATCCTGTGATACCCCTATATAAAGACCTTACCATAGAGAGGTTCAATGTAACCTTCCAGTAAGGTTATCGTGATACACCCTAAATAAAGACGTTACCATAGAGAGGTCTCAATGTAACCTTTCCCAGAAGGTTCTCGTGTGAACCCCTAATATAAAGACTTACCATAGAGAGGTTCAATGTAACCTTTCCCAGTAAGGTTATCCGTGATACCCCTAATATAAAGACTTACCATAGAGAGGTTCTAATGTAACCTTTCCCAGTAAGGTTTCCGTGATACCCCTAATATAAAGACGTTACCATAGAGAGGTCTCAATGTAACCTTTCCCAGTAGGTTTTCCGTGATACCCTAATATAAAGACCTTACCATAGAGAGTCTCAATGTAACCTTTCCCAGTAAGGGTATCCTGATACCCCTAATATAAAGAACGTTACCATAGAGAGGTCTCAATGTAACCTTTCCCAGTAAGGTTCTCCGTGATACCCCTAATATAAAGACGTAACCATAGAGAGTCTCAATGTAACCTTTCCAGTAAGGTATCCGTGATACCCCTAATATAAAGACGTTACCATAGAGAGGTCTAATGTAACTTTCCAGTAAGGTATCCGTGATACCCTAATATAAAGACCTTACCTAGAGGTCTCAATGTAACCTTTCCAGTAAGGTCTCGTGATACCCTAATATAAAGACGCTTACCATAGAGAGGTCTCAATGTAACCTTTCCCAGTAAGGTTCTCCGTGATACCCCTAATATAAAGACCTTACCATAGAGAGGTCTCAATGTAACCTTTCCCAGTAAGGTTCTCCGTGATACCCCTAATATAAAGACGTTACCATAGAGAGGTCTCAATGTAACCTTTCCCAGTAAGGTTCTCCGTGATACCCCTAATATAAAGACGTTACCATAGAGAGGTCTAATGTAACCTTTCCATAAGGTATCGTATACCCCTAATATAAAGACGTTACCATAGAGAGGTCTCAATGTAACCTTTCCCAGTAAGGTTCCGTGATACCCCTAATATAAAAGACGTTAACCATAGAGAGGTTCAATGTTACCTTTCCAGTAAGGTTCTCCGTGATACCCTAATATAAAGACGTTACATAGACAGGTCTCAATGTAACCTTTCCCAGTAAGGTTCTCCGTGATACCCCTAATATAAAGACCTTACCATAGAGAGGTCTCAATGTAACCTTTCCCAGTAAGGTTCTCTGTGATACCCCTAATATAAAGACCTTACCATAGAGAGGTCTCAATGTAACCTTTCCCAGTAAGGTTCTCCGTGATACCCCTAATATAAAACGTTTTACCATAGAGAGTCTCAATGTAACCTTTCCCAGTAAGGTTATCCGTGATAACCTAATATAAAGACGTTACCATAGGAAGGTCTCAATGTAACCTTTCCCAGTAAGGTTATCCGTGATACCCCTAACTAATAAAGACGTTACATGAGAGGTGTCAATGTAACCTTTCCCAGTAAGGTTATCCGTGATACCCCTAATATAAAGAGTTACCATAGAGAGGTTCTAATGTAACCTTTCCGTAAGGTTTCTCGTGATACCCCTAATATAAAGACCTTACCTAGAGAGGTCTCAATGTAACCTTCCCAGTAAGTTCTCCGTGATACCCCTAATATAAAGACTTACCATAGAGAGGTCTCAATGTAACCTTCCAGTAAGGTTTCCTGATACCCCTATATAAAATAAGACCTTACCATAGAAGGTCTCAATGTAACCTTTCCCAGTAAGGTTTCCGTGATACCCCTAATATAAAGACCTTACCATAGAGAGGTCTCAATGTAACCTTTCCCATTAAGGTTCCGTGATAACCCTATATAAAGACCTTACCATAGAGAGGTCTCAATGTAACCTTTCCCAGTAAGGTTCGTGATACCCCTAATATAAAGACTTACCTAGAGAGTCTCAATGTAACCTTTCCCAGTAAGGTTCTCGTGATACCCCTAATATAAAGACCTTACCATAAGAGGTCTCAATGTAACCTTTCCCAGTAAGGTTCCCGTGATACCCCTAATATAAAGACTTACCATAGAGAGGTCTCAATGTAACCTTTCCAGTAAGGTTCTCCGTGATACCCCTAATAAAAGACGTTACCATAGAGAGGTCTCAATGTAACCTTTCCCAGTAAGGTTATCCGTGATACCCTAATATAAAGACGTTACCATAGAGAGGTCTCAATGTAACTTTCCCAGTAAGGTTATCCGTGATACCCCTAATATAAAGACGTTACCATAGAGAGGTCTCAATGTAACCTTCCAGTAAGGTTATCCGTGATACCCCTAATATAAAGACGTTACCCTAGAGAGGTCTCAATGTAACCTTTACGTAAGGTATCCTGTGATACCCCTATATAAAGACGTTACCATAGAGAGGTCTCAATGTAACCTTCCCAGTAAGGTTATCGTGATACACCCTAATATAAGACGTTACCATAGAGAGGTCTCAATGTAACCTTTCCCAGGAAGGTTCTCGTGTGAACCCCTAATATAAAGACCTTACCATAGTAGAGGTTCAATGTAACCTTTCCCAGTAAGGTTATCCGTGATACCCCTAATATAAAGACGTTACCATAGAGAGGTTCTAATGTAACCTTTCCCAGTAAGGTTATCCGGTGATACCCCTAATATAAAGACGTTACCATAGAGAGGTCTCAATGTAACCTTTCCAGTAGGTTTTCCGTGATACCCTAATATAAAGACCTTACCATAGAGAGTCTCAATGTAACCTTTCCCAGTAAGGTATCCTGATACCCCTAATATAAAGAACCTTACCATAGAGAGGTCTCAATGTAACCTTTCCCAGTAAGGTTCTCCGTGATACCCCTAATATAAAGACGTTACCATAGAGAGTCTCAATGTAACCTTTCCCAGTAAGGTATCCGTGATACCCCTAATATAAAGACGTTACCATAGAGAGGTCTCAATGTAACTTTCCAGTAAGGTATCCGTGATCCCTAATATAAAGACTTACCTGAGAGGTCTCAATGTAACCTTTCCCAGTAAGGTCTCGTGATACCCCTAATATAAAGACGTTACCATAGAGAGGTCTCAATGTAACCTTTCCCAGTAAGGTTCTCCGTGATACCCCTAATATAAAGACGTTACCATAGAGAGGTCTCAATGTAACCTTTCCCAGTAAGGTTCTCCGTGATACCCCTAATATAAAGACGTTACCATAGAGAGGTCTCATGTAACCTTTCCCAGTAAGGTTATCCGTGGATACCCCTAATATAAGACGTTACCATAGAGAGGTCTAATGTAACCTTTCCCATAAGGTATCCGTATACCCCTAATATAAAGACGTTACCATAGAGAGGTCTCAATGTAACCTTTCCCAGTAAGGTATCCGTGATACCCCTAATATAAAGACGTTACCATAGAGAGGTTCAATGTTAACCTTTCCCAGTAAGGTTCTCCGTGATAACCCCTAATATAAAGACTTACCATAGAAGGTCTAATGTAACCTTTCCCGATAAGGTTCTCCGTGATACCCCTAATTAAAGACGTTACCATAGAGAGGTCTCAATGTAACCTTTCCCAGAAGGTTCTCCGTGATACCCCTAATATAAGACTTACCATAGAAAGGTCTCAATGTAACCTTTCCCATAAGGTTCTCTCGTGATACCCCTAATATAAAGACCTTACCATAAAGAGGTCTCAATGAACCTTCCCAGTAAGGTTCTCCGTGATACCCCTAATATAAAGACTTACCATAGGAGGGTCTCAATGTACACCCTTTCCCAGTAAGGTTCTCCGTGATACCCCTAATATAAAGACGTTACCATAGAGAGGTCTCAATGTAACCTTTCCCAGTAAGGTTCTCCGTGATACCCCTAATATAAAGACCTTACCATAGAGAGGTCTCAATGTAACC
>CM033470.1:16794640-17296241 GCA_019447015.1 Hymenochirus boettgeri | reverse complement strand
CATTTCCATCGAGGGGTCTCAATGTAACCTTTCCCAGTAAGGTTCTCTGTGATACCCCTAATATAAAGACCTTACCATAGAGAGGTCTCAATGTAACCTTTCCCAGTAAGGTTATCCGTGATACCCCTAATATAAAGACGTTACCATAGAGAGGTCTCAATGTAACCTTTCCCATTAAGGTTATCCGTGATACCCCTAATATAAAGACGTTACCATAGAGAGGTCTCAATGTAACCTTTCCCAGTAAGGTTATCCGTGATACCCCTAATATAAAGACGTTACCATAGAGAGGTCTCAATGTAACCTTTCCCAGTAAGGTTATCCGTGATACCCCTAATATAAAGACGTTACCATAGAGAGGTCTCAATGTAACCTTTCCCAGTAAGGTTATCCGTGATACCCCTAAAATAAAGACGTTACCATAGAGAGGTCTCAATGTAACCTTTCCCAGAAAGGTTCTCCGTGATACCCCTAATATAAAGACCTTACCATAGTCAGGTCTCAATGTAACCTTTCCCAGTAAGGTTCTCCGTGATACCCCTAATATAAAGACGTTACCATAGAGAGGTTTCAATGTAACCTTTCCCAGTAAGGTTATCCGTGATACCCCTAATATAAAGACGTTACCATAGAGAGCTCTCAATGTAACCTTTCCCAGTAAGGTTCTCCGTGATACCCCTAATATAAAGACCTTACCATAGAGAGCTCTCAATGTAACCTTTCCCAGTAAGGTTATCCATGATACCCCTAATATAAAGACGTTACCATAGAGAGGTCTCAATGTAACCTTTCCCAGTAAGGTTATCCGTGATACCCCTAATTTACACATAACTATATACAGCATATACCCCCCCCCCACACATATACACATAAGATAACACATTTCTTAGACACAGCACATTCATATACATCACATACAGCATCACATACAGAGCAGTAAAACATCATACATAATCATCATATACACATCATACAGACCACATACACACATCATATACACATCATATACAAGCATATTACACATCATAGACAGCATCGCTAATACACGCCTAGATACAGCATATACAAGCTTATACACAGCATATAATTACATCACATACACATCACCATACACATCAATTAAACACAAGCATACACACAGTAACCAGATACATAATCACTACACACACCACAAATACACAGCATTCATACAAGCCATATACACAGCAGGAGGGGACACATAGCCAGATACACAACATAAGGACACAGCAGAGACAAAGCAGAGACACAGCATGATACACAGCGGGAGACAAGCAGAGATCACAGCCGAGACACATCAGAGACACAGCGGAGACACATGTAGAGACACAGCAGAGAGACAGCATAGACACAATCAGATACATCAGCGGTAGTACAGCAGCATCTACAATCGCCTAGACACGATCATATACAATTCATATAGATCAGAATACACACATCATGAGACACATCATACACACAGCAGTACACATCATATACACAGCATATACACATAATATACACATCAAATACACATCATATACATCATCATATACACATAGTATACCACATCATTCACATCATATACACATCATATACACAGCATATACACATCATATACACAGCCATATACACATCATATACACAGCATAATACACAGCATGATACACCTCATATACACATAATAACACATCAGTATACACATATAGATATCACAGCCATTATACACATCAGATAACACAGCATTACACATCATATACACCGATATACACAGCATATACACCAGCATATACAAAGATACATATACACACATATACAAGGCATATTACACATCATATATACATCATAATACACAGCCATTATTTACACATCATATACACGAGCATTAACAGAACATATACACATAATATACACACCATATACACATCATTGATACACATCATATACACAGCATATTACACATCATATACACAAAAATCATAATCACATCATTATACACAGCATATAACACATAACATATCCACTAGCCCCATAATACTACATCAGTATATCACAGCATATACACAGCCATATACACCAAGCATATACAGCATACTATACACACCATATACATCAGATCATATACACATCATATACAAATCTATACAATCATGAGACACATCATATACACAGCAGAAGACACAGCAGATACACGATCAGTATAGCACAGCAGTATATCACATCATATACACATCATATATACATCATATACACAGCATATACACATCAATTTACACTAGCCATATACACTAGGTCATTACACAGCATATACACACCATATACATCACCATATACACATCACATAATCCAAATCATATTACACTCATATACACTAGCCATATACACATCCTATACACAGCTAGATACATAACATTACACATCACATACACAGCCATATACACAATCATATAACAGCCATATACACAGATATAACACCAGTCATATACACATCCTACACACAGCATTACTAGGAAATCATTACACACATCATATACACATCATATACACAAAGAATACACACATCATATAACAGCATATACAAATCATAATACACATCATATACACAGTATAACACATCATATAACATCATATACACATCAATACACAGCCTTAATACACAGCAGTAACTACACATCCATATACACAGCCCTTATACACATCATATACACATACATCATACACAGTATATACACAGCATTAATATACACATCCATTACACATCATATCACACAGCATATACAAATCACGATATACACATCATAACACAGCAATACACAGCCATACACACATCATATACACAGACATATACACATACATAGACACATCATATACACAGTAGATACACAGCATATACAAATCTCATATACACAGCATATACCCACATATACAGTGTGCATCATATACACAGCATATGACACAGCATTACACATCATTACACAGCCATATACACAAGCCTATACACAGCCCATATACACATCATATTCACATCACACATACACAGCCATATACACATCATACACATCATATACACAGCCATATACACATCATATACAATCACACTTACACAGCCATATACAAATGCCTAGACAAAGCCATATACACAGAGCATATACACATCATAAACATCATTACACATATATACATCATCACATACACCAACATATACACATCATATACACATCATATTCACATCACATCCATCAGCATATACACATCATACACATCTATACACATACATATACACATCATCATAATCACACATAATATACACAGCACTATACCAATCGTATACACATCGTATACATCATCATATAACACATCATATCACAGCCCCAATACACATCATCATATACACCTCATATACACATCATCATACACACCATATACACACCATATACACAGCCATATACACATCATATACACATCATCATACACTAATCATTATACACAGCATAACACAGCATAATACACATACATATAACATCTATACAATCCAATATACACACAGCCCAATATACACATCATATACACACCATATACACCTTTCATATACACACCATATACATATCATCTACACATATATACACATCCTATACAATCATATACAGCAGCATATACACATCATATCCACATCATAGAACCAGCCATATACACATCATGATACACAGCCATATTACACAGATAATCACAGCATATACCACATCATATACACAGAAATCATAGACACAGCCTATACACTATCATATACACACATCATATACACAGCATATATACGATCATCATATACACAGCATATACACAGCCATCCATACACATCATATACACTATCATATACACATCGTATACACATCAGCAATAACACATAAATATACACACAATATAAGCATCATATTACACACCATATACATATCATATACACAGTACATTATACACATCATATACCCCCCCGCACATCATATACACAGCCATATACACATCAATATACACATCATATACACACCATATCACATAATCATATAACATCATCATATACACATCACTATAAACATCATATACACAGCCATATACACATCATATACCCATCATATAAACAGCATTACAAATCATATACACAGCATATACACAGAATATACACAGCCATATACAGCAGACATATACACAGCATATATCACAGACCATATACACATCTATATACACATCATATACACATCATAACACAGTCATATACACAGCCCATATACGACAACATAGTAAACATCAGATACACAGCATATACACAGCAGATACACATCATATTACACACCATATACACAGCATATACACATCATATACCACAGCATCATACACCAGCGATACACAGCAGAGGGACAATCAGAGGACAGCTTGCCATATACACGAATAATATACACAGATACACACACATACACACACATACACCACATCATATACACATCTATGAGACACATCATATACTACACCATAGACACATCATATGCACAGCATATACACATCTAGACACATGATATACCACCAGATACACATCATATACGTACATCTATACACATCATATAACCAGCATATTACACATTCATATACACGCATATACACATCATATACACATACTATACACATCCTATACAACATAAATACACACATATACACCTCATATTTAACATCATAAAAATCAATACACAGATATACACAGGCATATACACATCATATACACAGCATATTACACAATGCGCTATACAAAGCATATACACCAGCATATTACACAGCAATACAATCTATACCATCTCATATCACATCATTACACAGCATAGACACATTCATTATAACCATCTATACACAATCATATACACAGCATCTTACCATCATTACACACCATATACACGGCATATTACACATCTAGACACAATCATATACACATCCATATACAAGCATATACACGCATATACACATCATTATACACAGCATATACACATCATATAAAACCGCATATACATCAATATTTACATCATCATGTACACATGCATAGACACAGCATTATACACATCATATACACGCATATCCACGCATTTACACATCATATACACACCATATACACATCATATAACATCATATACCCAGCATTATTACACAGCTATACAAACATCCATATACAACATAGCATATACACAGCATATACACAGCTTATACCACATCATATACACATTCATATACACAGCATATACACATCATATTACACAGCAATATACCAGAAATACCACCGCATTATTACACAGCAACACACACCATATACACATCATTATTACACAAAATATACACATCATAACACATCATATACACACCATATACACTTCATTATACACATCATTATACACATCATATTACACATCCTATTACACAGCATATAGACATCACATTACCCATCATACACATCATATACACATCATATACCACAGCTATACAACATCATATACACAGCTATACACATCGGATACACATAGTTACAAATAAGAACACATCATATACACACATATAAACATCCTATACACAGAATATATACATCACATAAACATCCACATTACACATCATATCACATCATATACACATCATAGACACATTCATATACACAGATATACACATCGTATACAATCGTCTACACATCATATACACATCATATACACAGATATTACACGTCGTATTACACATGCCTATATACAGAAGGATTACAATCATAGACCTAATAGACACATCAGAACACATCATATTACACAGCCATAGACACCATTTGCATATAAACAGCATATTACCACAGCAGAGACACATCAGAGACACAGCAGAGACACAGCATATGACACAGCAGAGACACTCCGAGACAAAGCAGAGACACATGGCAGAGACACAGCCAGGAGACACAGCAAGACCACAGAATAGACACTCAGAGACACATCAGATGGACACTCCAGAGACACATAATAGACACATCCAGACACATAATAGACACAGCAGTATACACAGCATAAGATTACACACCATATACACAGCATAGACAACATCAATACAATCATATAACTCCATATACACAGCATATACACATCATATACACATCATATACACGCCATATACACATCATTACACATCATATACACATGCAGATACACATCAGATACACTCCATAGGACACATCAGATTACACAGTCATATACACAGCATATAAACATCATTATACACATTCATATTACACATCATATCAAAGCATATTACACACCATATACACACAGGGCATATTACAACATTCATATACACAGCACTATACACACCATATACACATCATATACCACATCATATACACAGCATATAACATTCATATACACACAATATTACACAGCATATACACACCTATACACAGCATATACACATCGTTAATACCATACTATACACTACTATAACAGCATATACACATCAATACCACACTATAACAGCATTTGATACACACCATATACACAGAATATACACTCGTAACACCTCATATACACAGATATACACAGCATATACACATCGTTACACATCGTATACACAGCCTATACAATCTATTACAATCGAACAAGCATAACACAGATATACACATCAATACACATCGTATACACAGCATATACACATCGTATACACATCAGATACACATCATATACACATCATATACCAATCATATACACATCATAGACAACAACATATACAAAGCATATACACTCAGATACCAGCAATACAATCCTATAACAGCATATAAACATTCATCTACACATTAATTATACCACATAATATACACATTGTATACACAGCATATACACATCATAGCCACACCGATACACAGCATATACACAGCATATACACATCCTATACCACAATCATATTACAAGCATATACACATCATACCACATAATATACAATCATATACACACCATATTACAACAGCATAGACACATCATAAACAGCATATACACATGCAGAGAGCAGCATAATAGACACCGCATAGAACATCAGATACACAGCATATGTACACAGCAGACACACATCATACACACATCATAGAACACATCATGATACACAGCAATACAAATCAATACACATCATTTACAACATCATATACACACATATACCAGCATATACACATCATATACACAGCATAGAAACATCATACACACATCATACAACATCATACACCAATCATACACACATCATATAACAGCTATAAACGCATAAAACATTCATATACACATCATATACCATCGTATTTACACCATGGATACACATCATATACACATTCATAGACACACGCAATACACATCATCTACACATCATATACACACATAACACAGCATAACACAGCATTACACATTCCTATACACATCATTTAAACAGCATATACACATCATACACCAACATCATTACACATCATATACACCGCATATATACCACATCATAACACAGAATATTACACCAGCGTATACACAGCAATACACATCATATAACATCATACCACACATCATACACAATCATATAACACACATTTTTTTTTTTTTTTTACACACATCATATCACAGCGTATCACAGCATATACACCTCATACAACATAATACACCACATCAGACACACCATTCATAAACAAATCCTATACACATCATAACACATCTAGACACATTCCATACCACATTCATATACAACATCTATACACACATATACACATCATATACACAGCATATACACATTTCATACCACACATCATACACAATCAATAGTTACACATAGATACAACATCACTGATACAACATCATACACACATATACACACCACATCATATACAATCCTATGACACAGCAGATACACAGCCTATACCATCCTATACACATCTCGACAAGCATTATAACATCCTAGACACAGCAGAGGACACAGATAGAAAAATACGTACACATCATATCAACATCATAGCCACAGCCGATACACATCATATACACATCATATTTACACATACTATACACATTCATCTACCAGCATTACACATCATATACACAGCATATACACATCATTATAACCGCATATACACAGCATATACAAATCATATACACATCAATACACATCTATACACATCATATACACAGCATAGAGAGAACGCCTCAGGACTGGTGTCTCCCACGACGGCGCCGACTCCTCTTTAGTGAGACTTCCACGGCGGGGGAAATTTTTGCGTCTTTACTGAAGGACCAAAGCCGACAGGAACAGTCGGCATAACGAGCTCGTTCGGAAAGACGCTCACAACTGAGGGAAAAGGCCCCAATACCGTCAATCTGACAGTATCAGGGTTTATCATTAGTGTGGGTACATAGCTTTAGAATTCAGCATTGTGCACCACATTAAAAGAGGCACGGTTTAGACTTTGGCTTGTAGCATGTGACTCGTGTCATCCAACCTGAGAGACTTCCAATAGCCCGTAGTGGAGAGATCGTAGTGACTAATTTCCGTATACCTGAATCCAGTTCACCTGTCAACCTGTGTTTGTCACTAATAAGGATTTTATCATTTACCGCCAAAGGGTTTTGTAGAAAACTTATCCTAACTAGCTAAGAATTTACTGACCTCGGGGTGTTTGCGCCTTAAAGGCGGCTCATGGACGCTCTGGTGGACACCTTGGTTCCACACAAGTTACAGCTTTGGGGCTCCACCCTGTTGTGTGTGAGTGGATTTGTGTTTCTGAGCAGTACCCGTCACGTACTTCTTCTCGCAAACCGTGCAACGCCCATTGCTTTCCCACTCAGGCGAAACCAAAAACAAAGAAGGAAAAAGTGACAGAGAAAATTCACATAAGACATTTCCATCGAGGGGTCTCAAACTGTAAGCTCTTATCCCCTAAAAGATTCTAAGGCCAAAACCTTTCACATATCCGTGACATATAAGACCCAATCTAATTATTTAAAGGTTCTCTGAACCCCTAATAAACTTACCATAGAGAGGTCTCATGTAACCTTCCCAGTAAGGTTCTGTGATACCCCTGAATATAACAAGACGCTTACCATAGAGAGGTCTTCAATGTACCTTCCCAGTAAGATTCTCCGTTGATACCCCTATATAAAGGGACCTTACCATAGAGAGGTCTCAATGAGAACCTTTCCCAGTAAGTTCTACAGTGTTGATACCCCTAATATAAGACGTTACAATAGAGAGGGTCTCAATGTAACTTCCCAGTAGATTATCCGTGATACCCCTAATATAAAGACCTTACCATAGAGGGGTCTCAATGTAACCTTGTCCCAGTAGAGTTATCCGTGATACCCCTAATATAAAGACCTTACCATAGAGAGGTTCAATGTAACCTTCCAGTAAGGTTCTCGTGATACCCCTTAATATAAAGCCGTTACCATAGAGAGGTCTCAATGTAACCTTTCCCAGTAAGGTTTCTCCGTGAGATACCCCTAATAAAAGACGTTACCATAGGAGCAGGTCTCAATGTAACTTTCCCAGTAAGGTTTCTCACGTGTTACTAAACCCCCTAAGATAAAGACGTTACATAGGAGGGGTCTCAATGTAACCTTTCCCAGTAAAGGTTCTCCGTGTATACCCCTAATATAAAGACTTACCATAGAGAGGTCTAATGTAAACCTTTCCAGTAAGGTTCTCCAGAGATTGATACCCCTAATATAAAGACCTTACATAGAGAGGGTCATCATGTAACTTTCCCAGTAAGGGTCTCCGTGCATACCCTAATATAAGACGCTTTACATAGAGAGGTCTCAATGTAACCTTCCAGTAAGTTCTCCGGTATACCCCTAATATAAAGACGTTACCAATAGAGAGGGTCTGAATGTAACCTTCACAGAAGTTCGTTGCCCTTAGAGCGGTCTCGATCGACTCGAAGTTGTACCCCTAATATAAAGACGTTACCATAGAGAGGTCTCATGTAACCTTTCCAGTAAGGTTCTCCGTGATACGCCTTAATATAAAGACCTGTGTACCATAGAGAGTGCTAAATGTAACCTTTCCCAGTAAGGGTTCTCCGTGATTACCCCTAATATAGACCTCTTACCATAGAGAGGTATCAATGTAAACCTTCCCAGTAAGGTTTCTCACGGATGATACCCTAATGATAAAGACTGTGACCATTAGAGAGGTTTCATGGCAATGAACCTGCCCAGTAAGGTCTCCGTGAACCCCTAATATAAAGACCGTTACCATAGAGAGGTCTCAATGTAACCTTTCCAGTAAGTTCTCGTATACCCTAATATAAGACGTACATTAGAGAGGTCTCAATGTAACCTTTCCAGTAGGTCTCCGTGAATACCCCTAATATAAAAGACCTTACCATAGAGAAGTCTCAATGTAACCTTTCCCAGGAAGGTTACTCCGTGATACCCCTAATATAAAGACGGTTACCAAGAGAGGTCTCAGTGTAACCTTTCCCAGTAAGGTTCTCGGATACCCCAATATAAAGGACTTTACCATAGAGAGGTGCAATGTAACCTGTTCCCAGTAAGGTTCTCCGTGATACCCTAATATAAAGACCTACAATAGAGAGGTCTCAATGGTAAACCTTTCCCAGTAAGGTTCTACGTGATACCCTAATATAAAGAGCTTACCATAGAGAGGTCTCAATGTAACCTTTCCCAAGAAGGTCTCCGTGATACCACTAATATAGACCTTACCATAGAGAGGTCTAATGTAACCTTTCCCAGTAAGCTCTCCGTTGAAACCCACTAATATAGACCATTACCAAGAGAGTGGTTTCAATGTGTAACCTTTCCCAGTAAAGTCTCATGTGATACCCCTAATATAAAAGACGTTAACATAGAGAGGTATCAATGTATGTAAACCTTTTGTTTTCCCCAGTAAGGTTTCGTTGATACCCCTAATTAAAGAAGCTTACCATAGAGAGGTTTCAATGTAAACCTTTCCCAGTAAGGTTCTCCGTGACACCCGAATATAAAGACCTTACCAAGAGAGGTCAAATTTAAACTGCTATGTAACCTTTCCCAGGAAGGTTCTCCGTGATTACCCCTAAATAAAAACCTTAACATGAAGAGTCTCAAGTAACCTTTCCCAGTTAAGGTTCTCCTGAGACCCCTAAATAAAGACACTTACCATAGAGAGGCTCAATTGTAACCTTTCCCAGTAAGGTTTCCGTGATACCCCTAATATAAAAGACTTACCATTAGAGAAGGTCTCAATGTAACTCTCCCAGTAAGCGTTATCTACGTTATACCCCTAATTAAAGACGGTACCATAGAGAGGTTTCAATGTAACCTTTTCCAGTAAGGTTATCCGTGAGACCCCTAATATAAAGACGTTACCATAGCGAGGGTCTCAATTAACCTTTCCAGTGAAGGTTATCTGTTGTACCCCTAATATAAAGACAGTACCATAGAGAGGGTCAATGTAGACCTTTCCCGTAATGGTTATACGTGATACCCCTATATATAAAGACGTTACCATAGAAGGTCTCAAGTAACCTTTCCCAGTAAGGTTCACCGTGATTGATACCCTAATATTAAATACCCTTAACCATAGGACGGGTCTCCAATGTAACCTTTCCCCACGTCAAGTTCTCGTGATAGACCTCAAATATAAAGACTTACCATAGAGAGGTCTCAATTAACCTTCCAGTAAGGTTCATCCAGATACCCCTAATATAAAGACCTTACCATAGACAGGGCTCAATGCTAACCTTCCCATAAGGGTATTGTGATACCCCTAATATAAAGACGCTACCTATAGAGAGGTCTCAATGTACCTCCCGGAGTAAGGTTATCCGTGATACCCCTAATATAAAGACTTCCATAGAGAGGTCTCAATGAACCTTCCCAGTAAGGTTCGTGATGATACCCTAAATAAGGACTTACAATAGAGAGCTCTCAATGTTACCTTCCAGAAGGATTCTCTGTGACTACCCTAATATAAAGACGTACCATAAGAGGTCTCAATGTAACCTGTTCCCAGAAGGGTTCTCTGAACCCTAATATAAAGACTTACAATAGAGAGTCTCATGGTAACTTCCACATTAGGTTCCTGATTACCCCTAATAAAGACGTACCATAGGAGGTCTCAAGTAACCTTCCCAGTAAGGTTCTCCGTGAACCCCTAATATAAAGACGTACCCTGAGAGGGTCTCAATGTAACCATTTCCCGAGAAGGTTATCCGTGGATACCCCTAATATAAAGACGTACATAGAAGAGGTCTCAATGAAAGTTGCACAGTAAGGTAGTCCTGTGATACCCCTATATAAAGACGACCATAGGAGGTCATCAATGTAACCTTTCCAGTAGGTTATCCGAGGATACCCCTAATATAAAGACTTACCATAGAGAGGTCTCAATGTAACACTTTTCCCAGTAAGGTTATTCCGTGATACCCCTAAGTATAAAGACGTTACCCATAGAGAGGTCTCAATGTAACCTTTCCCAGAAGGTAGTCCGTGATACCCCTAATATAAAGACGTTACCATAGCGAGGTCTTAATGTAACCTTTCCCAGAAGGTTTCCTGTAAACCCCTAATATAAAGAGCTTACCCATAGCGCACGGTCTCAATGTAACCTTCCAGTAAGGTTCTCCGTGATACCCCATAAATAAAGACTTACCATAGAGAGGTCTCATGTAACCTTTCCCAGAAGGTCTCCGTGATACCCAATAATATAAAGATTACCAGAGAGAGGTCTAATGTAACTTCCCAGTAAGGTTACTCCGGATGTGATACCCTAATATAAAGGACTTACCATAGAGAGGTAGTCATGTACCTTTCCCAGTAAGGTTACTCGTGATCCCTAATATAAAGGACCTTACCATAGAGAGGTCTCAAGTAACCTTTCCCAGTAAGGTTCTCTCTGGATACCCTAATATAAAGACCTACCATGAGAGGTCTCAATGTAACCTTTTCCCAGTAAGGTTCTGTGATGATGACCCCTAATATAAAGGACTTACCATAGAGTAGGTCTCAATGTAACCTTTCCAAGTAAAGTTCTCCTGTGATTACCCCTAATTAAAGACGTTACCATAGAAAGGGGGAGGTCTCAATGTAACCTTTCCCAGTAAGGTTCTTACCTATTGTACATAGGAGAGTAAACTTCCCCATCTGTACCTCAATAAAGACCTTACCATAGAGAGGTCTCATGTAACCTTTCCCGTAAGGTTCTCCGTGAGTACCCTAATAGATAAGACCTTTACCATAGAGGTCTCATGTAACCTTTCCAAGTAGACCTGATTACCAATCAGAGTATAAAGCAGTTTCCGGCTAGTCCGCTGATACCCCTAATATAAAACCTTACCATAGAGAGGTCTCAATGTAACCTTTACCAGTAAGGTTCCCGTGACCTATAAACCTTCCTGCTCTAATGTAACCTCAAAGGTACCATGATACCAAAAGGACGACTAGAGAGGTCATCAATGTAACCTGTTTCCCAGTAAGTTTCTCCAGTGAACCCTACTATAAGACCTACCATAGACGAGGCTATCAATTAACTCTTCACCAGTAAGGTTATCCGTGGATTGTGAACCCCTAATATTAAAGAACTTTACCATAGAAGGGTCTCAGCTAACCTTCTCCAGTAAGGTTATCCGTGATGATACCCCTAATATAAAGAGTTTACCATAGCGAGGGTCTCAATGTAACCTTCCCAGTGAAGGTTATCCGTGATACCCCTAATATAAAAGCGTTTCCATAGAAGGGTTCAAGTAACCTTTATCAGTAAGGTTATCCGGATTACCCCTAATTTATAAAAGACGTTACCATAGCGATGTTGGTCTCAATGTGAACCTGTTCCAGTAAGGTATCTGTCGATACCCTCGAATATAAAGACGTTACCATAGAGAGGGCTCAAGATAACCTTTCCCAGTAAGGTGTTCCGTGATACCCTAATATAAAGGACCTTACCATAGAGAGTTACAATGTAACCTTTCCAGTAAGGTCTCCGATGAGTACCCCTAATATAGAACGACCTTACAACTGAGACGGTACTCATGTAACCTTTCCCATAACGGTCTATCCGTGATACCCCTAATATAAAGGACCTTCCATAGAGAGGTCCTAATGTAACCTTTCCCAGTAAGGTTATCCGTGATACCCTAATATAAAAGGACGTTACATAGAGAGGTCTCAATGTAACCTTTCAGTAAGGTGTATCGTGATACCCCTAATAAAAACGTGACATAGCGAGGTCTCAAATGGTAACCTTTTCCCAGTAGGTCTCTCGTGATACCCCTTAATATAAAGACCTTACCATAACAGAGGTCTCAATGAAACCTTTCCCAGAAGGTTCTCCGTATACCCTAAGTATAAATGACTTTACCATAGAGAGGTCTCAATGTAACCTTTCCCAGTAAGGTCTCCGGTTTGATACCCCTAATATAAAGACCTGAGAGCATTAACTTCCAGTATTCCGTGACCTTTACAGCATTAGGTCTCAATGTAACCTTCCCAGTAAGGTTATCCTCCTGATAACCCTAATATAAAGCGGTTACCATAGAGAGGTCTCAATGTAACCTTTCCCATAAGGTATCCGTGATACCCCTAATATAAAGAAGTTACCATAGAGAGGTCTCATGTAACCTTTCCAAGTAAGTTATTATCCGTGATGTACCCACTAATATAAAAGACGTTACCATAGAGATGGTCTCAATGTTAACCTACCCAGTAGTAGGTTATCTCGTGATACCCCTACATATAAAGACTTACCTAAGAGAGGTCTCAATGTAACCTTCCAGTAAGGTATCGCGTGATACCCCTAATAATAAAGCTTTACCATAGAGAGGTCTCATAGTAAGCTTCCCAGTAAGGTCTCCGGTGATACACCTAATAATAAATACTTACCATAGAGCAGGGTCTCAATTGAAACCTTTCCCAGTAAGGTTATCCGTGATACCCCTAATATAAAGACGTTACCATGAGAGGGTTCACATGTAACCTTTCCAAGTAAGGTCTCCGCTGATACCCCTAATATAAAGACCTGTACCATAGAGAGTCTCAATGTAACCATTCCCAGTAAGGTTCTCCGTGTGATCCCCTTAATTATTAAAGACGTTACATAGAGAGTCTTCCCAAGTAACCTTCCCAGTTAAGGTTATCCTGATTACCCCTAATATAAAGACTTACCATAGAGAGGTCTCCATGTAACCTTTTCCAGTAAGGTTATACGTGATACCCCTAATATAAAGACGTACTAGAGAGGTCTAATGTACCTTTCCCAGTAAGGTTATCTCGTGAACCCATAAATAAGAACCGTTCCATAGAGAGGTCTGAATGTAACCTTTCCCAGTAGGTTATCCGGTGATTATCCCTAATATAAAGGACGCTTACCATTAGAGAGGTTATCAATGTAACCTTTCCCAGTTAAGGTTACTCCGTGATACAACCTAATATAAAGACCTTCCATAGAGAGTGTCTCAATTGTAAACCTTTCCCCGTAAGGTTATCCGTGATACCCTAATATAAAGACATTACCATTAGAGAGCGTTCAATGTAACCTTTCCCCCAAGTAGGTTCTCCGTGAACCCCTAATAAAGACGTTGACCATAAGAGGTCTGCAATGTAAACCTTCCCAGTAAAGAGGTATCGCTGTGATACCCCTAATATAAAGACGTTACCATAGAGGAGGTCTCATTGCGTAACATTTCCATAAGGTATCGTGTACCCTTTGAAATAAAGAAGTTACCATGAGAGGTATCAATGTAACCTTTCCCGGTAGTAAGGTTCATCGTGTACCCCTAATGATAAAGACGGTTACCATAGAAGAGGCTTCATGTTACCATTTCCCAGTCAAGGTATCTCGATGATACCCATAATATAAGGTACCATCAAGAGCGTACCTAATGACTCCAGTCCGGTAACAATAACACACATAGGAGGGATGAACTTTACCCAGAAAGGTTTCCGTGATAACCACATAATATAAGGACCTACCATAGAGAGGTCGTCAATGTAACCTTCCACAGTAAGGTTAAGTTCCGTGATACCCTAATATAAAAGACCTTACCATAGAGCAGGTCTCAATTGTAACCTTTCCCATAAGGTTCTCCGTGATACCCATATATAAGACGTTACCATAGAAGAGGTCTCATTGTAACCTTTCCCCGTAAGGTTATCCGTGATACCACTAATATAAAGACTTACAAGAGAGTCTCAATGTAACCTTGTCCCCAGTATAAGGTTTATCCGTCTGATACCCTAATATAAAGGACCTTACCATAGAGAGGTCTTTCAATGTAACCTTTCCCAGTAAGGTTTCCGTGAACCCTAAAATAAAGACGTTACCTAGAGGAGTAGTCTCAATGTAACCTTCCCAGTAAGGTTATCCGTGATACCCTAATATAAAGACGTTACCATAGAGAGGCTTCCAATGTAACCTTCCCCATAGGTTATCCGTGATACCTCCTACTAATGATAAGACGTTACCATAGAGAGGTTCAATGTAACCTTTCCAGTAAGGTTGATCGTGATACCCCTAATATGATTAAGGACGTACCAAGAGGAGTCTCAATGTTGTAACCTTTCCCAGTAAGGTTCTGCCTGATACCCCATATATAAAGACCGTTACCATAAAGACGGCTCATTGTAACCTTTCACAGTAAGGTTATCCGGATAACCCCCTAATATAAGACTGTACCATAGAGAGGTCTCAATGTAGACCTTTCGCAGGAGGTTATCCGTGTGGATGATACCCCCTACAATATAAGATCCGTACCATTAGAGATGTCTCAATGCTTAAACCTTTCCCCGTACAGAGTTCTCCGTGATACCCCTAATATAAAGACGTCTCCATGAGAAGGTCTCAATGTAACCTTTCCCAGAGTAAGTTCTCCGTGATACCCTAATATAAAGACCTTTACCATTAAGAGAGAGTGGCCATCCAAGGAACCTTTCTAGTAGGTATCCCTGCTGCATACCCACTGCTAATGATAAAGACGAGTACATCATAGACAGGCACCGGTCTTCAATGTTACCCTTTCCCAGTAAGCGTCTCGTGGATACCCCTAAATATAAAGGAATCTATCCATACGAGATGGTTCTCATGTAAACCTTTCCTAGTAAGGTTATTCCGTGTGATTACCCCTAAATATAAAGACTTTACATAAGAGATGGTCTTAATGTAACTTTACCAGTAAGCGTTATCTGCCTGATACCTCCTAATATAAGACTTTACCCTAGAGAGTGTCTCAATGTAACCTTACCAGTAAGGTTCATCCGTGGTACCTACATATTAAAAGACGTACCATAAGAGGGTTCAATGTAACCTTCCCAGTAAGTTATCCTGGGTTTTTTTTGGTGGTTTTTTTTGGTGGGATACCACCTAATATAAAGACCTTAACCATAGGATGGTCTAATGTAACCTTCCAGTAAGGTATCGGGATACCCTATATATAATAGCCTCCTCTTTACCATAAGATGAGGGTCTCAATGTAACCTTTCCCAGGAAGGTTCTCGTGATACCCAATATAAAGACGTTTAATAGAGAGAGGTTTCAATGTCAACCTAGCAAGAAGGTAAACGGATCCTATGACCCTGCATAGTTCAGGTAACCTCAGACGCCTGATACCCTAATAGAAACACGTACCATAGAGAGGGTTCTCAAGTAACCTTTTCCAGTTAAGGTGAGCATGTAAAATTTCCAGGGGAGAGGACAGTTCCTATATGGACTCTGCTAGCTCCTGGTGGACAGTTTTTTGAGACTTGGGGAGGGACATCAAGGAGAACCATTTGGAGCTGGGATGTAGGTAAGGATTTTTATCACTACAGGTGGGCCAGTAGGTGGGGATGAATATAGTTTTGGGGGTGGACATGCCCCTTTTAGAGGGAGAAACGGAAACATGCAGTAAGGGAATTGTGTATTTACCAGTCGTGAATGAAGTTTGTGGGTCTCCACATTGTGTTCTTTTCACTGAATGTCTTTCCACACAGTCGCACATAAAAGCTGAGTCCTGAGGAAAAATTTGAAATTTTGTTTAATTGACAAAGCTAAAGCTAAAACATGGCTGCCCACGTCATAGATTCCATTTAATAGAATCTATAATATATTAGTGTGATTATTTTTTAATGGGTTGTTTGTAGTGGTAGATATCCTTATAAAAACACTCGCTATGTCACTAGTGACTCATTCTTATATGATTATATCCACGCTCCGCCATACATGGACAATGCTCAGCGTTAAACTTCCACTACAGAAAACTGCTGGAGCTGATTCGTCACTTCATAACTAATGTCTCTCTCTCTCCACAAAGATATTTTAAAACCCCATGATGCTGGGCTGGGATGTTCATTTTACTGGGTTTAAGTTAAGAAGTAACTTGGGGGTTAAACTAAGGGGGATGGGAATGGGACAGGCCTTAGAATGTGAGATTGGAATGAGGTGAAGGAACAAGATACTTAAGTATTATAAGAAAGTTAATGTGGCCCCTCAACATTATTAATATAAGGATATAAAAAACAGTAAGGGGCGCAATTATCCCTTATATAAAATACAGCTAAACTGTCGGAAATAATAAATAATTTCCTTATAAACACTGTGGAAACTAACAAGTAGCCTCAATTAATTAACCTTTCCTAACCTACAATACGGTGGAACATTTCAATAGTGATGTATCTAAATGAAACTAGGCCTATTGACAGTTACAGTTACAAAAGTACGGTCGTAATTTTGAGATGAAGGCAGGTACTGATATAAAACAACGTGGAGATTACGTCTACTAAGAATGGTATAAAAGTTACTTAAGTAAAAAAGGTTAAAGTTAGGACCCTGCCAGACTAAAGCAACCGTGAAATTTTTTGGCCCGTTGTGAACTAATTGCTTTAATTTATCACAGAGAGAAGGGCGGATTTTTAAGTCGCAATACAATGGTTAAGTAAAATATAAGGCAAATGAAATTGGATGTGCACTAGGCTTCTATTTTTTGTTGGTATTAGAATTACTTCTCATATTTTCCAGACACCCACCTGTGGGCCTCTTGCTAGTGCTTAAGAATGTTGACCTTCGGGGCAAACTGCGGGACACCCATAATTCATACTCTTTGATTCCTTTGTTGTAGCTTCCTTGGTTGTTCGAAGTGCGTGTTTGTCTTCATTCCTGGAAGGGATTGGTCAATGTAAGAATATCATATGTGGTCAGTGTGAAATGATCACCAATCCTCCGGCTGCAGGCGGTTTCGGTGATTTGCCTTAAAACTTCAGTGTGTTAAGCCTTAAGGGAGGAAACTTACGAGGTGTCTATAAACAAGAGCAAGCAGGTTAGTGCAGACATACCATAACACCTTTCCGCATTCGGCACACAGATATTCCCGGATGTTACATGGACCCGCATGTGTTCTTTTAACATATCATTTCTGGCAAACGATTTCCCACACCGCTCCAGCCATGACTCTTAACAACTGCAAGATGGAGGATAGAACCATGGAAACAGCCAGTTAGCTAAAGGTATGGTCCAGGATAAAGGAATGCCTCCTACCATAGAGATAGGCTACACTTACTACTTATTTGGTTAACGTTAAGAAGTGATTTGGAAAAATGACTTGCTTATGGCGGGGATATTGTTTCTAACTTACCATGACAAAGCCCGGAAGTGAATGCAAAACCCCTGACTTATTATCTACTATAATAATAATTACATAACCTGGAAGTTTGCCGAGGGGAGGAAGGATGTGCCGAGAGTGGAATGCGGCTGGGGGTTGGAAGTGGTCAGGGGGTGTATGTACCAGATAGGGTGGGGGTCCAGGACAACAAGGAATTTCCCCAGGTAGGTCTGGGTGGGGTTTATTCTTATAGAATCAGGAGATCTCCTGGTAGTCGGAGAAGAGGAAGGAGACAGTTCCACCACTGACAATGTCTAAAGTATACACCATATAAAACACCATATACACATCCATATAAACAGCATATACACATCGTATAACATTTAATATACACACGATATACACATCAGATGACACATTCATATACACATCATATACACAGCCTCAGACACCTCATATACACATCATATACCACACAATATACTACATTCTATACACATCATATAACACAGCATATACACATCATATAAACACAGATACACATAATATACAAACATCATAGCACAGCATATAACATCCATATACAATCCTATACATCATATACACAGCATATACACATATACACACATCTACACACAGCGTAACACAGCATATACACATTCATTACATCATACCACACATCATACACACATCATACACACATCATACACACACGATTACACATAATATACACAATCCTATTACACAATCATATACACATCATAAACACATTCAATTACACTCATACAACACAGAATATACACAGCATATACACATCATATACAAATCATACAAAAATCATATTTAAACATCAACACACCTACTATACACAGAATATACCCAGCATATACACATCAGTATACACATCAATACACACCATAACACATAATTACACATCATATACACAAGAATACACAGACATAACATCACCATACACAGCATAGACCAATCCTATACACAGGCATTATACACATAATACCCACACAATCATATAAAATCCTATACACATCATATACACATCATACACCACATCATATAACATCATACACACACCTATACACATGCATATACACTCATATAACACATAATACACACATTAATATTACACATCTACACAATCATATACACAGATGACACAGCTATACCCAAGCATATACACATCTACCACATCATTAACCACACATCATATACCACATCATATTTGACACATCATATTACACATGCATACACACAGTGCTATAAACATCCTCATACCATCATATACACATCATATTTACACAGCACAGAGAGAAGATCAGGATGTGTGTTCCCACGACGGCAGCCGACTCCCTCTTAGTGAGACTCCACGGCTGAGGGAAAATTTTCGGTCTTGCTGAAGGACCACAAGGCCGACAGGAACATTCGGCGATCACGAGCTCGTTCGGAAAAGAGCTACACACCACGAGGTAAAAGGCCCCCCAAATACCGGTAAGATCGGGACAGTATCAGGGTTTATCATAGTGGTGTTACATAGCTTTAGAAGTCAGCATTGTGCACACAATTAAAGAGGCACAGGTTAGACTTTGGCTTGTAGCATGTGACTCGTGTTCATCCAACCGAGAGACTTCAATATCCGTAGTGGAGATCTGTAAGTGGACTTATTTCCGTATACCTGAATCCAGTTCACCTGCCTCAACGGTTGTCACTTATTCGGATTTTCTCATACCGCCAAAGGGTTTTTTAGTTAAAACTTATTCCTAACAGCTAAAGAATTTACTGACCTCGGGGTGTTGGCGCCTGAAATGGAGGGTATGGACGCTCTGGTGGACACCTTGGTTCCCACAGGTTACAGGCTTTTGGGCCTACACACTTTGTGTGTGCGTGGAGGTGGTCTGCAGCATGTACTCCGTCACGTACTTCTTCTCGCAAAAGTGCAACGCCACTGCTTTCCCCACTTCATGGGAACCAAAACAAGAAGAAACGTGAACAGAGAAACTTCTAAAAACATTTCCACTGAGGGGGGTCGCAATGTAACCTTTCCCAGTAAGGTTCTCCGTGATAACCCTAATATAAAGACTTACCATAGAGAGTCTCAATTTACCTTTCCCAGTAAGGTTCTCTCCGTGATACCCCTAATATAAAGACGTTACCATAGAGAGGTCTCAATGTAACCTTTCCCAGTAAGGTTCTACCGTGATCCCCTAAATAAAGACTTACCATAGAGAGGTCTCAATGTAACCTTTCCGTAAGGTTATCCGTGATACCCCTAATATAAGACGTTACCATAGAGAGGTTCTCAATGTAACCTTTCCCAGTAAGGTTCTCCGTGATACCCCTAATATAAAGACCTTACCATAGAGAGGTCTCAATGTAACCTTTCCCAGTAAGGTTTTGACCCCTAATATAAAGACCTTCCATGAGAGGTCTCAATGTAACCTTCCCAGTAAGGTTCTCCGTGATACCCCTAATATAAGACTTACCATAGAGAGGTCTCAATGTTACCTTTCCCAGTAAGGTTCTCCGTGATACCCCTAATATAAAGACGTACCATAGAGAGGTCTCAATGTAACCTCCCAGTAAGGTTTCTCCGTGATACCCCTAATATAAGACCTTACCATAGAGAGGTCTCAATGTAACCTTTCCCAGTAAGGTTCTCCGTGATACCCCTAATATAAAGACCTTACCATAGAGAGGTCTCAATGTAACCTTTCCCAGTAAGGTTCTCCGTGATACCCCTAATATAAGACGTTACATAGAGAGGTCTCAATGTAACCTTTCCCAGTAAGGTTCTCCGTGATACCCCTAATATAAAGACCTTACCATAGAGAGGTCAATGTAACCTTTCCAGTAAGGTTCTCCGTGATACCCCATATAAAGACGTTACCATAGAGAGGTCTCAATGTAACCTTTCCCAGTAAGGTTCTCCGTGATACCCTATATAAAGACTTACCATAGAGAGGTCTCAATGTAACCTTTCCCAGTAAGGTTCTCCGTGATACCCCTAATATAAAGACCTTACCATAGAGAGGTCTCAATGTAACCTTTCCCAGTAAGGTTCTCCGTGATACCCCTAATATAAAGACCTTACCATAGAGAGGTCTCAATGTAACCTTTCCCAGTAAGGTTCTCCGTGATACCCCTAATATAAAGACTTACCATAGAGAGGTCTCAATGTAACCTTTCCCAGTAGGTTCTCCGTGATACCCCTAATATAAAGACTTACCATAGAGAGGTCTCAATGTAACCTTTCCCAGTAAGGTTCTCCGTGATACCCCTAATATAAAGAAGCTTACCATAGAGAGGTCTCAATGTAACCTTCCCAGTAAGGTCTCCGTGATACCCCTAATATAAAGACGTTACCATAGAGAGGGTCATGTAACCTCTCCCAGTAAGGTTCTCCGTAATACCCCTAATATAAAGACCTTACCATAAGAGGGTCTCAATGTAACCTTTTCCCAGTAAGGTTTCCGTGATACCCCTAATATAAAGACGTTACCATAGAGAGGGTCTCAATGTAACCTTTCCCAGTAAGGTTTTCCGTGATACCCCTAATATAAGAGCTTACCATAGAGAGGTCTCAATGTAACCTTTCCCAGTAAGGTTCTCCGTGATACACCCTAATATAAAGACCTTACCATAGAAGAGGGTCTCAATGTAACCTTTCCCAGTAAGGTTTCCGTGATACCCCTAATATAAAGACCTTACAATAGAGAGGTCTCAATGTAACCTTTCCAGTAAGGTTCTCCGTGATACCCCTAATAAAAGACCTTACCATAGAGAGGTCTCAATGTACCTTTCCCAGTAAGGTTCATCCGTGAACCCCTAAATAAAGACGTTACCATAGAGAGGTCTCAGTAAACCTTTCCCAGTAAAGTTCTCGTGATACCCCTAATATAAAGACTTACCATAGAGAGGTCTCAATGTAACCTTTCCCAGTAAGGTTCTCCGTGATACCCTAATATAAGACGTTACCATAGAGAGGTCCTCAATGTAACCTTCCCAGTAAGGTTTCCGTGATACCCCTAATATAAGACTTACCATAGAGAGGTCTCAAGTTCTCAACAACTTTCCCCGTAAGGTTCTCCGTGATACCCTAATATAAAGACCTTACCATAGAGAGGTCTCAATGTAACCTTTCCCAGTAAGGTTCTCGTGATACCCCTAATATAAGACGTTACCATAGAGAGGTCTCAATGTAACCTTCCCAGTAAGGTTTCCGTGATACCCCTAATATAAAGACGTTTACAATGAGAGGTCTCATGTAACACTTTCCCAGTAAGGTTATCCGTGATACCCCTAATATAAAGACGTTACATAGAGAGGTCTCAATGTAACCTTTCCAGTAGGTTATCCGTGATACCCCTAATATAAAGACGTACCATAGAGAGGTCTCAATGTACCTTTCCCAGTAAGGTTATCCGTGATACCCCTAATAAAGACGTTACCATATAGAGAGGTCTCAATGTAACCTTTCCAGTAAGGTTATCCGTGATACCCCTAATATAAAGACGTTACCATAGAGAGGTCTCAATGTAACCTTTCCAGTAAGGTTTCCGTGATACCCCTAATATAAAGACCTTACCATAGAGAGGTCTCAATGTAACCTTCCCAGTAAGGTTCTCCGTGATACCCCTAATATAAAGACTTACCATAGAGGTCTCAATGTAACCTTTCCCAGTAAGGTTTCCTGATACCCCTATATAAGACTTACCATAGAAGGTCTCAATGTAACCTTTCCCAGAAGGTTCTCCGTGATACCACTAATATAAAGACTTACCATAGAGAGGTCTCATGTAACCTTTCCCATAAGGTTATCCGTGATACCCCTAATATAAAGACGTTACCATAGAGAGGTCTCAATGTAACCTTTCCCAGTAAGGTTCTCCGTGATACCCCTAATATAAAGACTTACCATAGAGAGGTCTCATGTTAACCTTTCCCAGTAAGGTTCTCCGTGATACCCCTATATAAAGACCTTACCATAAGAGGTCTCAATGAACCTTTCAGTAAGGTTCTCCGTGATACCCCTAATATAAGAACTTACCATAGAGAGGTCTCAATGTAACCTTTCCCAGTAAGGTTCTCCGTGATACCCCTAATATAAAGACGTTACATAGAGAGGTCTAATGTAACCTTTCCCAGTAAGGTTAACGTGATAACCCCTAATATAAGACGTTACCATAGAGAGGTCTCATGTAACCTTTTCCCAGAAGGTTTCCGTGTACCCTATAAAAGACTTACCATAGAGAGGTCTCAATGTACCTTTCCCAGTAAGGTTCCGTGATACCCCTAATATAAAGACGTTACCATAGAGAGGTCTCAATGTAACCTTTTCCAGTAAGGTTCTCCGTGATACCCCTAATATAAAGACTTACCATAGAGAGGTCTCAATGTAACCTTTCCAGTAAGGTTCTCCGTGATACCCCTAAAATAAAGACTTACCATAGAGAGGGTCTCAATGTAACCTTTCCCAGTAAGGTTCTCCGTGATACCCCTAATATAAAGACGTACCATAGACAGGTTCAATGTAACCTTTCCCAGTAAGGTTCTCCGTATACCCCTAATATAAGACCTTACCATAGAGAGGTCTCAATGTAACCTTCCCAGTAAGGTTTCCGTGATACCCCTAATATAAAGACGTTACCATAGAGAGGTCTCAGTGTAACCTTTCCCAGTAAGGTTTCCGTGATACCCCTAATTAAAGACGTTACCATAGAGAGGTCTCAAGTAACCTTTCCCAGTAAGGTCTCCGTGATACCCTAATATAAGACCTTACCATAGAGAGGTCTCAATGTAACCTTTCCAGTAAGGTTCTCCGTGATACCCCTAATATAAGACCTTACCATAAGAGGTCTCAATGTAACCTTTCCCAGTAAGGTTCTCCGTGATACCCCTTAATAAAAGACCTTACCATAGAGAGGTCTCAATGTAACCTTTCCCAGTAAGGTCCGTGAAACCCCTAATATAAAGACCTTACCATAGAGAGGTCTCAATGTAACCTTTCCAGTAAAGGTTTCTCGTGATACCCCTAATAAAGACGTTACCATAGAGAGGTCTCAATGTAACCTTTCCCAGTAAGGTTCCGTGATACCCTAATATAAAGACGTTACCATAGAGGTCTCAATGTAACCTTTCCCAGTAAGGTTATCCGTGATCCCCTAAATAAAGACGTTACCAAGAGAGGTCTCAATGTAACCTATGTAACCTTTCCCAGTAAGGTTCTCCGTGATACCCCTAAATAAAAGACCTTACCATAGAGAGGTCTCAATGTAACCTTTCCCAGTAAGGTCTCCGTGATACCCCTAATATAAAGACCTTACCATAGAGAGGTCTCAATGTAACTTTCCCAGTAAGGTTCTTCGTGTAACCCCTAAATAAAGACGTTACCATAGAGAGGTCTCAATGTAACCTTTCCCAGTAAGGTTATCCGTGTACCCCTATATAAAGACTTACCATAGAGAGGTCTCAATGTAACCTTTCCAGTAAGGTTATCGTGATACCCCTAATATAAAGACGTTACCATAGGAGGTCTTCAATGTAAACCTTTCCCAGTAAGGTTATCCGTGATACCCCTAATATAAAGACGTTCCCATAGAGAGGTCTCAATGTAACCTTTCCAGTAAGGTTATCCGTGATACCCCAATATAAAGACGTTACCATAGAGAGGTTCAATGTAACCTTTTCCAGTAAGGTTCTCGTGATACCTAATATAAAGACCTTACCATAGAGAGGTCTCAATGTAACCTTTCCCAGTAAGGTTCTCCGTGATACCCCTAATATAAAGACCTTACCATAGAGAGTCTCAATGTAACCTTTCCCAGTAAGGTTATCTGATACCCCTAATATAAAGACTTACCATAGAAGGTCTCAATGTAACCTTTCCCAGTAAGGTTCTCCGTGATACCCAATATAAAGACCTTACCATAGAGAGGTCTCAATGTAACCTTTCCCATAAGGTTTCCGTGATACCCCTAATATAAAGACGTTACCATAGAGAGGTCTCAATGTAACCTTTCCCAGTAAGGTTATCGTGATACCCCTAATATAAAGACGTTACCATAGAGAGGTTCCAATGTAACCTTTCCCAGTAAGGTTTCGTGATACCCCTAATATAAAGACTTACCATAGAGCGTCTCAATGTAACCTTTCCCCGTAAGGTTCTCCGTGATACCCCTAATATAAAGACTTACCATAGAGAGGTCTCAATGTAACCTTTCCCAGTAAGGTTCTCCGTGATACCCCTAATAAAAGACGTACCATAGAGAGGTCTCAATGTAAACTTTCCAGTAGGTTTCCGTGATACCTAATATAAAGACGTTACCATAGAGAGGTCTCAATGTAACCTTTCCCAGTAAGGTTATCCGTGATACCCCTAATAAAGACTTACCATAGAGAGGTCTCAATGTAACCTTTCCCAGTAAGGTTATCCGTGATACCCCTAATATAAAGAGTTACCATAGAGAGGTCTCAATGTAACCTTTCCAGTAAGGTTCCGTGATACCCCTAATATAAAGACGTTACCATAGAGAGGTTCAATGTAACTTTCCAGTAAGTTATCCGTGATACCCCTAAAATAAAGACGTTACCATAGAGAGGTCTCAATGTACCTTTCCCAGAAGGTTCCGTGATACCCCTAATAAAAGACCTTACCATAGAGGTCTCAATGTAACCTTTCCCAGTAAGGTTACGTGATACTCCTAATATAAAGACGTTACCATAGAGAGGTCTCAATGTAACCTTTCCCAGTAAGGTTATCCGTGATACCCCTAATATAAGACGTTACCATAGAGAGTCTATCAATGTAACCTTCCCAGTAGGTTCTCCGTGATACCCCTAATATAAAGGCTTACATAGAGAGTCTCAATGAACCTTTCCCAGTAAGGGTATCCTGATACCCCAATATAAAGACGTTACCATAGAGAGGTCCTCAATGTAAACCTTTCCCAGTAAGGTTATCCGTGATACCCCTAATATAAAGCCGTACCAGATAGAGGTCTCAATGTAACCTTTCCCAGTAAGGTTTCCGTGATACCCCTAATATAAGACTTACCATAGAGAGGTCTAATGTAACTTTCCCAGTAAGGTTTCCGTGATACCCCTAATATAAAGACTGTTCATAGAAGGTCTCAATGTAACCTTTCCAGTAAGGTTTCGTGAACACCCTAATATAAAGACGTTACCTAGAGAGGTCTCAATGTAACCTTTCCCAGTAGGTTATCCGTGATACCCCTAATATAAAGACTTACCATAGAGAGGTTCCAATGTAACCTTCCCAGTAAGGTTCTCCGTGATACCCCTAATATAAAGACGTTACCATAGAGAGGTCTCAATGTAACCTTTCCCAGTAAGGTTATCCGTGATACCCCTATATAAAGGACGTTACCATAGAGAGGTCTCAATGTAACCTTTCCCATAAGGTTATCCGTGATACCCCTATATAAAGACGTTACCATAGAGAGGTCTAATGTAACCTTTCCCAGTAAGGTTCGTGATACCCTAATATAAAGACTTACCATAGAGAGGTCTCAATGTACCTTCCAGTAAGGTTCTCCGTGATACCCCTAATATAAAGACCTTACCATAGAAGGTCTCAATGTAACCTTTCCAGAAGGTTTCCGTGATACCCCTAAAAAAGACCTTACCATGAGAGGTTCAATGTAACCTTTCCCAGTAAGGTTTCCGTGATAACCAATATAAGACTTTACCATAGAAGGTCTCAATGTAACCTTTCCAGTAAGGTTCTCTGTGATACCCCTAATATAAAGACCTACCATAAGAGGTCTCAATGTAACCTTCCAGTAAGGTTTCCGTGATACCCCTAATTAAAGACTTACCATAGAGAGGTCTCAATGTAACCTTTCCCAGTAAGGTTATCCGTGATACCCCTAATAAAGACGTACCATTAGAGAGGTCTCAATGTAACTTCCAGTAAGGTTATCCGTGATACCTAAAAATAAAGACTTACCATAGAGAGGTCTCAATGTAACCTTTCCCAGTAAGGTTCGTGATACCCTAATATAAAGACGTACCATAGAGAGGTCTCAATGTAACCTTTCCCAGTAAGGTTATCCGTGTGATCCCTAAAATAAAGCGTTACCATAGAGAGGTCTCAATGTAACCTTTCCAGAAGGTTATCCGTGATACCCCTAATATAAGGACGTTACCATAGAGAGGTCTCAATGTAACCTTCCCAGAAAGGTTCTCGTGATACCCCTAATATAAAGACTTACCATAGAGAGGTCTCAATGTAACCTTTCCAGTAAGGTTTCCGTGATACCCCTAAATATAAAGACTTACCATAGGAGAGGTCTCAATGTAACCTTTCCCAGAAGGTTATCGTGATACCCCTAAATATAAGACGTTACCATAGAGAGGTCTCAATGTAACCTTTCCGTGAAGGTTCCCGTGATACCCCAATATAAAGACTTACCATGAGAAGGTTCAATGTTAACATTTCCCAGTAAAGGTTTCCGTGATACCCCTAATATAAAAGACCTTTACCATAGAGAGTCTCAATGTAAACCTTCCAGTAAGGTTCTCGTTGATACACCTAATATAAAGACGTTACCATATCGCCGAGCGTCATCCATATAGTTACCTTTCCCAGTAAGGTTCTCGTGATACCCCTAATATAAAGACGTAACCAATAGAGAGGTCTCAAGTTAACCTTTCCCAGTAAGGTTATCCGTGATACCCCTAATATAAAAGACTTACCATAGAGAGGTCTCAATGTACCTTCCCAGTAAGGTATTCTCCGTGATACCCCTAATATAAAGACGTTACCATAGAGAGAGTCTCAATGTAACCTTTCCCAGTAAGGGTATTCCTGTGATACCCCTAATGAAAAGACGTTACCATAGAGAGGTCTCATGAACCTTCCCCAGTTAAGGTTCATCCAGCGATACCCTAATATAAAGACGTTACATAGAGAGGTCTAATGTAACCTTTCCGAGTAAGGTTATCCTGTGGATACCCTAATATAAAGACCTACCATAGAGGAGGAGAGGTCTCAATGTAACCTTTCCCAGTAAGGTTCTCCGTGATACCCCTAATATAAAGACGTTACCATAGAGAGGTCTCAATGTAACCTTTCCCAGTAAGGTTATCCGTGATACCCCTAATATAAAGACCTTACCATAGAGAGGTCTCAATGTAACCTTTCCCAGTAAGGTTCTCTGTGATACCCCTAATATAAAGACGTTACCATAGAGAGGTCTCAATGTAACCTTTCCCAGTAAGGTGAGCATGTGCAAATTCTCCAGGAGGAGAGACAGTCCTATATGGACTCTGCTAGGCTCCTGGTGGACAGTTTTTTGAACTTTGGGGGAACATTGCAGGAGAACCATTTGGAGCTGGGATGTAAGGTAAGGATTTTTATGCACTACAGAGTGGGGCCAGAGGTGGGTGAAATTATAGTTTTGGGGGTGGACATGCCCTTTAAGGGAGAAACAGGAACATGGCAGTAAGAATGTGTATTTACCAGTGTGAATGAGTTTGTGGGTCTCCATTGTGTTCTTTTCACTGAATGTCTTTCCACACAGTTCGCACATAAAGTCCTTGATTCCTGAGGAAAAATTTGAAATTTTGTTTAATTGACCAAAAGCTAAAGCTAAAACATGGTGCCCAAGTCATAGATTTCATATTAATAGAACTCTATAATATATTAGTGTGATATTTTATAATGGGTGTAGTGGTATATATCCTTATAAAAATCACTCAGCTATGTCACTAAGTGACTCATTTCTTATATTTCTTATATCCCACTGCTCCGCCATACCTGGACAATGACTCAGCGTTTAACTTCACTAACAGAACCTGCTGGAGCTGCTTCCTGTCACTTCATAACCAATGTCTCTCTCCTCCACAAAGATTTAACCCCATAGATGCTGGGCTGGGATGTTCATTTCTACTGGGTTTAAGTTACAGAAGGTAACTTGGGGGTTTAAACTAAGGTGGGAATAGGGACAAGGCTAGAATTTAAGATGAGAATGAGGTGAAGGAACAAGATACTTAAGTATTATAAGAAATAATGTGCCCCTTCACATTATAATATAAGGATATAACACAGTAAGGGGCGCATTATCCCTTATATAATACAGCTAATACTGTCGGAACTAGTGCACACTGGTAGAGATTAGAATATCTGTAAATAATGTCCTTATAAACACTGTGGAACTAACAAGTAGCCTCAATTTAATTAACCTTTCCTAACCTACAATAAGGGGGAATATTTCAATAGTGATGTATCTAAAATGAACTAGGCCCTATTTGACATCACACAGTTACACAAGTACGGTAGTAATTTTTGAGATGAAAGGCAGGTACTGATATAAAGACAAAGTTTGAGAATTACGTCTCCTAAGAAGGTATAAAGTTACTTAAGTAAAAAAGGTTAAAGTTAGGACCCAGCAGAATAAAGCAAACCGTGAATTTGGCCGTGAACTAATTGCTTTAATTTATCCAGAGAGAAGGGCAGGATTTTTAAGTCGCAATACAATGGTTAAGTAAAATATAAGCAAATGAATTGGATGTGCACTAGGCTTCTATTTTTTGTTTGTATTATATATTACTTCTCCTATTTTACCAGACACCCACCTGTGTGCCTCTTGTAGTGCTTAAGCATGTTGACCTTCTGGGCAAACTTGCGGTGACACTCCATACATTCATACTCTTTGATTCCTTTGTGTAGCTTCATGTGGTGTCGAAGTGCGTGTTTTGTCTTCATTCCTGGAAATGGATTGGTCAATGTAAAGAATAATCATATTGTGGTCAGTGTGAAATGATCACAATCCTCCTGACTGCAGCTGGGTTTCGGTTATTTGCCTTACAACCATTCAGTGTGTTTAAGCCTAATGGGAGGAACTTTACTGTAGGTGTCTATAACAAGCAGAAGCAGGTTAGTGCAGACATACCATAACTTACCTTTACCGCATTCGGCACACAGATATTCCCGGATGTTATCATGGACCCTCATGTGTTCTTTTAACATATCCTTTCTGGCAAACGATTTCCCACAACGCTCACAGCCATGACTCTTAACCCCTGCAAGATGGAGGATAGAACCATGGAACAGCCAATTAGCTAAAGGTATGGTCCAGATAAAGGACATGCCCTCCTACCATAGAGATAGGCTACACTTACTACTTACTTTGGTTAACGTTAAGAAGTGATGTAAAAATGACTTGCTTTATGGCGGATATTGTTTCTAACTTACCATGCCAAAGCCATGAATGCAAAACCCCTGAAATTATATTATCTTATATACTTATAATTACATAACCTGGAAGTTTGCCGCAGGGGAAGGATGTGCCGAGAGTGGATGCGGCTGGGGGTTGGAAGTGTCAGGGGGTGTATGTACCAGATAGGGTGGGTGTCCAGACAACAAGGAATTCCCCCATAGGTATGGGTGGGTTATTCTTTATAGAATCAGGGGTCTCCTGGTAGTCGGAGAACTCCCACTGACATGTCTAAAACCAAGATTGCGCGTTCAAAGTGAAGCCTCGTGTTTGGTACAGATCAGCCGTTTATTGGTAAATACCAGGTTATAGATTCGAGTTCTATGTCCAGGTCAAACTTAATTACCTGAGTGAATGAGTTTGTGCCTCTCCAGGTTTCCAATGCTGTTGAAAATCCTGCCACAAACCTCACATGGGTGGATGTACCTGAGCGAAAAGAGAAAGACAATTAAGAACAAACTAAATTCCTGTTCCCTGGGAATCTGCCGTGAGAACCATTCACTGGATTACCGGTACCAAACCACGCCCTTACTTCTGCACCTCTGGGTCCGGCAAGTTCTCCCGGTGGATGACCATATGAGCGTGGTACGTAGCTTTTAGAGCGAAACGCCGGTGACAGATGCTGCAGTCGTAGCCATTTTCTGCATGGACATCCATGATATGCTTAAGGTATTCCTTCCCCCGGGCAAACGAGATCTGCAAATCCAAGAAAACCGCAGATTCCTCACTATGAAGATTTACACTTAAAGGGTCTGTATAATTAATATGGTTACTATACACAAAACAACCGCATATAGATAAATACCAGGATTACAATCTCTTAGTAACCCTAAAGAGTATCTAAATTGCCCATTACTCGTAACTATAATTCTTCCCAACTATCACTGTACCATTTATTTGTTGATCTGTCCCTACGGTCGTCTCTAGACTTTTTGGCACCTGAAAAAAAATTCCAAATGTTGCTCCCCTCGGCGCGCTGCCGGAAGGGGTGTGGTTTTATAATTGAAAGTGTTTGATGGGGTGTGGATTATCCAGAAGTGGGAGGGTATTTATACGCATGACTGGTAAATGATGCCCACAATGACTGGTAAATGATGCCCACAATGACTGGTAAATGATGCCCACAGTGACTGGTAAATGATGCCCGACATTGATTTTTGATCTGCAGGGCTGACCAGCATTGATTTTGATCAAATGAATTGCCAGTCAGAAGGGAGGGGGAGGAGTCGTAGCTGCATTCTGTTGTGCAATGTAAGTCATGGCTTCCCCTGCTATTTAAAGTGACAGTAACTCCTGGAAAAGTGTGGTTTTTACAAACGGTATTTTTGGGCCTCCCAGGCAAATGGATTTTTTTTTCTGGCATCAAAACTGCTGCTTCACTACAGGCTGCTGCTCTGTAATGTGCTTCACCTTGCCTCATTAGAGAGGCAGCTCTGTCTGTCCCCTATTTCTTTAGATATCCAATCTGAACATTTTACATTCCAGCTGTCAATCAAGTGCCTTCTTATTATAAACACATCAGCTGGAATGATGACAGTGGGCCTGTGTGAATTGCATGGTGGGAAATTCCCTCTTCCAGTGCTGCCTCATAGTGATTATCAAGCATGCTTGCCCTTACATAAAGTCAGATTAATCAGGGGGGAACTGAGCCTAAACAAAACAAGTATGGTACTGGATTGAAGTCCTGCAGCAACCCATCATCCTCAGAGTGAGTGCTACTTGTAAAATCCCTTTTGGGATTTACCACCAGGAGGAAATCCAGTATTAAATACAGGAAGCGATATTTGCCCGGAGCAATTTGCAGCTCTGGGTAAATGAGGCCCTTAAAGCCTCAGAACAATATTTCCTTAGGAAGAGTACCTGAATATAAAAGCATTAACCTGTGTCTCACCTCTAATTTTGATATCGTTGTTGGGAAATTTACCCTTCTAACATGGGGTTTGTATTTTATTTCCCAGCACCCCAGTATTACACAGTGTGGTCAATGACCATTCTGCTCTATACACATGCTCAGTACTAAGATACTGCAGAGACTTGTTGGTCACACCCACTAGTAGCCTCTAGCCAATCCTTTTACAGGACAGATTAGGCAAGGGACCATGTGACTGAGGTCAGGGGTGTGGCCAGTCACTGTCCATACACACAGTTATTTCATCCAGTTCTTCAGTGGGTTACATTTACTTTCATTCTATTTACTGTAGTGAGATATTTTCAGATTCTGGAATGTAAAAATGTGGGTTTAGTTCTCCTTTAAAGCATTACACCAACCTGACATCTCTTGCAGTTGTACTTGTGGGGTTCAGGTTCGACACTCTCGTCCGAGTTTTCATCATTGTCCTCTGAGGAGATACCGATCTTCCCTATGAATTCCTCTCGCTGCTGTTCATTCATCAAGGCAATATCCTAAGGAACCATGACATCATCATTAGAGACAGAATTACCCAGAATGCTATGGGATGTCCACTGGAGCTCCAGTTCAGAGTGTGGTTTGGCATCTAGCGGGGGGAGCACATTGTGGAAAATGTTCATTGAAACTATTTATGGAGGGGAATTGATTTTAGCAAAAGATTCATCCTGTCGGAACTTGTATTGTTTTTGTATTGTATTGTGTTTTGTTGGTGTCTGTTATGCAATTGCCAAGTCAAATTCCTTGTAAGTGCAAACTTTCTTGGCCAGATAAAATTGACTCTGATAAAGAGGTGAAAACAGTTGTCGCTTTTTTACCGTAAAGTCGACTAGGGGTCTTATTTCCACATGTACAGAATTGTCCCCTGGGTGTATTAACTGCTAAAGACGCTTCCGTTATGTTACCTAATTATCAGTTCCAGCCCTAGTCTGGTCTAGTGACACGTCTCAGCCTTGCCAGGTTATTAGGCTTAACGCGGTGAATTTGGTGCTGTGACATTTCCCTAACATGTGAAATCTTCACTGCTAATTATTTAATTTAAAGGGAATATCCACGGCTAAAAAAATTTTAATATTCAGGTTTATTGAAGAACAGGGAGGTAAAGGGAGGTAAAGGGAGCTGTGTGTTACCTCCCGTTCTAAACCTGCAGGAGCCGGGAGAGAAGATTCGGAACTTACCTGATCGCTCGCTGCCCCGCCCTGTCTTCTGACAGGTTCCGACGGACTCTGAACTCTACGCACATAGAATAGAGTCCGTCGGGACCTGTCAGAAGACAGCGAGCGATCAGGTAAGTTCCGAATCTTCTCTCCCGTCTCCTGCAGGTTTAGAACGGGAGGTAACACACAGCTCCCTTTACCTCCCTTTACCTCCCTGTTCTTCAATAAACCTGAATACAAACATTTTGTTTTAGCAGTGGAGATCCCCATAAAAGGAATCAATACCAACCCTACCTTGAAGTGGATATGGATGTGATCTCGCAGAACGTCCACCCTAAAGAATTTCCGCCCGCAGATCTCGCACGTGTACTTATCTCCGTGGGTGAGGAGATGCTTGTTCAGTTACTTCTGCAGGAGAACATCTGCACGAGGCCAAAAAACAACACCAAGGTCACAGACAGACGGAGATTTTATGAAAGGATAAGGACCCACAGGGAGATTCAATAAATGTTCTTATCGTTTAAATGGTGCTAATTTTGCCCCAACCAATCAGATCTTATTTAACATTTGTAAGCTAACATCTGATTGGTTGGGGCAAAATTAGCACCGTTTTAAACAAAAAGAACTTTTATTGAAAACCCTGCAAATGTTTTCCCTGAGCAGAAACAAAACGTTGTCTCACCTTCCCACATTTGGACAGGCGGAAGGTTCCTTTTTATATCGGATTGAGTTATCGGTGTTCTGGTGGATGGTTTCACGTTTCAGCCGTCTCACTCCTGCCAGATAAGAGAAAAAAACGCACCGGAATCACCGGAAACCCAACACAGTAAACCACACAGTGATATGTAATCATAGACCATAATAGATCGGGTGTATAAAATGACTACATGGGATATTTATAATGGTTCGCCAAGTCACAGGGTGCCATGAATATCCGCAAGGGCCCCGACTGTAGAAAACTGTAGTAAATAATATAAAATAGGGTTAGCCTTGGTATCAAAGGGAGACTTTCTGTTCAATAGCCCAGTGCATTTAGAGGCCAAGCACATCCTAATGTATATCTTACTACATGGTTAAGCAGCCTTCCAAATGACATTTTTGTCCATCCGGGTGTATAAAAATTAAAACTCCCAGCATTCCTCCATTACAGAGGGAACCCAGGGAATGCTGGGAGTTGACCATTTGCCATTAACATTTACATTCCCATGAAACAAGAAGACAAGAGGAAACCCAGAATAAAAGGAACTGACCACGGACCCTGTTCACCTTCTAAGTGTCTCCGTTGATGCTCCAACATAACATCGCGTCTGTAGAACAGTTTGTTACAGATCTCACAGGCGACTCCTGCAGGTTTAGAACGGGAGGTAACACACAGCTCCCCTTTACCTCCCTTTACCTCCCTGTTCTTCAATAAACCTGAATACCAACATTTTGTTTTAGCAGTGGAGATCCCCATAAAAGGAATCAATACCAACCCTACCTTGAAGTGGATATGGATGTGATCTCGCAGAACGTCCACCCTAAAGAATTTCCGCCCGCAGATCTCGCACGTGTACTTCTTATCTCCGTGGGTGAGGAGATGCTTGTTCATGTTACTTCTGCAGGAGAACATCTGCACGAGGCCAAAAAAACAACCACAAGGTCACAGAACGGACGGAGATTTTATGAAAGGATAAGGACCAACAGGGAGATTCAATAAATGTTCTTATCGTTTAAAATGGTGCTAATTTTGCCCCAACCAATCAGATCTTATTTAACATTTGTAAGCTAACATCTGATTGGTTGGGGCAAAATTAGCACCGTTTTAAACAATAAGAACTTTTATTGAATAACCCTGCAAATGTTTTCCCTGAGCAGAAACAAAACGTTGTCTCACCTTCCCACATTCTGGACAGGCGGAAGGTTCCTTTTTATATCGGATTGAGTTATCGGTGTTCTGGTGGATGGTTTCACGTTTCAGCCGTCTCACTCCTGCCAGATAAGAGAACATAAACGCACCGGAATCACCGGAAACCCAACACAGTAAACCACACAGTGATATGTAATCATAGACCATCAATAGATCGCGGTGTATAAAATGACTACATGGGATATTTATAATGGTTCGCCAAGTCACAGGGTGCCATGAATATCCGCAAGGGCCCCGACTGTAGAAAACTAGTAGTAAATAATATAAAATAGGGTTAGCCTTGGTATCAAATGGGAGACTTTCTGTTCAATATGCCCAGTGCATTTAGAGGCCAAGCACATCCTAAATGTATATCTTACATACTGGTTAAGCAGCCTTCCAAATGACATTTTTGTCCATCCGGGTGTATAAAAATTAAAACTCCCAGCATTCCTCCATTACAGAGGGAACCCAGGGAATGCTGGGAGTTGACCATTTGCCATTAACATTTACATTCCCATGAAACAAGAAGACAAGAGGAAACCCAGAATAAAAGGAACTGACCACGGACCCTGTTCACCTTCTAAGTGTCTCCGTTGATGCTCCAACATAACATCGCGTCTGTAGAACAGTTTGTTACAGATCTCACAGGCGAATTTCTTCTCTCCGTGTTTCTTCTTGTGTTTGGACAGGTTACTGTTTGTTGAGAAGAATCTGTAACACATCTCGCACTGGAACGACTTGTCATCTGCACAGGAAAGACACAGAGAGGGGCTGGAGATATTTCCCCTTTAATAGGAAATGTTGAAATAGCCGATGATGGTACAGAAACTACTGGGGGAAATCCTCTCTATGGATTCAGTTAAAGGATTATTAAAGGATAACTATACTCAAAATGTAAAAATCATTAAAGGAGAACTATAGTGCATATAAAGTTTTTTCAGAAACAGTTAAAATGAAAAGTACCTGGGGCAGAGAGATAGGGTTGGTACTTACTACCTCTCAATATGATTTTTATAAGGAGGGGCAGCACAAAGAAAATTGCTTCTGCCAGGCATCCTGAGTGCTTCAGCGCTATCTTTAATACAGGAAGGCCCAGGGCACTAAACTGGCAGATCAAAACTGTATGTGCTGTAGCTCCTCAAAAAAACAATATTGGGAGGTAGGAATAATCAATCCTACCTGCCAAGGGAGTGATACATTCTGGAAAGCAATACTTAAAATGGCAGCTCACCAGTGAAAGAGAAGATTGGAGAAGCACACTACAATGTGTATCAATAGTTATTTTGCAATCAACATATACAATATTTCAGGGGAGCCACAGGCCTCCTTCCTCAGGTATATGGGGCAAGTGGGATTCCCCGAAACATGTATGTTGTTCGAAATATTAATATTAATACACATATGCAGTGTGCATCTCCAATCTTCTCTTTTATTAGATTTAACGAACCCCAGGGAGGATTGAACCTACGGACTATTGGCAATTGCCAACTGTGGTGTGCTAGAGTGATTTCCCATTTGGTTGGGCAGCTCACAAGTGATCCTAGCAAAGCATAGCAAAGGGGGTGAAACCAAATGATTTCTTGACAATAAAAAGGTTTTCCTAGGTATACAGATATGGTGCTTTTTTAAATGGAACTTCCTGTTTAAAGGACAACTCCACCCTCATAAGAAATCTTTTAGAAAGAACGGCCTCTTTATAATATGTTGATATATCATAGTTTGTCCTATGAATTCATTACTGTATGCCTGCTATGCTTCTGGATGCCTCATGGAAACTGAGCAATTTAGTGACCTGCACTGAGCCTGTACTGAGCCTGGGCATGCTCAGAAGAGGCAGACAGGGGATTAACATTCAGTCATTGGCTGTGATGTCAACTGTCAAATCCATAACTGACAGTTACTAACTGGAAGAACCAGGAAGCAGAAACAGGGGAAACAGGACACTGTGCAGGATTTCAGGTTAGACTTATATATTTCACATTTCAAACTATTACCGTTTAGGGTTTTGGGGGGTGATTTACCTGTATGTAAGTTTTCATTTTAGGGCTGGACTTGCCCTTTAAGACTGTAGATAAATGGTCCAACAATCTATCACTAAAAATAGACTGCTCAGCGTTACCCGAGGAATGGGCGTCTATGAGACCCCCCCACCATGTGGCTCCCCAGTGTGGTTTAGCGATTAAATTGTTGGACCAGCATCCATCGTTTGTTATCTATTATCTAACGTGTGTACAAGGCCTCAGAGTGGATCAACTGAGGTTAAGTTCTACAATCACAGCTCATTCCAGCATTATTCAGGTAAATCAGCTTTTATATGAGAATTCTACCACCTAGTTCTCCTTAAATATCCTTTCTAGATAGACCGGTTCAATGCTCCCATGAAGACAGAGACTCCCACCTGTCCTGCAGTTATGGAATTCCAGAAATGCTTGTACACGGAAAGCCTTCTCACAGGTGGCGCATCGATACCTGTAATCGCCATCAACCTGCCCAATGGAAACATACAGAATGTCAAAACATGTTACATATTGTACATATATATTTATGAGATTCAGTAGATCAACTGGACTTGGAGTTTAGTTCTTAAAGGAGAACTAAACCCATTTTTTTAAACTTCAGAATCTGAACATATCCCCTCTAAAACACCAATAAACTGAAAAATCCCACTACAGTAAATAGCATTACAGTGAATGTTAACCCATGAAGAACTGGGTGAAATAATGGTGTGTATGTACAGTGACTGGTCACATGCTCCCTTGCCTCATCTGTCCTGTAAAAGGATTGGCTAGAGTCTACTAGTGGGTGTGACCAATTGTAAAATGTTCCTGCAGTATCTTTGGACTGAGCATGTGTAAAGAGCACAATGGTCAGTGACCACACTAGGTGATAAAACACAAACCCCAAGTTAGAAAGGTAAATATCCTAACAACCATATTAAAATGAGAGGTGAGACTCGGATTGCTTCTTTTAAATTAAGGTGCTCTTCCTTCTGAAAGAGTGTTGTTCTGAGGCTTCAGTTATCCTTTAACAACATTTCGCTAGTCATCCGAATGTATCTTTCAATGTCTTGCTGCCTTGGTTGTGTTGCTGGGTATGAAGTAGACAGTGAAAATGTTTCTCAATTTCTCCCACGTGTAGTGGGGTCATGGGTCATTCCCATTTCACCACATTCTGTCTCCTCTTTACTACCAAAAGATTTGTTTACAAGTCATTTTGAATTATGAGACTCAGATTACCAAGAAATGTCCAATTAACCCAACTGAACCCACACAGACTTTAAAATATCCAATAAAAAGAAAATGATAAAAGGGAAGAAAAATAAAGTGCAATCAAGCTTAACGTCCCCCCACAATATTAAAATAGGTTTAATGAATAAAGAGAATCCAGCACAATACATAAGTAAATGTAGGTGAGACATCCTAGGAGGCCCCGCACCTCGTTCCTGCTGTGTTTGTAAGAGACATGTTGCTTGAGACTCTCCTTGCGGCTGAAGAGTTTGGAACATTCCTCACATTTAAACAGCTTGTCTCCTTGGGAAATAAATGCACAGTTAAAAAAGACCAAATGACTATTCTCCAATCTAAATAATGGTTACAGAAAAGGAGCCTTAATGAGTAGATAAACCTAAAGCCAGAAGATACATAAGAAGAAAAAAAAAACATACAATGCCAAAAGAGACATTTAAAGACATGATTTATCTAAGCTGCCTAGTCCTGTTCCCCTCTGCCACTGGGACTCAGACATGCTCACTGTGCAATCAAAAATTGCTAACTTTATTAGAAACACAACATGTAACACAAAAGCTCAATGTGCTTCAACCAATGAGAGTGATGAACTGATCATTTAATAAATGGAAGACATTCCTAAAATATAATTAGTGGTGCTGCACTGATGGAATTCAAGCTCTTCATACTACATGTGAGAATTTTTTCCAAACCAATTCTATAAGAAGATCCAATCAGTTCAGGGTCATGTGACCAGGCAAGTAAACATTCCCTCATTGCTGAAATGGGCGAGCAGTCCGTAATATTAAAATGGCATTGGCAGAGAATGTGCTGAAAATCTTCTTTGCAAGAAAGTAATAATAATAAAAAGACAGATGCCAAAAGGACATTAAATTCTACACTAATCCTATGGCTTCCTTTTCAGTAGATATACAATGTTTCAAGTCCTGATTGGACCCAGTCAGAAAATGGAAACATCTACGACCAACCAATTGAAATGCTTGATTCTGTGAACTTTGCTTAAATTACCTTGACCTTCCACCATCAGTGAGCTACAGTTCTACAAAACACTGCACATACCATGGGATCGGACGTGTCGGCTGAGGTTGCTGCTGTTGCGGAAAGTCTTAGCACAGATGTTACACTGGAACACGCGCTTGTGATCTCCAAGTTGCCGTGCAAACTTCTTCCTGATCCCATGTCGCCCCCCGGGGAGAATCAAGCTTCTCTTCATGGAGTTATTACTTGGGTGAAAAGCGAATCTGCACAGGAAAAAACCTGTTATATACAGTGTCGGTGTTCAATGTGAGTGTCAGTTGTGTGCACACGTGCCATCGTGTGTGCCGACCCGCGATGTACGATGTGTACGAACTGCTTTTTCGGACGATAATCAACTTGTGTATGGGCACTTTATCAGCCAAAACGGGCGTTCGTTCGGAGATCGTTGCCCAATCTACCGGGCGGATCTCTGAGCGAGCGGCCATGTGTATGAACCATAAGGCTCATACACGCTCGATTTTCGAGCGAGGCATGACCCCCGATGCCAGAGCGGAACATCCAACGAACCCCCGTTTCACCTGAGAATCGTCCGTGTGTATGCACTCAGTCGGGGGTCATTCGCGATCCACCAGGCAGATCAACAAACGACCGCCGACCAAGAGCATACACATGGATGATTCCCAGCCGAAACAGCCATTTGTCGGGTGTACCGATCTGCCGTCGGGGTTCGTGCCTCGCTCGAAAATCGAGCATGTGTACAAGCCTTTAAGTAACACATCCCAATGTATGTAGCATCCCAATAATCGCATAGAATCCAATTAGGTTCCATGAATGCAGATTACTTTGTAATCTTAAAGGGAATGTTATAACTAGCTTTACATGGCTAATTACTTTGTAATCTTAAAGGGAATGTTATAACTAGCTTTACATGGCTAATTACTTTGTAATCTTAAAGGGAATGTTATAACTAGCTTTACATGGCTAATTACTTTGTAATCTTAAAGGGAATGTTATAACTAGCTTTACATGGCTATTTCTTGTAATCTTAAGGGAATGTTATAACTAGCTTTACATGGCTAATTACTTTGTAATCTTAAAGGGAATGTTATAACTAGCTTTACATGGCTATTTACTTTGTAATCTTAAAGGGAATGTTATAACTAGCTTTACATGGATAAAAACCAGCCTTACTTGGAGAGAGGGGCCAGGTTGTTGCTAGTGTTCGGCAGTTTTCCCAACATAAGCTCCATAAACTTATCGGCGGAATCATGTGACAGCTGAACATCATCGGGAGGGATCTCGGTTATAATTTCCGCCACTCGATCCGCGGAGAAGACGGGGTTGTACAGGATTGCGTTGTTTTCTTGGGCAGAGAGAAAAACGAGTTAATACCGAATCAATTATGATTGACAGTTCGTTATAAATAACACAATATATTATGTATTACTTTCTTATACAGATACAGTATTAGTTTATCCTTTCATCTCAGGCTTACAATCTAAGCCACGGGCATGTTTAGAGGCATTACAGATGCCCAGAACCTGTAATATAATTGTATACATTAAAGGAGAACTAAACCCAGTTTTTTTATACTCCAGAATCTGAAAACAACCCCCCTAAAAACACCAATAAGCTATAAAATCCCACTTCAGTAAATTGTATTAAAGTAAATGTAAGCCTGCTAAGAACTGGATGAAGTATCTGTGTATGTGTAGTGTCAGACCACACCTCCTGACCTCAGTCACATGCTTCCTTGCTTTATCTGTCCTGTAAAAGGATTGGCTAGAGATTATTCATGGGTGTGACCAACTGTAACAAGTTTGTGCCATAGCTAAGGACTGAGCATGTGCAGAACATAATGGTCGTTGACAAAACTGTCTGATATTAGAATGCTGGGAAGTAAAGCACAAACCATATGTTATTTAGGTAAATTTCCCAGCGCTGTATCAACATGAGAGGTAAGACACAGATTACTGGTTTTATATCAAGGTGTTCTGTGGCTTTAGTTGCACTTTAACATTGGAGTGACTGAAAGGTTGGTGGTGCGCTGAGCTCACCACTGCCCATGATAACCCTTTCAGGAATCCCTATCAGTATGTGGGAGAAACACGTGCACAGTTCTGATGGTAAAGCATCACGTGGTCTCCTCATCCTATCACAATAAATAAAGTTAAGCCCAAGGAAAAGCTACAAACCAGGTGGACTGTCATCATCAACTATCACAAGAGGAATATTTCCTTTCGCAGCTTTGGGCTTGCGGCCTCGCTTGGGCTTCTTTCTTATCTCCAGGTTCGCGGTGGGACCGGTGCCAATGACCGGCGGCTGAGTGGCCACGTTCACAGACTCACACTCCATGAAAGAGTTTTCACATTGCACTGAAGAGGGAATTCCTTTCGTTTGTTCTAAGTGACTTAGTAAATGTTCTATGGAGTAGATAAGAACAGTTATAGCAAATGGCGTGAATGAAACACAGAAAGGTCAATATGGTGATTTGTTTCTCCCCCAAACTGGCCAATAACAGTACAGTGAGCAGGCTAAGAACAATTTTATTGGCTGATCAAGAAATACCAATGACAACATCTAACTGTAAATGTTCTTATTGGACTATGTACCTACTATCATCTGTTCATTTAACTGGATCCTTCAGCTATCTGATACACATGTAAACAAAAACTGACAACTGTATTATAGCTATAAACTAACTAAATGGTCTGTCATGGATTGGGTGCCAACCAATAAGAAGCCTTGGATACCTGTCCTGTCATTTTTAGCCCCTCCCGCTACTGCTCACTACAACCAGAAACTGACATCTCTACGCACCTGTCAAAAGATTGGGTTCTATAAAGGAGGAGTTGCAGACTTTGCACGTCCAGTGGCACGTTTCCACATGAATGATGTCACCGTTGTCCTCGCATGAGACTTTCAGTAATAATAAAAAAGTGAAATTAGTTAAGTCACGTAAGAGGGAGTTATTTTAAAGTTCTATAAGGAATCCCCTACATTTAATATTACCCAGTTTGGTGCCGGTGCAATAAAAGGTGCAGCAGCCAACCAGATGTTACTCAACTGAAGAAACCCAGTAAAAAGCTGACATTTGACTGGATGCAGAAAATGAATGGCACAGCACCAAAAACAATTATTATTTAGTAACATTACTGGAATTGAGAATGTATTTAGCACAACACAAATCCTTTTAGTTCATAAATTTACTAATGAGCAGATCTGAAAACTCATGTAGCACAATTACGCCCGTCCAATATTTGGAGGCCTACATGGTCCCACAGGTGGGTGTTGCAAAGGGTTTGTCAGGTTTGTGCCATGGGTTTACCAGGGCATGCTATGGGCAGCCAGACAGGAAGCATTATACTCCAACCATGAAGATCCAGGAGACCTTGTAAAGGGGACAGAGGAACTCGTGGCCAGAATAACCATGAAAAAAGCAAAATAAATGGATGTCGGTAAACTGGAGGAACCAAGAATTAGTTTCTGTTTCCATAAGGTAAGATTTGTAAGCTCACTGACTGCACTGGGCACTGTAATACCTATTAAAAGCTGGTTCAGATCTCTGTAGGCTGCACAAGGACTAAATCTAATCTAAATCTCCCAGTAGCCCCTCACATTCCTCACAATCCAATCCCTAGCAAACATATAAAGGCAGTAGACCGGCATGGGGTAAACCCCAGAAAGCACCACACAAGGTCCCTCAATTATGTTCTGCCTAGAAGATTCTACTACCTACCTGAATCGAAGGCAGACGCTGTGTGAGCCATTTTGGTTTTTTTGGGTGACATCATAGCAGTGTGAGGTGCCTTGGAAGAATCGGCGGTTAAATCTTTTTCGGATTCAGTAGCTAAAAAATTCACCTCTAGAAAGGAATCAGAAATTTACAAATAATAGTATAAAAAGTATCAACTTTTAGGGCGAAGAAATAGTAAGTTATTCAGCTGATATACGTGGAACTCAAATGTGCACGTGTCATCACTGCCCGCATTCTCCACCACAACACTGACTACCATAGCGTCCCCGACATCATTTAGCAAAGTGCAAAGGTTTAGTAGGACTTGGAACGCGTATGTGGCAATGCACCCAAGGTTTAGTAGGACTTGGAACCCGTATGTGGCAATGACCCAAGGTTTTAGTGTGGACTTGGAACCCGTATGTGGCAATGCACACCCAGGTTTAGTAGGACTTGGAACCCGTTATGTGGCATGCACCCAAGGTTTAGTAGGACTTGGAACCCGTATGTGCAATGCACCAAGGTTTAGTAGGACTTGGAACCCGTATGTGCCAATGCACCCAAGGTTTAGTAGGACTTGGAACCGTAGTGGCAATGCACCAAGGTTTAGTAGGACTTGGAACGCGTATGTGGCAATGCACCCAAGGTTTAGTAGGGACTTGGAACCCGTATGTGGCAATGCACCCAAGGTTTAGTAGGACTTGGAACCCGTATGTGCCAATGCACCAAAGGTTTAGTAGGACTTGGAACCCGTATGTGCCAATGCACCCAAGGTTTAGTAGGACTTGGAACCCGTATGTGGCAATGCACCTAGGTTAGTAGGACTTGGAACCCGTATATGTGCCAATGCACCAAGGTTTAGTAGGACGGAACCCGTATGTGGCCAATGCACCCAAGGTTAGTAGGACTTGGAACCCGTATGTGGCAATGCACCACCGGTTTAGTAGGACTTGGAACCCGTATGTGCCAATGCACCCAAGGTTTAGTAGGACTTGGAACCCGTATGTGGCAATGCACCAGGTTTAGTAGGACTTGGAACCCGTATGTGGCAATGCACCACGGTTTAGTAGGATTGGAACCCGTATGTGGCAATGCACCAAGGTTTAGTAGGACTTGGAACCGTATGTGGCAATGCCACCAGGTTTAGTAGGACTTGGAACCCGTATGTGGCAATGCACCTAAGGTTTAGTAGGACTTGGAACCCGTATGTGGCAATGCACCCAGGTTTAGTAGGATTGGAACCGTATGTGGCAATGCACCAAGGTTTTAGGACTTGGAACCCGTATGTGGCAATGCACCCTAAGGTTAGTAGGACTTGGAACCCGTATGTGGCAATGCACAAGGTTTAGTAGGATGGAACCGTATGTGGAATGCACCCAAGGTTTAGTAGGACTTGGAACCCGTAGTGTGCAATGCACCCAAGGTTTAGTAGGACTTGGAACCCGTATGTGCCAATGCAACTAAGGTTTAGTAGGAATTGGAACCCGTATGTGGCAATGCACCTAAGGTTTGTAAGACTTGGAACCGTATGTGGCAATGCACCAAGGTTTAGTAGGACTTGGAACCCGTATGTGGCAATGCACCCAAGGTTAGTAGGACTTGGAACCCGATTGTGGCAATGCACCTAAGGTTTAGTGGACTTGGAACCCGTATGTGGCAATGCACCTAAGGTTTAGTAGGATTGGAACCCGTATGTGGCAATGCACCCAAGGTTTAGTAGGACTTGGAACCCGTATGTGGCAATGCACCCAAGGTTTAGTAGGACTTGGAACCCGTATGTGGCAATGCACCCAAGGTTTAGTAGGATGGAACCGTATGTGGCAATGCACCCAAGGTTAGTAGGACTTGGAACCCGTATGTGCAATGCACCAAGGTTTAGTAGGACTTGGAACCCGTTGTGCCAATGCACCTAAGTTTAGTAGGACTTGGAACCCGTATGTGGCAATGCACCAAGGTTTAGTAGGATTGGAACCCGTATGTGGCAATGCACCTAGGTTTAGTAGGACTGGAACAAGCTATGTGGACATGCACCCAAGGTTTAGTAGGACTTGGAACCCGTATGTGGAATGCCACCAGGTTAGTAGGACTTGGAACCCGTTAGTGGCAATGCACTAAGGTTTAGTAGGACTTGGAACCGTATGTGGCAATGCACCTAAGGTTTAGTAGGACTTGGAACCCGTATGTGGCAATGCACCCAAGGTTTAGTAGGACTTGGAACCCGTATGTGGCAATGCACCTAAGGTTTAGTAGGACTTGGAACCCGTATGTGGCAATGCACCTAAGGTTTAGTAGGCTTGGAACCGTATGTGGCAATGCACCCAAGGTTTAGTAGGACTTGGAACCCGTATGTGGCAATGCACCGAAGGTTTAGTAGGACTTGGAACCCGTATGTGGCAATGCACCGAAGGTTTAGTAGGACTTGGAACGCGATGTGCAATGCCACTAAGTTTAGTAGGACTTGGAACCCGTATGTGGCAATGACCAAGGTTTAGTAGGACTGGAACCGTATTGTGCAATGCACCCAAGGTTTAGTAGGACTTGGAAACCGTATGTGGAATGCACACCAAGGTTTAGTAGGACTTGGAACCCGTAGGTGCAATGCACCAAGGTTTAGTAGAATGGAAGCGTATGTGGCATGCAACTAAGGTTTAGTAGGACTGGAAACGTATGTGGCCATGCACCTAAGGTTTAGTAGGACTGGAACCCGTATGTGGCAATGCACCAAGGTTTAGTAGGACTTGGAACCGTATGTGCAATGCACCTAGGTTTAGTAGGACTTGGAAACGTATGTGCAATGCACTAAGGTTTAGTAGTTAGTAGGCATCTGGAACCGTATGTGGCAATGCACCTAAGGTTTAGTAGGACTTGGAACCCGTATGGCAAGCACTAAGGTTTAGTAGGACTTGGAACCCGTATGTGGCAATGCACCTAAGGTTTAGTAGGACTTGGAACCCGTATGTGGCAATGCACCCAAGGTTTAGTAGGACTTGGAACCCGTATGTGGAATGCACAAGGTTTAGTAGGACTTGGAACCCGTATGTGGCAATGCACCTAAGGTTTAGTAGGACTTGGAACCGTATGTGGCAATGCCCCAAGGTTTGTAGGACTGTTGAACCGTATGGGCAATGCACCAAGGTTTAGTAGGACTTGGAACCCGTATGTGGCAATGCACCAAGGTTAGTAGGACTTGGAACCCGTATGTGGCAATGCACCCAAGGTTAGTAGGACTTGGAACCCGTATGTGGCAATGCACTAAGGTTTAGTAGGACTTGGACACGTATGTGGCAATGCACCAGGTTTAGTAGGACTTGGAAGACGTATGTGCCAATGCACCTAAGGTTTAGTAGGACTTGGAACCGTATGTGGCAATGCACCTAAGGTTTAGAGGACTTGGAAACCGTATGTGGCAATGACCCAAGGTTTAGTAGGACTTGAACCGTATGTGGCAATGCACCTAAGGTTTAGTAGGACTTGGAACCGTAGTGGCAATGCACCCTAGTTTAGTAGGATTGGAACCGTATGTGCAATGCACCTAAGGTTTAGTGACTTGGAACCGTATGTGGCAATGCACCCTAAGGTTTGTAGGACTGGAACCGTATGTGCCAATGCACCAGGTTTAGTAGGACTTGGAACCGTATGTGTGCAATGCAACTAAGGTTTAGTAGGACTTGGAACGCGTATAGTGGCAATGCACAAGGTTTAGTAGGACTTGGAACCCGTATGTGGCAATGCACCTAAGGTTTAGTAGGACTTGGAATCCGTATGTGCAATGCACCTAAGGTTTAGTAGGACTTGGAACCCGTATGTGGCAATGCACCTAAGGTTTAGTAGGACTTGGAACCCGTATGTGGCAATGCACCTAAGGTTTAGTAGGACTTGGAACCCGTATGTGGCAATGCACCTAAGGTTTAGTAGGACTTGGAACCGTATGTGGCAATGCACCTAGGTTTAGTAGGACTGGAACCGTATGTGGCAATGCACCTAAGGTTTAGTAGGCTTGGAACCGATGTGCCAATGACAGGTAGTGACTGGAACCGTATGTGGCAATGCACCTAAGGTTTAGTAGGACTTGGAACGTAGTAGTGGCAATGCACCTAGGTTTAGTAGGACTTGGAACCCGTATGTGGCAATGCACCTAAGGTTTAGTAGGACTTGGAACGCGTATGTGCAATGCACCTAAGGTTTAGTAGGACTTGGAAACGCGTATGTGGCAGCACCTAAGGTTTAGTGGACTTGGAACCGTATGTGCAATGCACCTAAGTGTTAGTAGGACTTGGAACGCGTATGTGGCAATGCACCTAAGGTTTAGTAGGACGACTTGGAACGCGTATGTGCAATGCACCTAAGGTTTAGTAGGACTTGGAACGGTATGTGCCATGAACCTAAGGTTTAGTAGGACTTGGAAACGTATGTGGCAATGCACCTAAGGTTTAGTAGGACTTGGAACGCGTATGTGCCAATGCACCTAAGGTTTAGTAGGACTTGGAACGCGTAGTGGCAATGCACCAAGGTTAGTAGGACTTGGAACCGTATGTGCCAATGCACCAAGGTTTAGTAGGACTTGGAACGCGTGTATGTGCAATGCACCAAGGTTTAGTAGGACTGGAACGCGTAGGTGCCAATGCACCTAAGGTTTTAGTAGGACTTGGAACGCGTATGTGGCAATGCACCAAGGTTTAGTAGGACTTGGAACGGTATGTGCCATGCACCTAAGGTTAGTAGGACTTGGAACCGTATGTGGCAATGCACCTAAGGTTAGTAGGACTTGGAAACGTATGTGCCAATGCACCTAAGGTTTAGTAGGACTTGGAACGCGTATGTGGCAATGCACCTAAGGTTTAGTAGGACTGAACGCGTATGTGGCAATGCACCAAGGTTTAGTAGGACTTGGAACCGTTGTGGCAATGCACCTAAGGTTTAGTAGGACTTGGAACGTATGTGCCAATGCACCTAAGGTTTAGTAGGACTTGGAAACGCGTATGTGGCAATGCACCCAAGGTTTAGGTAGGACTTGGAAACCCGTATGTGGCAATGCACCAAGGTTTAGTAGGACTTGGAACCCGTATGTGGCAATGCACCGAAGGTTTAGTAGGACTTGGAACGCGTATGTGGCAATGCACCAAGGTTTAGTAGGACTTGGAACCCGTATGTGGCAATGCACCTAAGGTTTAGTAGGACTTGGAACCCGTTGTGGCAATGCACCCAAGGTTTGTAGGACTTGGAACCCGTAGTGGCAATGCACTAAGGTTTAGTAGGACTTGGAACCCGTATGTGGCAATGCACCTAAGGTTTAGTAGGACTTGGAACCCGTATGTGGCAATGCACCTAAGGTTTAGTAGGACTTGGAACCCGTATGTGCCAATGCACCTAAGGTTTAGTAGGACTTGGAACGCGTATGTGGCAATGCACCAAGGTTTAGTAGGACTTGGAACGCTTGGATTGGACTGAATTGGAACTCACTGGTACGTTGTGGCAGCACCAAGGTTTAGTAGGACTTGGAACACGTTATGTGGCCAATGCACCAAGGTTTAGTAGGACTTGGAACCCGTAGTGGCAATGCACCTAAGGTTTAGTAGGACTGGAACGCTTATGTGGCAATGCACCAAGGTTTAGTAGGACTTGGAACCCGTAGGTGCAATGCACCAAGGTTAGTAGGACTTGGAACCGTATGTGGCAATGCACCTAAGGTTTAGTAGGAATTGGAACCGTATGTGGCAATGCACCAAGGTTTAGTAGGACTTGGAACGCGTATGTGGCAATGCCCCAGGTTAGTAGGACTTGGAACCCGTATGTGCCATGCACCGGTTTAGTAGGACTTGGAAACGGTATGTGGCAATGCACCAAGGTTTAGTAGGATTGGAACCGTATGTGGCAATGCACCGAAGGTTTAGTAGGATTGGAACCGTATGTGGCAATGCACCAAGGTTTATAGTAGGACTTGGAACGCGTATGTGGCAATGCACCTAGGTTTAGTAGGACTTGGAACCCGTTGATGGCAATGCACCAAGGTTTAGTAGGACTTGGAACGGTATGGGCAATGCACCAAGGTTTTAGTAGGACTTGGAACCCGTATGTGGCAATGCACCTAAGGTTTAGTAGGACTTGGAACGCGTATGTGGCAATGCACCTAAGGTTTAGTAGGACTTGGAACGCGTATGTGGCAATGCACCTAAGGTTTAGTGGACTTGGAACGCGTATGTGGCAATGCACAAAGGTTTAGTAGGACTTGGAACCGTATGTGCCAATGCCACAAGGTTTAGTAGGACTTGGAACGCGTTAGTGCAATGCACCAGGTTTAGTAGGACTTGGAACCGTATGTGGCAATGCACGAAGGTTAGTAGGACTTGGAAACCGTATGTGCCAATGCACCGAAGGTTTAGTAGGACTTGGAACGCGTATGTGGCAATGCACCTAGGTTTTAGTAGGACTTGGAACGCGTATGTGCAATGCACCTAAGGTTTAGTAGGACTTGGAACGCGTATGTGCAATGCACCAAGGTTTAGTAGGACTTGGCAGCGTATGTGCCAATGCACCGAAGGTTTAGTAGGACTTGGAAAAGCGTATGTGGCAATGCACCAAGGTTTAGTAGGACTGGAACGCGTATGTGCCAATGCACCTAAGGTTTAGTAGGACTTGGAACGCGTATGTGGCAATGCACGAAGGTTTAGTAGGATTGGAACGGTATGTGCCAATGCACCTAAGGTTTAGTAGGACTTGGACGTATGTGCAATGACCTAGGTTTGTCGGATTGGAAAGTTGGCAATGCACCAAGGTTTAGTAGGACTTGGAACGCGTATTGTGCCAATGCACCGAAGGTTTAGTAGGATTGGAACGCGTATGTGGCAATGCACCGAAGGTTTAGTAGGACTTGGAACCCGTATGTGGCAATGCACCTAAGGTTTAGTAGAACTTGGAAACCCGTATGTGGCAATGCACCAAGGTTTAGTAGGACTTGGAACCCTATGTGCCAATGCACCTAAGGTTTAGTAGGACTGGAACCCGTATGTGGCAATGCACCAGAAGGTTTAGTAGGACTTGGAACCCGTATGTGGCAATGCACCAGAGGTTTAGTAGGACTTGGAACCGTATGTGCAATGCACAAGGTTAGTAGGACTTGGAACCTATGTGGCCATGCACCGAAGGTTTAGTAGGACTTGGAACCCGTATGTGGCAATGCCACCAAGGTTTAGAGGACTTGGAACCCGTATGTGGCAATGCCACCTAGGTTTAGTAGGACTTGGAACGCGTATGTGGCAATGCACCGAAGGTTTAGTAGGACTTGGAACCCGTATGTGGGCAATGCACCAAGGTTTAGTAGGACTTGGAACGCGTATGTGGCAATGCACCAAGGTTTAGTAGGACTTGGAACCGTATGTGGCAATGCACCAATAAGGTTTAGTAGGACTTGGAACCGTATGTGGGCAATGCACCAAGGTTTAGTAGGACTTGGAACCCGTATGTGGCAATGCACCGAAGGTTTAGGGACTTGGAAACGTATGTGGCAATGCACCTAAGGTTTAGTAGGACTTGGAACGCGTATGTGGCAATGCACCTAAGGTTTAGTGTTGGTAGGACTTGAACCGTTATGTGGCAATGCACCTAAGGTTTAGTAGGACTTGGAACGCGTATGTGGCCAATGCACACGAAGGTTTAGTAGGACTTGGAACCGTGATGTGGAATGCACCATGTTTAGTAGGACTTGGAACGCGTTAGTGCAATGCACCTAAGGTTTAGTAGGACTTGGAACGCGTAGTGGCCATGCACTAAGGTTTATAGGACTTGGAACGCGTATGTGCCAATGCACTAAGGTTTAGTAGGACTTGGAACGCGTAGTGGCAAGCACCGAAGGTTTAGTAGGACTTGAACCGCTGTGCCAATGCACCGAAGGTTTAGTAGGACTTGGAACGCGTATGTGCCAATGCACCGAAGGTTTAGTAGGACTTGGAACGCGTATGTGCCAATGCACCTAAGGTTTAGTAGGACTTGGAACGCGTATGTGGCAATGCACCTAAGGTTTAGTAGGACTTGGAACGCGTATGTGCCAATGCACCGAAGGTTTAGTAGGACTTGGAACGCGATTGCTTGACACCAAAAAATTGCAAAAAGTTACACAAACGTTTAAGTTGGATTGCAAGGTACCGAGAGTTGGAATTGTGTTGGGGATTGAGGGCGGCAGTACTGAGGGGTAGCGACTGTTGTACGTACACACGCACATTCAGATTTACCATTGTGGCAGGGAACAGCAGGCTTCAGCAAGGCTTTCTCCATTTTCCTTGAGTAGAAGGCGGCGTACCACACTTGTAGCTCTGTTCCTACCGCTATATCCTGCGTGGTAGTGAAGTAGATATCATTGCCGTGCTGGAAGGCCGTCAGGTTCTGATGAGCAAAATCATTGGCCGGTCGAACAAACATCATCCAGTTACAATCATCCTCACTGGACGTATCGAACATCTCCACCTGTCCATCCTTCTGGAATACCTGTAGTTCATAGCATTTAATGGCACTGTGTATTCTCCTACCACACACAAAATGATCATTTTCATATCATTTTTTAATTTTTTACTACAGTGTTCTATTGAAATGTACACATCTCCATTATTAAAGGAGAACTGCACTTGTGCCGTAATCGACTGCTTTCTGGCTCCTCCCCCTTCTTAATTAACATTTTTTCCGGTGTCAGAGAATTGTCAGTGATATGACTGGGAGGAGTCAGAAAGAAGTCTACTTCTATATGAGTATAATTCCCTCCATTACGGACAGTTGTCAATACCCTGTAATTGTAAGTCATGCCTCTAGGGGGTGCAATGACAATGTATGTTGTTATTGACAAGTTAAAAGTTTCTAAGCCAATCAAAGCCTGCCTTAAAGGTTTAGGCCACACAGTGCGCTTTTCGCTAAAATGTAAATCACAGGAACGCGAAAATTCCCGCAATTTTCGATGCGATTGCGCATACGTTCACCATTTTTGGTGCGTTAACGCATGCGTTTTCATAACGGAAAATGGCAAAATTGCGTGTGCAAAATGCACGGGCAAACAAAAAACGCACAAGAATGCGCGATTTGGAGCATTGTTGTGTGGCCTTAGCCTAAGGTGCAATTATAACATTACACTACAATAAGATTGGGCTCGCTAAAATCCCAGGAATGAAGGGGTGTTTCAAATGTAAAATAAAGGGCACATAATTAATAGAGAACACCTTTACATTGCAACATTGTTCTCAAGTATTTTCTATACAGATGTCTTCACACCAATATGGACTGCTTGTTACCCTGCAGTTTAGTTACCAGCCAGTGTCAATTGTCTACAGCCTCCCTGTGGCAAAATATTATACTAAATATTTCGCTAATTTTTTATTCTGTTGGGCGCTGTTGGGATAGTGGTATCAAGGTTTGTTTTAGCAATATAGAGTACATAAGGTTTCATTCCCCAGACTTTCTTTTATTATTTTTTTTACTGAAATGTTAATATTCTGTTTCTTACATCCATGCTAGCTTAGAAATACACTGTAAAGATTACTTTTATTTTTTGTAGGAAAAGCAAAGTATCCCTGGATCAACCAGAACTGTATTAATACCAGTAATTCTCAATGTTTTTAGTTGTAGAAACGTATCCAGTCCACTTTTAAAGATATTTAATGAACTTGCCATTACCACATCTGCTGGAAGACAGTTCCACAGTATCACCTTTTTCACTGTAAAGAAACCTTTCCTAACCTGAAGATGAAACGTCTTTTCTTCCAACCTTAAAGGATGTTCACGAGTCCTCTGATATGACCTATTAGTGATCAATGCACCAGCGAGTTTATTGTATGGCCCATTAATATATTTGTATAAAGTGATCATATCCCCATGCAAACGTCGCTTCTCCAATGTAAACAGCTCTAACTTGTCTAATCTGCCTGCATAGTCAAGCCCCTCCATTCCCCTTATTAATTTAGTTGCCCTTCTCTGAACTGCTCACCCATTTACACGAGCGTCCCTTGTGTATTCATGGGATTCCAATACCACTGTTAACCGTATTAGTACAATTATGATTTTTCCCTCGGCCCCCTTTACATTGCCTGTTTAAAGCTGGGCAGACCCGTTCGGAGAATATTGTTCTGTGATTCCACATTTGGAAAATCCATTTACCCCTTCTCATAGCCCTAGGAGTAAGCACTTACCTTACAAGAAATCTCCCATAACATGGATTAGGAGGACTCTTTAGATTGCTCGTCAAATTCTATAATCTTGGTCTTTATGAGGAAGTGAGTAGACATTTAGACCTGGATGGCAGTAGCAGTAGATGTAGCATACTAATGTCATTGATCCGTACTTCCCCCATACCTACGAGTAATCCTACACCGAGCCCCTTTCAGGCTGACAATTAATCAGCCTCGAAAACCTCGTTGACGTTTTAGGCGCTCTTATATTCGAGTCAACAATTACCGGCATTTACTGCGATTAAAGCCCTTACCAGGATATTGTTCTGACTGGCGCGCCTCGCGTTTATTTGACGTCACTGGCCCAGGCGACAAAGACGGCCGTCGCCCGGAGCCCCCCCAAGTCGCACCCCGTCAGCCCAGGCCCCCCCGCGCACAAAGTACAGGACATGCACCCGCGCCCCCCGCCGGTATCGCCCCCCCGGATAAGCGCCTGCCCAGATGCAAGAGAGAAGACCGCACGCCAGAGGGAGAAGAGAGCCACAGGCCCCGCAGAAGAGAGCACCACAGGAGACAAGCTGACCACAGGGAGCACCAGAAAAGCATCGGCCACCCCACAGTACCAACTGAACGCGGGGGACCCGGGGTGATCCCCTTGCCTCCCGAGGGGACGGGGGCGACATTCCCCTTTAACGGATGCCTTCTGGAGGAAACTACACAACCTTTCCACAGACATGCTTGTATGATTGTCGTGGCACTGTTTGCAGTTTCCAAACATCTTGAATGCAAGTGGAGGGTGGCACCTTCCACTGATCGTCCTTCCCGGCACAACACAATCCAAGTCTAATAAAGCCATGCTGCGCCCGTTTTCTTTCACCCCTTTGTTTCTGCTACCCGTTTTCTCTCCACCCACCCAACATCCTTGTACATGCACCCCTTCACACCGTTGGCATTCAACGATGTTTGGAATACTGCAACCCCCATCATTAAAGCATGCTGGGAGTTGTAGTTTCCAACAGCATCTTTGCAATTGTAAACCCCCCCATACGTTGGCATTCCAAGAGTGTGGATTCCAACCTGCAAAAATCTTAAGCTATTTAAAAGCTTAGCTGGAACGTTTTGTTGTGTTTCCACACAACACCATCTTGAATTGCCAACGCTGACGGTTGTCGGCCTTTACTACCACCTCCCCCGGTTGTTCATAAGAGTTTTTTCCCGCCCCTCTTCCCTTTCTTGTCAACAAACTTTTATTAGGATTTTTGTGCGGCTTCCGAATTGTGGTTTGGCGAAATACCTCTTCCCGCGTTTATACTTGCGGTCTGTGTAACTCGAGTATATTAACCGGCCTCACACGGCCTAAGGGTTTGTTCGGGCCTGCGGTTGGCACCCATTCGACATGACAGAAACCTTGGCTTATTATTGAATGAGCCGAGCACCTGCAGAGTTCGTGTCCTACCCCCACTGCCCGCGTTGACCTCCATTCATTACTGTGATCACTGTGCTAAGGGGGTTGCCACGGGTTCTGGTTGGGGGCCGCTGTCTATTTAATATATTTATTAATGATTGGGAAGGGCGTCCCATTGGCAGCCCCAAGGTTTCTGGCCCTTTGCTGACAGGACACACAAACTTTCGCTTGACCTATTTTAAACCAACACTTCACGAGGCAGTGCCACAATTCGTGACTTTAGGTGGGGATCTACCGATTTGATGGTCATAACTCCCTGGGATGCTACATGTGCGCAGATTTGAGATTCAAATGTTGATAATTTATGTAAGGTGATGCATTTTGGACCTTAAAATCCTTGTGCTTTTGATATGACCCTAAATGGCTTCCTCGTGTCGTAAGTTTGAATCCCTGCCTGTGGAATAAAAGTCCCGTGCGTGGATAAAAACTGTATTCATCTAGTCAAGCTCAGTGCCACCGGCATCAACAGCTCGAGCACCAGCACTCGGGTATGTTCTTGTTATAACGACGAGGTATCGGATTTCAATTCGGGAGGTTTCCCAAAACCTGCGTTTCTCTCATCTCTACATATATTTAGCATGGTACCAGTGCCTCATTTGGAATCATGCAGTTGCACTGTTCGGAAATCCGTGTCCACGAAAAGGGACAGCTTTTGAAATGGAAAGGGCTTTCAGAGAACGGCGAAAACAAATTTAATGTATAAGGGTGTTTACTTGGGGGTTGAGCCTTGGCAATATTTTCGATAGCGGACAGATGTGAAACGTTACAACCTTCATGTACATGACCTGGTTGACCTAAAAGGCGCTTGCTCAGGCCAGATATGATTTATTATGGTGTGCATCTACGATGTAGCGCCCCATCCATGTTCTGCGAGCCTTTACATTACATGTCCCACAACATTCCCACCCACTATCATGGTCATTGATACTGTATTACGACGTCCCTCGTACTTTCAAACAGATGAACACCAGGCTATCAATAAACTATTTCTGGGCGTCATTCCCCTCCCGTTCACACCACCTATAACCATTTTTGCTTCTTAGATGACAACTTTACTGCGACCCCTTAAAAAACACAGATTTGAAGACAAAGATAAGTTGCAGCATTCATAGTTCTTGGAAAAGGGTCTCTCGTCACCGTGAGATTTTACGGCTCTTACATAAAGCTATGGGAACTGTTCTTCCATGTGACGTTGTAATTGGCATGCGTTCATTGGTCAGTGTAACCTAACAAAGATGGATGATTGTCTTACTAAAATACCCAAGGCCAGTTACAAAGTTACTGGTATTCGCATACAACTTAAAGTTTAGTATGCGTCCCGGATAATTTTGGGTTCTTCCGCCTCACCCTGTGAGCACTTTGGTTTATAACTATTAAAAGCCTATGGGAATTCTGTCATTCACGTGGACACTTCCGTCTGACTGGGAACGCCGTTCATTGGCTCACGTTTAAATTCAAAAAGTTTGTGGATCCGGCGTTCTTCTACAACACAAGCGAATGTATTTTCAAGTCTCCTTACTGGCCTATTGATACATACGTCTAGAGTGGGAACGGGTGTTGTCACTTCGTCTTGAGGAAACGGTACAAGACTATGCTGACATCTGTATCCCCCCACCGTGGACGTCCCCCCCTGTTCCTGATGGCAGGTCTCCATTGGTCCGGTTAATAAAAAGCCTGGTTTCCCTGAGGAGTTTCCAAACAACCCCCCGCGAATGTCGACAAGCTTATTGGTATTCGACTACATTAAAGTAGAGAGTTTTCCGGGATTACATGCGTTTGTCATCCTTTTGTTCTGATCTTCTTTTTGAGAACTTTTCTTTGGTTTACAAGATAGGACACCCAAACTGGCTTCAAGTGGGACATTCGTTATGGTTCAGGTAGGTTCATTGGTCAGTTCTCAACCATAAAAACCGCGCGATGGGTTTCTACAACCACAAGGCCCATGACTTTGACAACCTTTCATCGGTTCCATTGATACTAAAGTAGCAGTGGGAAAGGGTTTTTTATCCACCTGTGAGAACCCACCGGCCTTACTTAAAGCTACTAGACACTGGCTTTCCACTCCGCGCGGACGCTTCCCGTCTATGGGCAGGCATTCATTTTTGGTAAGTTTAATTAACAAAGTTCTGGCATGTAGTATTTCTACAAACAAGGACATGTTACAAGTACTGGTCTTGATACATAATAGTAGCCTGTTTGGGAAAGGTGCGTTCTTTCACGTCCGAGAGCGGTTAACCCCCGCGTTACTATAAGATAGGGATCAAGGTCTTCAGTGGACCGTCTGGTATGGCTACCAGGCTTAATTGGTCAAGTCTCATTAATTTTCAAACCGCTGGATGAGTTCCCTACAAACAAGAATGTACAGTTACTGGTATTGATAACAAAGTAGCATGTTGGGAAAGGGTTTCTTCACTGTGGAGCGCCGGCTACCCTAAGCCTATGTGTGAACGGGTCTTACAGTGCGATGTTTGTGATGGCCAGGTTCATTGGTAGTGTTAACTAAAAAGCCGCTGGAGAGCTTTCACAACAAAGAGATTTTACACTGTTACCAGTTACGCTGTGGAGGGAGAAAGAATAGGCAGTTGATTCACATACCTACTACGACAACTTTCCTTCTCCCACTTATTTCTTACCTCTACCCCACTTTTTCATTCACACATACTGTTTATTACCTTCCCCCCCTTAGGACAATCCGCATTGTCTCCTCCTCACCCCCTTGCACCTGTCCCCCCTTTTACCCCTCCTTTTCCTCACCCCTCACCCTCCTCCACTTCCTCCCCATCCTGTACATTATAGTCCCTTTATTTTGTAACTTGAAACCCCCCCTATTCTTCCCCGTCTTTTCCCCCCCTTGGTTGCTTCCACATCCTCTCCCTCTCATCATTACCCGTTCCTGTTCCCTCTCATCCCTCCCCCCTTCCCCTTTCCCCTTCCCCCCCCCCCTTTGGGAAAAGGGGTTTTTGTCCCCTGTGCGAATGGTAGAGCTACGGGAAACATCGTCTCCCCCAGTGCGCACCGTGTTTGCTCTATGGACAGGTTCACTTGGTCCCCCCCCTCTCCCCCCAGTTCAATATCAAAAAAGCTGGCACTGACTTCCTACACAATCAGGGAATTGTACTAGTTATATGGTATCGAACAGTTTATTTAGTAGAGGTGGGAAGGGTTGGGCACTATGAGAAGGGTTAGAGCCTATGGGAAAATTGTTATTGTCCAGCTGGACGGTGTCCCCCTAAGCCGGGCAGGTTCATTCGGTCCCTGTTAATACCACAAAGCTGGATGAGTTGACATACACCTTTTTTTCTCCCTCTTCCCCTTTTCTCTTTTTCCTTCTTTCCCCTACACATTTAGGGGCGTCCCCTTACCCCCCCTCCCTTCCTAAGAGAGCTCTTTTTTTTCCCTTTTATTTTTCCCCCCTTTTTTTTCCTTTTCCTCCTTATTTAGTTTTCTATCATCCCCTCTTTTTTTTTATTGCTGTACTAACCAGCTTCTCCCCCAATGGGATAAGTTTTAGTCACCTTTTTTTAATCAATGATCTTCCTCCTCTTCCCCCCCCTTCCCCTCAAATCCCTTTTTACCATTTTTTTGTTACCGCCATACACATCGTTCCCCCCTTCCCCCGCCAAATGCCCCACAGCTCGTTATCCCCCATCACCTCCCCCCCCATTTTCACCTTTTTTTTCCTTCCTCCCCCAATGCAATCCCACCACCAACCCCCCCCTCATCCCCCCCCCATTTTCACTTGTTCCCCCAATGCCCTTACACTTCTGGTATTGCCATACATAAAGCTAGAGTTGGGAACCAGGCCGCTGTTGTTCACTGTTCCGGATGACAGATAAAGCTATTGGAACGGTCTTCATACCTGCTCCGGACCGTCTGTTCATGGCAGCCGTTCATTGCGTCAGTTTACAAACAAAAGCTGGATGAGTTTCCTAACAACAAGGCAATGTTACAAAGCGTACTCGTTTATACATAAAGTAGAGTGGGATGTGCCCACTGCTCGAAAATGGGTTAATGTTCAGTAAGACTTGTAAGCTATGCGGAAACCTCGTTCCTTCCAAGTGGACCGTGTCTTGTTAGGGCCAGGTTCATTTGGTCCAGTTAATAAAAACAGTCTGCGACTCGAGTTTATACAAAACAAGGATAATGTTACAAAGTTACTGACTTGGCTCATTGCATACCACTACAAGTAGAGTTTGCCGGGAAGGCTTTGTCACTGTGAGAACGGTCTATTTGGGACAGTCTTTATGGAACTGTTTCCAGGGGACGTTGTTATGGCAGGTTCATTGGTCAGTATAATAAAAAGATGGATGAGTTTCTAATACAAGGAAGTTACAAGTTACTGGTATTGATTACATAAAGTAGAGTTGGGAAAAGGGTTCTGTCACTGTCGGAGAATGGTAAAGCTATGCGAAACTGCTTCCCAGTGGGACGTATTATGCAAGGTTCATTGGTTCAGTTTAATAAAAGCTGGATGTAGTTTCACAAACAAGGAATTTACAAGTTTACTGGTATGATACATAAGTAGAGTGGGAAAAGGGTTTGTCACTTGAGAAACGGTAAAGCTATGGAACTGTCTCTCAGTGGACGTTGTTATGGGCAGGTTCATTGGTCAGTTTAATAAAAAGCTGGGATGAGTTTCTGCAAACAAGGAATGTTAAAGTTACTGTGTGATTTACATACATAAAGTAGAGTGGGAAAGGGTTTTGTCACTGTGGAGAACGGTAAGCTATGGAACTGTCTTCCAGTGGACGGTTGTTTATGCAGGTTCATTGGTCAGTTTAATAAAAAAGCTGGTGATGGTTTCTACAAACAAGGAATGTTACAAGTTAATGGTATTGATAAATAAAGTAGAGTTGGGAAAGGGTTGTCACTCGTGAAACTGGTTAAAGCTATGGACTGTCTTCCAGTGGACGTTGTTATGGCAGGTTCATTGGTCAGTTTAATAAAAGCCAGAGGCAGTTTCTGCAAACAAGGAAGTTACAAGTTACTGGTATTGATACATAAAAGTAGGTTGGGAAAGGGTCTTCGTCACTGTCGAGAACGGTTAAAGCTATGGAACTGTACTTCCAGTGGAGTACGTTATTGTCAGGTCCATGGTCAGTTTAATAAAAAGCCTGGATGAGTTTCACAAACAAGGAAGTTACAGTACTGTTAATTGAAGTTATTCATAAGTAGAGTTGGGAAAGGTGTTGTCATGTGAGAACGGTTAATAAAGCTATGGAACTGCTCTTCCCAGTGGACGTTTGTTATGGCAGGTTTCATTGGTCAGTTTAATAAAAAGCTGGATGAGTTCTAACAAACAAGAATGTTACAAGTTACTGGTATTGATACATAACAGTAGAGTTGGGAAAGGGGTTGTCTCATGTGAGAATCGGTAAGTATGGAACTGTCTTCCTGGACGTTGTTATGGCAGGTTCATTGTTGTTAGTTTAATAAAAAGCTGGATGAGTTTCTTGCAAACAAGGAATGTTACTACAAGTTACTGGTATTGATAATAAAGTAGAGTTGGGAAGGTTTGTCATGTGAGTACGGTAAAGCTATCGGAACGGTTTCCAGTGGGATGTTTTATGGCAGGTTTATTGGTCAGGTTAATAAAAAGCTGGAGAGTTTCTACAAACAAGGAATGTTACAAGTTACTGGTATTGATACATAAAGTAGAGTTGTGGAAAGGGTTTTTTCACTGTAATGTGAATGGTAAAGCTATGGAACTGTTTCCAGTGGACGTTTGTTATGGCAGGTTCATTCAGTGTTAATAAAAGCTGGATGAGTTTCTACAAACAAGGAATGTTACAAGTTACTGGTATTGATACATAAGTAGAGTGGGAAGGGTTTGTCACTGTGAGACGGTAAATTAAAGCTATGGAACTGTCTTCCAGTGGACTGTTTATGGCAGGTTCATGGTCAGTTTAATTAAAAGCTGGATGAGTTTCTACAACAAGGAATGTTACAACGTACTGGTATTGATACATAAAGTAGAGTTGGAGGAAAGGGTGTGTCACTGTGGAACGGTAACAGTATGGAACCTCGTTCTTCCAGGAACTGTTTAATGGTATGCGTTGTTCATTTGGTCAGTTTAATAAAAAGCTGGATGAGTTTCTACTACAACACAGGAATGTTACAAGTTAATGGGATTGATAATAAAGTAGAGTTGGGAAAGGGTTTGTTCACTGTGAGAATGGTAAAGCTATGGAAACTGTCTTTCATTGGACGTTGTTATGGCAGTTGATTGTTGTTCGAGTTTAATAAAAGCTGGATGAGTTTCTTCAAACAAGGAATGTTACAAGTTACTGGTTGATTGATAATAAAGTAGAGTGGAAAGGGTTTGTCACTGCTGAGAACGGTTAAAGCTATGGAACTGTCTTCCAGTGGACGGTGTATGGCAGGTTTATGGTCAGTTTAATAAAAAGCTGGATGAGTTTCTTCAACAAAAAGGAATGTTACAAGTTACTGGTATGTATACATAAAGTATGAGTTGGGAAAGGGTTTGTCACTGTGAGAACGGTAAAGCTATGGAACTGTCTTTCAGTGGCGTTGTTATGGCAGGTTCATTGGTCAGTTTAATAAAAGCTGGATGAGTTTCTCAAACAAGGAATGTACAATGTTACTGGTATTGATACATAAAGTAGAGTGTGGAAAGGGTTTGTCACTGTGAGAACGGTAAAGCTATGGAACTGTCTTCAGTGGACGTTGTTATGGCAGGTTCATTGGTCAGTTTAATAAAAAGCGGATAGAGTTTTACAAACAAGGAATGTTACAAGTTACTGGTATTGATACAAAGTAGAGTGTGGGAAAGGGTTTGTCACTGTGAGAACGGTTAAGCTATGGAACTGTCTTCCAGTGGATGTTGTGTTAGGCAGGTTCATTGGTCAGTTTAATAAAAAAGCTGGATGAGTTTCTATACAACAAGGAATGTTACAAGTTACTGGTATGATACATAAAGGAGTTGGGGGAAAGGGTTTGTCACTGTGAGAACGGTAAAGCTATGGAACTGTCTTCCAGTGGAGTTGTATGGCAGGTTCATTGGTCGTTTAATAAAAGCTGGATGAGTTTCTACAAACAAGGAATGTTACACAACGTTTAAGGTATTGATACTAAATTAGAGTGGGAAAAAGGTTTGGTCACTGTGAGAGCGGTTAAAGCTATGGAACTGTCTTCCAGTGGATGTTGTTATGGCAGGTTCAGTTGGTCAGTTTAAATAAAAACGCGGATGAGTTTCTACAAACACCAGGATGTTACAAGTTACTGGTAATGTATACATAAAGTAGAGTTGGGAAAAGGTGTTGTCACGTGTGAGAATGGTTTTAAAGCTATGGAACTGTCTTCCCCAGTGGACGTTGTTATGGCAGGTTGGCACTTGGTACAGTGTAATTGAAATAGCTGGATTGACTGTTTGACTTTCAACAAGGAAGTTACATAGTTATCTGTCATTGAATACATAAACTTAGAGTTTTGCTGTGAAAGGGTTTGTCACTGAGAAGTAGGTTGGAAATTTTTACTTTAAGCTATGGAACTCTTTACTTCCAGTGGACGTTGTTATGCAGGTTCATTGGTCAGTTTAATAAAAAAGCGGGATGAGTTTCTACAAACACAGGAATGTTCAAAGTTATGGTATGATACATAAAGTAGATGTGTGAGGAAAGGGTTGTGCACTGTGAGAACGGTAATTAGCTATGGACAATTTGTTCTTCCAGTGGACGTTGTTATGGCAGGTTCATTGGTCTACAGGTTTAATAAAAAGCTGGATTGAGTTTCTACTCAACAAGGAATGTTACAAGTTATGGTTTATTGAACATAAAGTGGTTGATCCAGGGAAATTTCCGATTGCCACTTGAGAGTCAGGAAGGAATTTTTCCCCTCATATAATTTGGTGGGTTTTTTTGCCTTCCTCTGGATGAACAGTTAGGCAGGAAATGAGGATATTGCTAGATGGGTTGGACTGGATGGATAATGTCTTTATTTCACCACATAATATACTATACTATACTATACTAACAGTTGGGCAGGAAATGAGGATATTGCTAGATGGGTTGGACTGGATGGACATATGTCTTTATTCAACCTCAAATACTATACTAATTCCCTGTTCTGTGACAGGGAGAGGCAGGACCTCTGTGCTGTTATTTGATTGCCTGTCAGGTTCTAGGAAGCAAGGCTGCATCTTTTTTGTTTTGATCTGTTGAGCACTACACAGTATGTGAGGTGTACTGCATACACTTAGCTTGGTGTCTCCCAGCTAAGGTGGAGTATGGGAGCGGACACCTAGTACCCACATGTTAATTTTTATAAACCACCCAGCAGCAACAGCAAAGGGAGAGGTGAGACACAGCTTGTTGGTAATGTGCTCGGTCTATTGGGAAAATGTTGTCTGGAGACTTTAGTTTCCCTTTAAGTAATTAACCGATTAGATTGCTGGACGAATAGTCACAAGAGACTTACCTTGTTGGCTTTCTAGGGATGCAGGGAAATAACTGAAAACGTAAAATGCCATTTACAAAATGACTTACCTTAAGTAGGAAAGACGGTTCTTTATCTAGTGCTGAAACTCTCTTTGTCTCAAATGGGCCGAACTGGGTTCTTTTCACCAGCGGCGTCAGGGCAAAAACTCCTTCTGCGCCGCCTCCCAGCTGCTTGATTTCCAAGTTTGAAGGAAGTGAAGACCTAGTGAAACAAACAGCCAATAAAAGTGCATCGGCCATGTGCACCAGAGGATGCTGGGTAAGAATGACGTTCAAAACAAAGGGTGGCCCAGAGCGCATAGAAATAATCGACTTGTCAATTTATTTAAAGCAACATTGCATGGAAAGTGCCCAGTGAATATGCCAGCTAAGGCGTTATATAGTTTTCCCATCTCCCCTTATTTACCTGGCTCTGCTTAAAACAAACGAATCTTGAACAGTGACCACAGGTCCAAGCTCGGGACATTCTGAATCATGATACTGTCCACAGTCCTCACACCCTGCAAATCAGAACAGAACAGTAAGAGGGCGATATTGGGTTACAGAAAAACAACATGGAGGGGGTCACGTGACTAGTCCCCCGATATTTATTATATTATAGATTCAAGCAAACCCACAACATGAACATTGATGGTGTCAGTGTTCAGAGAACCTTTCATGGATAATTAGCATTGGAGAATTCTTCTTCCTCTGGGTATTTTGCTCCCCCTTTGGGAGCGAGACTGGTAGTGCACATGTTCCCCTGGGCTAAAAGGCAAATTATTATGGTTCTCAGCACAGAATACGGATCTTATGGGCTGCGATAGGATGCAAACGTGTGGGCGCAGAACATCATATATCATTCATATTCACAGTATTCATACTCATAAAAAGGGGGGTCTGTGTATAAAATCATAGGGGAGGGGTCTGTGTATAAAATCATAGGGGAGGGGTCTGTGTATAAAATCATAGGGGAGGGGTCTGTTGTTAAATCATAGGGGAGGGGGTCTGTGTATAAAATCATAGGGGAGGGGGATGGGTCTGTTGTATAAAAGCATAGGGGAGGGGTTGGTATAACTAAAGGGGAGGGGGTATCGTGTATTTAATAACTCATTGGGGCGGGGGTCTGTGTATAAAATACAGGGAGGGGGTCGTGTATAAAATCATAGGGGATGGGTCTGTGTATAAAATCATAGGGGAGGGAGGGGGTGTATAAATCAGGGGAGGGGGTCTGTGTATAAAAATCATAGGGGAGGGGTCTGTGTATAAATCATTAGGGGAGGGGGTTGTATAAAATCATAGGGGAGGGGGTCTGTGTATATAAAATCATAGGGGAGGGGTTTGTGTATAAAATCAAGGGAGGGTGTTGTGTATAAAAATCATAGGGGAGGGGGTTCTGTGTATAAAAATCATAGGGAGGGGTCTTGTGGTATAAAATCATAGGGGAGGGGTCTGTGTTTTATAAAAATCATAGGGGAGTGGGGTCTGTGTATAAAAATCATAGGGGAGGGGGGTCTGTGTATAAAAATCATAGGGGATGGGGTTGGTATAAAATCAGGGGAGGGGTCTGTGTATAAAATCATAGGGGGGGGGGTCTGGGTATAAAATCATAGGGGGAGGGGGGTCTGTGTATAAAATCATAGGGGAGGGGGTCTGTGTATAAAATCATAGGGGAGGGGGTCTGTGTATAAAATCATAGGGGGGATCTGTGTATAAAATCATAGGGGAGGGGTCTGTGTATAAAATCATTGTATAAAATCATAGGGGAGGGGGTCTGTGTATAAAATCATAGGGAGGGGGTCTGTGTATAAAATCATAGGGGAGGGGGTCTGTGTATAAAATCATAGGGGAGGGGGTCTCGTGTGTATATAAATCAAGGGGATGGAGGTTCTGTGTATAAAATCATAGGGGAGGGGGTCTGTGTATAAAATCATAGGGGAGGGGGGGGTCGGTGTATAAAAATCATAAGAGGGGAGGGGTCTGGTATAAAATCATAGTGGGAGGGGTCTGTGTATAAATAATCAACAAAAGTGTAGCCGGTTAGTCAGAAGATAACTAAAAATTACATAGTAGGGAGGGATACATTATAATCATGAGTGGTACCCAGAGTGTATGTGTCTTGTACTTTATATAGACACAGAATCCTCAGTGACTTCTAATATCCTTATAATTTACAGTAGGGGGATAAATTTTTCCCTTATAATACAATGAGTGGTACCCAGAGTTCCCTATAACTAAGTTGTGTCCTTGTACCTTATATAGACACAGAAACTCCTCAGTGACTTTAATATCCTTATAATTACAGTAGGGGATACATTATCCCTTATAATACATGAGTGGTACCCAGAGTTCCCTGTATAACTGTCTGTGTCTTGTACCTTTATATGACACAGAACTCCTCAGTGACTTCTAATATCCGTTATAATTTACAGTAGGGGATACATTACCTTATAATACATGAGTGGTACCCAGAGTTCCCTGTATAAACTTACCTGTGTCCTGTACCTTTATTGGACACAGAACTCCTCAGTGACTTCTAATATCCTTATAATTTACAGTAGGGGTACATTATCCTTCTAATTCATGAGTGGTACCCAGGAGTTCCTCTGTATAACTCAGTCTGTGTCCTTGTACCTTTTATAGGACACAGAACTCCTCACGTGACTATCTCCTTATAATTTACAGTAGGGGATAATCTATCCTTATAATACATGAGTGGTACCCAGAGTTCCTTTATAACTCAGTCTGGTTCCTTGTACCATATAGACACAGAACTCCTCAGGTGACTTCTCATATCCTTATAATTTACAGTAGGGGTACATTATCCCTTATAATACATGAGTGGTACCCAGAGTTCCCTTTATAACTCAGTCTGTGTCCTTGTAACTTTATGTGGACACAGAACTCCTCAGTGACTTCTAATATCCTTATAATTTACAGAAGTGGATACATTATCTATATATTTGTCTAGTACTTGGAAATTAGCTACCACACATTATTTAGGAAAAACTTGAAATAAATGTTAGGAACTTACATAAAAATACAGATTCATCCATTGGTTCCTGGGCCATTATCCACTCCTGCAAAAAAAAAAAAAAAGCTGTAAAATACATTGGGAGAAATAATATAGTTATAATGTATTCCCTACTGTACATTCTGTGACCATATAAAAGCACGAGACTACAGGGCTTTAATAAAGGTCACAGAACTCTGAGGTGACTTCTGATATCCTTATAATTTACATTATCCCTTATAATACATTCCTTTCCCCTCATTTAAAGAAATTCCTCAGAATCACCCCTATCCACAAGGTCCATACAAATATGTGCATCACATCTCCCCCTTCTGGTTCTTAAAGGGAATGTCCACCCCCAAACTAATTTTTACTATGTGCCTGCAAATGGCTATAAACTTCAACCTCCCGAGGTTTATAGCTGTGATAGGTCCCCCCAAATGTACTTACCAGCCTTCGTTCCCCCGACGTCTTCTGCTTGACTTCCCTGCCTTTTCCAGACACGGAAGTCAAGCAGGAGGGGCTCGACCGGCGTCCGCTCCTGTGATTAGCTAATGCTGAGTGGCGACCTGCGGTGCACAATGTGCACGAATGACTGTTTTGGCCGATAATCGGGCAGTGTATGGGCACTTTATCGACCAAAACTGACGCTCGATCGGAGATCCTCAGGCTACAATCCCCGACCGAGCGTCTGTTTAGGCAGATAAAGTGCCGATAAAGTGCCCATACATGGCCCGATTATCGGCCAAAACGGACGCTCGTACACATCCTATACACTGAACTATCGGTCGATCAGGCTAAAACTACATGGTGTGTACACAGCCTTAGTCAATCAAAAGTAAAATATCGACATGACCCAGTCTTCCTGCCAAAGCTCATTCACAACCAGCTCAGAGCTCGGGTAAAGATTGCAGGTGTGTACGAACCTTAAGCTGGCTCCTCCCTCCATGCCATCAATCAACGCTGTGACTGCTGACATCACAACCAATGATTGTCTGCTGCCCCCCCCCTGCACATGCTCAAGTTCATAAAAGCTCATTGAGCAGGAGGAAGAGGGGTTGGGAGAAAAGGGGGGGGGGGGCAATACCTGGTTTGATTTATGTAAAAAAGTGTTAAAAATAGCAGTTGGAATTAGGGGCAAAGAAAGTGACCTTTTTTTTTGTTTTAAGAGTGGACATTCCCTATAAACTTGTCACAGCAGGAGGACAGGTCTGTGCCGTGGATTGATCTGTACATGCAGGGACAACATGGGACAATTTGGAACAGGGAGGATTCAGGAGCTAAAATGATTTGTTTCACCATGAAGCTTGTGCCTTGCATCTATGTTGGATAATATTCAGAACACGAGTGTCACATAGCAGTGTAATGTTCTAGGAAGTGTCTACGATCAACCTGTACATCAACCATGCCGTAAGCCCTATATCCTCAGTGCCACCTGTTTATTGCTAATATTATATTAAAGCTTCTCATCAGGTGTACAGACACATTATATATAAGTACTAGCAAATTCAGAATCACCATCTGTCCCTTTATTTCTTTAGATATCCAGGCTGAAACATCTTACAGTTCAGCTGTCAATCAAGTGCCTTATTATCATAAACTCTTAGTGATTACTGAGCATGCCTACCCTCATAAAAAAGTCTGGTCAGATGGAAGGAGGAGTGTATAAAGGGGGGGGGGGATACTGAGCCTGAGAAAAGAAAGTACTGGATTGAAGGCATGCAGCAACACACAAACATATTTATTTATTAACAGATTAATATGAGGAAATAAATAAATAAATATTTCAGCATAAATCTAATCCCTGAACCCTACATTTCATATTTCCAGTTACATTGCATTTTCTGCAACTCAACCTGAACATTTTTGGAATGTCCTTTAAATCATAGTTTACTGGAAATACACAGCACTTAAAATGCCCCCATTTCCCTTAGAAAACTCTCTTTATCAGCAGGCCAACATGAATTCATATCGACCACTGTTTCTCCATGAGCGTATCCATGCCCTCAATCACACACCGGGAACAGGGGTATCAAAATGGGATTGTCCTGGTGAAAGTGGTACAGTTTGTAGGTATGTGATATCCTTGTATCCCCAATGTTCCTCATGTATCTATGTAGCAGGTGGAACTGTAGTCTGTCCTCCTTGTAATCACAACAGTAGGATTACAATCAAAGCCAATTAGATCACTGGGGCAGAAGGGGAATTGGGATCATGTGGAGGTGGCCAATGTTAATAAAATTCCTATTACATTCGAATGGGATTATTAACTAGGTTCAGTGTAATTATAGACACGTTAACCCGTGAGCCACTGTACTGCGACACGTTAACCCGTGAGCCACCGTACTGACACGTTAACCCGTGAACCACCGTACTGCGACACGTTAACCCGTGAACCACCGTACTGTTTAATAAAAAGCTGGATGAGTTTCTACAAACAGGGAATGTTACACGTTACTGGGTTGATACATAAAGTAGAGTTGGGAAAGGGTTTTGTCACTGTGAGAACGGTAAAGCTATGGAACTGTCTTCCAGTGGACGTGGTGATGCAGGTTCATTGGTCAGTTTAATAAAAAGCTGGATGTAGTTTCTAAACAAGGAATGTTACAAGTTACTGGTATGATACATAAGTAGAGTGGGAAGGGTTTGTCACTGTGAGAACGGTAAAAGCTATGGAACTGTCTTCCAGTGGACGTTTGTTATGGGCAGGTTCATGTGGTCAGTTTAATAAAAAGTCGGATGAGTTTCTACAAACAGGAATGTTACAAGTTACTGTATTGATAATAAAGTAGAGTTGGGAAAGGGTTTGTCACTGTGAGAACGGTAAAAGCTATGGAACGTCTTCCAGTGACGTTGTTATGGCAGGTTACATTGGTCAGTTTAATAAAAAGCTGGATGAGTTTCTACAACAAGGAATTTACAAGTTACTGGGTATTGATACATAAAGTAGAGTTGGGAAAGGGTTGTCACTGTGAGAACGGTAAAGCTATGGAACTGTCTTCCAGTGGACGTTGTTATGGCGTTCATTGGTCAGTTTAATAAAAAGCTGGATGTGTTTACTACAAACAAGGAATGTTACAAGTTACTGGTATTGATACATAAAGTAGAGTTGGGAAAGGGTTGTCACTGTGAGAACGGTAAAGCTATGGAACTGTCTTCCAGTGGCGTTGTTATGGCAGGTTCATTGGTCAGTTTAATAAAAAGCTGGATGAGTTTTCTCCAAACAAGGAACGTTACAAGTTACGGGATTGATACATAAGTAGAGTTGGGAAAGGGTTTGTCACTGTGAGAACGGTATAAAGCTATGGTAACTGTCTTCCGTGGGCGTTGTTATGGCAGGTTCATTGGTCAGATTAATAAAAAGCTGGATGAGTTTTTACAAAACAAGGAATGTTACAAGTTACTGGTATTGATACAAAAGTAGAGTTGGGAAGGTTTGTCACTGTGAGAACTGGTAAGCTATGGAACTGTCTTCCAGTGGACGTTGTTATGGCAGGTTCATTGGTCAGTTTAATAAAAGCTGGGATGAGTTTCTACAAACAAGGAATGTTACAAGTACTGGTATTGATACATAAAGTAAGAGTGGGAAAGGGTTTGTCACTGTGAGAACGGTAAAGCTATGGAACTGTCTTCCAGTGGACGTGTTATGGCCTGTTCATTGGCAGTTTAATAAAAGCGGATGAGTTTTTTCTACAACAGGAATGTTACAAGTTACTGGATTGATACATAAAGTAGAGTTGGGAAAGGGTTTGTCACTGTGAGAATGTAAAGCTATGGAACTGTCTTCCAATGGACGTTGTTATGGCAGGTTCATTGGTCAGTTTAATAAAAAGCTGGATGAGTTTCTACAAACAAGGAATGTTACAAGTTACTGGTATTGATACATAAGTAGAGTTGGGAAAGGGTTGTCACTGTGAGAACGGTAATGGCTATGGAACTGTCTTCCATGGACGTGTTATGGCAGGTTCATTGGTCAGATTAATAAAAAGCTGGATGGGTTTCTGTAAAGAGGGAATGTTACAAGTTACTGGTATTGATACATAAAGTAGTTGCTTGTGAAGGTTCTCATTCATCCAGGTCATGGTAAAAGTCATTCTGAATTGGATGACTAGCGAAACTTCTTCAAGAACTAAACTTCAAGTCCAGTTGATCTAATGAACCAAAGATAAAGTAAGTGATTTCCAGAGAATTTCCAATTGCACTTGGAATTACACAAAGAGCACAGTAGTGGATATAAATGGGGCACACACCCTAAGTGTATAGGTAAAAAAAACTCCTGTATTTCTTACACATAGGGGAGCAACGTTAGTACATAAGAGACATACAATTTAAAAACACATCCAGCATGCACAGAGTAAGTAATCATCAATATTAGCAAAGTAAGTTGATATAACGGTATTCAGAAAATACAAAGTATAATTGGTTGTCAACACCATAGTCATAGTAATAAAATACTACAATCCCTATGGATCATAAATATCCCATAAGTATGGGGGAAAGCAGTAGTATAGACACCCTCACTGTCCTCTGAGATCAATAAATCTACATAACAATATAACCCCAGTAGAGGATACGCAGGTTGTGGCAGATCTAAACCCCAACAAGGTACACCATGAAAGGAATACGATACCGATACTTAGAAAATTGCTGGCCTCTATGCAGCTGGAGCTAGTTAAAACGAGCTAGACACTATCGTCTGTACAAGCAGACTTCGTCAGTAGCACAACACATGTAACAACATCCGGCTAGCCCACACCCCCAATGGTTGTACAATGGATTAGATTCTGCCCTGATGGCTAAGGACAGTTACTAGCTTGTTGAATGAGGATGTATGTCATCATTATGCCCTTACTGGCCTGGCCTACCCACTAGGTGCACAGATGTGGTGATTATTTGTGGATTTACTTGGATATATAAGGGGATGTTTAGTTACATATGTGTTGTGCTACTGACGAAGTCTGCTGGTACAGACGATACGTGTCTAGCTCGTTTTTAACTAGCTCCATCTGCAATAGAGGCCAGCATTTTTTCTAAGTATCGGTTATGTATTCTTTCATTGGTGTTACCTTGTTGGGGTTAGGATCTGCCACATATCTGCGTACTCCTCTACTGGGTGGTTATATTGTTTGTAGATTTATTTTGATCTCAGAGACAGTGAGGGGTGTCTATACTACTGCTTTCCCATACTTATGGGATCCATAGGGATATGTTGTATTTTATTACTATGACTATGTGGTGACTTTTGGGTAACAATTATCTTTGTATTTTCTGATATACCGGTATATCAACTTATTTTTGCTAATATTGATGCATTACTTACTCGTGTGCAATGCTGGATGTGTTTTTAAATTGTATTTCTCTTATGTACTAAAGTTGCTCCCATATGTGTAGATAATAAAGGAGTTTTATTTTACTATACACTAGGTGGTGTGCCACATTTATATCCACTACTGTGCTCTTTGTGTAATTTTATATCGTTTGGTGGATAGGAGCCCCCTCATTCTATATGAATACTCCCTATTACTAAACTGGTGCCCGATGCATACTCTTTGCAATTGCCACTTGGAGTCAGGAAGGAATTTTTTCCCCTTCCTTTGAATGAACTGTGCAAAAATGTGGTGGTATTTCAAATAGTTGAATAGATGGACGCATGTCTTTATTTCAACCGAAATAATAAGATATGGTACAAAAACACTGAATTTACAGGATTCCTTCTTGTACAGAATGAGGAGGCCTTGTTTTGTATTCAACTGCAGTTTTATTTCACTTCAAACACCTTGGTTCCTCCTGCATTTTACCAAATGCTCCAGAGACATAAAGCGAACGTTATTTAGAGCCAAATGGGTTAATCTTCACCTACAAAGCTTCTTAATAAAAATTACATTACTTTAGTCAACTGTGGTCTCCAATTGTTCCACAACAAGTTAGGGTTCTATAAAAAGCCTTCCGTCGTACAGTGAAAATAACCCCTTAACTACATCACAAATTAGTTATTTCTGGAAAGGTTTCAGCAAAAGGATTTGCCTGCTTGTACACCTGTTTTCAACCAGTCCGCCAGCCATTCCATGCATTAATAGGCTCCTCCTCTCTGTGAAGTTACTCCCCCCCCCTACATTCATTTTTAGTGAGTATGCATCCCCGGGGCACATGGGAGGAGCCAAGGGTCAGATTAAGTCACTAAAATTCAAACGCAATATAATTTCTCCCTGCTGGCAGCGAGAGATGTGATTCAGGATACCATAGTCCATGGGATACCATAGTTTGCCTTTAAAGGCATTTCCACCTTAAATTTTAAAGGGTAAGTGTGGTCTCAAATTCTTCCAACTAGTAAGAATGATATATAAAAAATCCTTCATCATCGCACCTATATAAACCTAAATCACATCTCTAGATAAAATTTGTGAGAAATATTTGCTGGAAGGTTCAGCAATGTAACTTCCTGTTAAACCCTTCCTATTTTAGCCATGTGACCACCTTTGCCTGCATTAATAGGCTCCTCTTCTCACTGTCAATTTTTCCCAGGTACTTCCTGATTTCCTCCCCAAGAATGTCTTAACTGACATGCTTGTATCCCGGGGAAAAAGGGCCGGCAGAGGTCAGGTGATGTCACTCCCTACTGGAGCAGGAAGTTTTTAACATTCACCCCAATGTAATTTCTCCACAGGCTCCAGCCAGAGATGTGATTGTTGGTCAGTGTAAAGGAAATACTGCAGGCTTTCATTTAACACAACTGCTTTGAGACCCAGTTGCCCTTTAAACTTCTTGTATATTGTAGATTGCCTGAGAGGCAGCCAATCACAGACGGGCTGCCATATGGAACAGCCACAGAGCGAAGGGCTGTAAGAATGATCTAATGGTTATTTTGAAGATATAACTTGGGTTAGGTGTGGGTAGGGGGGATTTACCATTTATAAAGGAAATTATGCTAAGTGGAGGGAAGGCATAGGTGATCGGAGAGGGGCAAGGGCCCCCTGCGCATGTCACAATCCCTCCCGGAGGCAAGACAGGAGGCAGAAACCTTTTTATACAGAAGAGACACTACTCTTCAGTTTCCTGGACTTTGGAAAGCACTGCAGGAGAACCATAAGGAGCAGTGATGTAAAGTAAGGATTTTTTTAAACCTCCACAGTGGGCCAGTATGGGGTTAATTTTAGTTTTGGGGATTGACTGACCCTTTAAATATTTGTATTTTCTATTTATTGCAGACTCGATGATGGGAATGACTAGGCAAAACCCTTTAGGTCTTCTGGACCCCCCACCCAAAGAAAAAGGTGTATAAACAATGATACAACCTTTATTGTTTAAAAATCCATTAAATGGTATATTTACCCTTTTCCACTCTTTTTAAAAGGCAACAAAAATCTGGTTAGCGTGTTGATGGGGAATGCTAATCCTAGTCTGATTTTTTAGCTTTCTTTCCAGTTCAGTCACTCCTGGACTATATTGCCTGTACATCAGCCATTTTTGTATTTCACATCTTGTTTTTTGTCCTCTTCTGGCTTTACAACAGTTGAAAGACAGCAACATATAACATACCACAAGTCCCTGCTGCAACTGCAGTAAATACCCTTTTGCAACCACGGTGGCTAATTGCAAAGGAAATTAAAATATTGAAAAAAAAAAAAAGACATAAAAGGGTAATCAAAAAACAGAAAGACAGGAGAAAAGGGAAAAATAAAAAACACATTTGCAAAGCCAACATGTGTGAACTCTTAATTCATGTAAGGCAAATTCTGTTGTGCAGTCACCGACAATACACCTGTGGGCTCTACCCCCAGCCACAATCATACCATGCTAATGTTACCTAACAGTGCCAGCACCAACAGCAGTAGTAATTAGGGTATCCAGCTAACCCTGAGGAGGTCAGACTGGAGGTGGATTGTGGGCCATTTTAAAGCCCCTTTCACAGTTAGAGGCATTGGTGGATCGCTGAGGTAAAAAGTAAACTGTAACACTGATTTATGTAGCCGTGTCCAAAACCGTGGCATAATCTTAATGTTACGTTCAGTTTGCTAGTTTCGCTTTTGCGGTGCGCGGTGATGCGTTGCTAAACCACAGCCAACCTCCCTTTAGGAACAAACATAATCGCAAGAAATAAGGAGCAATATGTGGCTACACAAACTCACTCTGTGGACAGGATCCAAACCAAGGTAGACACACTGTGTTGTTTTTGTTTAGCCTTTCAATAGGTTAATAAAGATATATAAGAGGGAGGGGAGGGGCTGTTAACAGAGAACAAAAAATAAAACCAATTGTTTTGTTGCCGGCACCAAGAGATCTAGTACAGCGTATATCATATTCCATAATGTGCCAGTTTATATCCCTTGTTTCTCATGAAAGGTCACAAAATGGAGCCAGACCATGCGTTCTCTCACTACAGGATGCAGAAGGCAATTTGGTTTTAAGCCCATGAGAGCATTTTGGTTTTACGCGACTCCTGCTAGGTCAGATCTGCCCCATTCCTGGCCTAAGTCAGCAGGGAAGGAAGGGCAGCAGACGTTCTGAGGAACAGAGAGGAAGAGAGCAGGGAGGTCTAAGGTTTCAGCGCGTGAAAAGGGATAGATCATAGGGGCAGGTCACGACTCTTCGTTCCCGGAATCATCATCGTCGTAACAATCGGCATCTTCCTCCCCTTCATCTTCATCGTCTATATCATATCATCAAGTCGTCAAAAAGCAATCAGAACTGTTGTCACTAGAAGGCACTTTGGTTTTGATGCATTTCCTGCTAGTGTTGTGGGGACTTTGACGCCAATCTTTCTCCGCTTCTGCTTTCGTGGCCGATACCTGTTTTCTGTAAATAGAACATTAGGGTTAGATACAAAATGAGGATATTAAGGCCTGTCCATCCTTTAAAATCAGAGCAGTCATGCTTGTGATAGCGAATGTCATGGCCCAATCACAGACTGCTCTAACCCGAGCGGCCACTGTACATGTGCAAGTTCCTACGCTTTAAATTCCACTCTCCAAACTAAATCTAGATATAAGCTTATAACCCCTCCAAACCTAGACCATACAAGCACCCCTTCCCTTGGATGACTTCTGCTCCGTGCATACCTCAGAAGGGGCTATACTGGCAGCGGCATCAGTGACTGGATGAGACCAGACTATGACTTTTCCTTTAACCTTCCTTACTTATGTCCTTGTTGAACTGTATCTCTCATCTCTATCCCTGGCACCTAAAGACACTTGCTACATTTTTCATACCCTGGTAATAACCAGTTGACCAACATCCTTTGATACAGAATAGTAACCTGCCTACAGACATTCCCACGACCGGGGCTAATTATTTGAGGAGACTCGTGCGCTTATTTCAACTGGACACAGGGATAAGGGAAAAAGCCTGAAAGACATGTGCTGGTCACACACTCCTACCTCGTACCTGCTGATGTTCATTCAGGGCTATTCATATTGCGATGGAGATGCTGGATGCAAATTAACGGACCAGGTTGGCGCAAGATCCTGGCCACTGAGCCGCCCATATCGGCTCATAATGATCTAATGTGTGTAGATAGCGTCATCGTTGTGTTTGTCACAGGTAAAATACAAACTTAAGCTCTCAACTGCCGTTCTCCTACTGTCTGGCCTCTTTGTCCATTTCCATATAAGTTTAACAAAGCAAGTCTCCTCTGATGTTCATTGTGATTCCATTGAACACTCACCTGATGATTTCTGCGCGTATTCTTTTTCCTTCCTTTTACTGTCCCTCCATTCCTAAACATAACAGAAGCGTCTACATTGGCTGGTGAGAAGGTGTTTGGTTCGTTGATTATTGAAATCCGCTAAGTAATATAGTCCTGAGAGAAAAGAACAATCACGTCACCTATCTGGATTGGTTACAAAACACTTCCTGAGCAATGTACCAGGTAAAGGAAACTTCCCATCATGTATTGGAGCTTCATGGCCTGTAGGAAACACTGTGGCCTGGTGGGTTTATGGTTATTATGTTATTATGGTCACAGAGATTCTCTAGGAGTTTTTAATATTCAACATGACATTCCACAGCAAAGAATACATTACTCTCTTATATCGTGGGGGGGTCCTTCTATAGGGAAGGGTTTGTGTGGCAGTTGAGTCGCTTGAAAAAAGTGGCCAAAATGTTCTTTAAAACTTAAAGGGCATGTCCACCTTAAAACAAAAAAGGTGTCAACTACCTGCCCCCATTGTTACCCCCCCTGCATTACTAACCATTAACCTTACTACCCATTAATAACCACATGTTTAAAGGATATCTATACTCTAATATGAACTGTTTGGAAATGGAAGTACCTGGGGCAGGGAGGTTGGGATTGATTATTCCTACCTCCCAATATCATTTCGTTGAGGAGCTAAGCATGTACACTTTTCATTTGCCAGGTTAGTCCTGGCTAATCCTGTATTAAAGATAGTGCTGAAGCCAGGAGGAAGACTGGCAGAATCATTTTTCTTTGGCTCCTCACGTTAACAATATTGTGAGTTAGGAATTACCCGTCCTATATCCCTGTCCCAACTACTTTTTCATTTTACTGTTTTTTTAAAAACACTTTATACACAATAGTTATCCTTTAAGGATAATTTTTCCCTATTCTGTAATAATAGAATAAGGGCATGGAGGGCCCCTCCCTCCATGTAGTGAATCAAGGCTCTGATAATTGCAATCACAACCAATGATGGCTGCTGTTTCACCTGCTGCCTTCTCTGCACATGCCTCAAGCTTACAAAAAGCTCATCTGCCTCCTCCATCTGCTCAATACCTTTGCCAAAAGGAAGAGAACTTAATATCTGGTTAAAATCCATGTAATAAACTGGTGAAATAGTAGTTGGGGTTGTGGGCAGATAACGGATAAGTCACCAGTTTTTTGGTTTAAGGGTGAACATGTCCTTTAGAATTACATTGAAAATGCATCACCATAAACTTATTATTTTATTTATTTTACAGCCTGGAAGCAATTTGTACATAGTTGGTTCCAGTTCACCCCCAACAGAGATAACCTCTGAATGTGGTTTCATACCACGTTCGTGCAGGGGCACACTTGCGACACGCATGAGTTTTATGAACGCCACCCTCAGCAATCACATGTGTGTGTGAGGCTTTAGTGTGTGCAGCAGATAAATAGGCCCTTATACGGTTACCACTGGAAGCCACACACAAAAGTGTGACATGCACCACTTCAATTTATCCTTAATGTATATATATTATTCTTACACTTTGGTCCCATAAAACGAACCAAAGCGTTGTTTGTATAAAAAAATTAAACTTAAAATGAAAATTTCTTTAAAAAACCTGGACACAGCCATTGCAATGTATAACATACAGGCGACACCGAGGAAGCCCCTGAAAAGTGGATTAGATGCACGAACGCTAGGGCACAGCTCTGTTGCTCATCTTGTCTGGCTGTATGTTATACATTGCAATGGCCGAGTCCTGGTTTTAAAGCATCTTCAATAAGTTTAATGTTTTTATACAAACACGGCTCGGTTGCCAACCTCCTGCCCCTCGTCGGGATCAAAGTGTGAGTTGCACCAACTGTGATCTACAGGAAGAAGTGGAGCTCCCGGAACACAGGTGCAATTACTAGTCTTAACCTATGTATTAAACATTATTTTAAATTTTTATTGATCTGTATAATTGCATGCACCTATCCACTTATTTGTATTCATAATGTCCAGCGCGTGTACCCAGGTGGCGCTTTACAAATAAACCATACATACGGTATTTAAATGCATAAAGAAGATGGGTAGCGGAGCAGATTTATTGAACATACATACATGTATACATGTCATGGTGGTAATGTGTAAGGCAGGGAGGGTTCACAGTTGGGGATAGTTATGGACTGCTCTTCCAGAATTCTAGACATAAACAGATTATTTGAGGCACAGATACACAGTTACTGGTCCAAGTGACCCAGGTGCAGGCACTATAATTATATTGAAAAACAAGAGAAAAGGAAAGAAGTACTGCACTCAAGAATAATTTAATGTATTAAATAAAAGCCCTTTATTGGGAGACCCATAAAAGGTCCAAAATGTTGGGGTTCACATGTAAACATAGATCGAAATTAAAACTCTAAAAACATATCACAAAATGATATACACCTCAATAAGTAATATGACAATGCACAAAGTCATATCCAACAGTCTATTTTGACTGTTGGATATTGACTTTGTGCACTTGTCATATACTTATTGTAGAGGTGTATATCATTTTGTGATAGTTTTTATTAGAGTTTTATTTCGATCTATGTTCTACATGTGTACCCCTACATTTGGACCTTTTATGGGTCTCCCAATAAGGGCTTTTATTTATATACATAAATTATTCTTGAGTGCGGTACTTCTTTCCTTCCAGAATTCTAGGCACATTCCACCCCTTACAGAACCTTGAAGCCAGGCTAATGGACCCTAGCCATTTCCAAACCCTTAACCCAAATCAGACACTGGGCATGGTAACAGACACATGCCCAGAACTGGGCATGGTAAACATGAGATGAGGGTCTAAAGTGAGGCAATGTTAACATATAGGCCACAGATGTGCCATAATAGAGCATTATTGTACAGGAATGGGCTATACATATACCAATACTGTATTTATAAATGGAAGGATATACCAGTTAAACCAATACCACACATGATAGTCATAACAAACGGGGGGAGATATCGTTTGGATAAATCATGTAGAATAAGAATATCAGATAGTTGGGAAACGTACAGATACATGTTATAATGTCTGTGTAAATTGAGAAGGTTTGGGACATGTGGAAAGTTGTACTTCCCCCTCATGTGGATTAAAGAGGGGACATTCTCTGTGGAGACCTTTAAAGATAGAACTTTCTAAGGTCTGTGTCATTCATTTGAGGTCCAACCTGTTGGGTGTGTCTATTATATTTCTTCCTGCCATCTGGAACCCCGAAATCTGTAAGCTCTGTGTATTTTCTCCTTTTATCTGTATAACTCTTTTGTACCTTATTGTATGTCTATTTGTAACATCATTTTCTGTTATATGCACTGCCCACCTTTTGGAATATAATGTCTTTGATGCTCTAAATTTGTGAAGCTGATTAACCCCTTTGGTTGCTGGTTACGTGCAGTGGTGGTGTAAATTACTGATTGGTCAAATTATTGTTATTATTATTATTAAGGATTTATATAGCGCCAGCATATTCAGTGTATTAGCTTCACAATTACAATTTTACATGTATACATTCACATCAGGCCCTGCCCTGAAGCTTACAATCTAAGCACATTTATTTGACACATACAACCTATCAGTATGCTTAATACATACTTAGATCTAAGAGGACTAAGGGTTTGGTTAGTTAGTCACAGTAAAAAGGACAGGCCAATCTGTTGCTTATTTGGTTAACAAATCACAAGTGTGTTCGGCTTGTTTGATCTGTTACCTTCATGAATCCTGCTTTTACTTACCGTAAATAAGTTATCTTTTACCCTTCGTTGGATAGCACCAAACATATTATGGTTATTTAAAGGACAACAATACCCAGAAAAACAAACATCTCCCCCCTTACATGTCCACAGTTCCAGCAGCTGAAATTGCTTACTCTCAGCAAAGATGAGTGCTAAAGCCCCGCCTCCTAGACGGCCCAGGGCCATGATTAACTATCACTTGTCACTGGCTGATGGGAATGTCTGTTACAACCTCTCTCCTCCTCCTCCAGTCAAACAAACTTGAACTGTTTGGTTGCTAGGATACACTTACATAATCAAGCTGATCAAGGATGGGTGGAGGAGTGGTTCTCACATGCTAGTTTTGATTGACAGTTACAGGCAGACAAATGTTATGCCACTTTCACAGCATGGCTAATTGAAGGCAGAGAGAAGCTCAAAACAGGAAAAAAAAACTTATGGGGAGGGCTGCATACCTGTACTCTTTGAAAGCATTTTAAAAAATGCATTGAGGCATACAGTTATCCTTTAATTCATTCCCCTAAAGCCCTGCCCCACCTAACGTACACATCTATCAGTTTGTCTTTAGGATTGGTGGGGGGAATGCGATGCAAACCCAGGGAGAATATACAAAAGCCTTGCAGGTGTAGCCACTGCACTGCACCACACTAACTACAGAGCCATCATCCTGTGCGTGTTCACCCGTGAGCCACCATACAGCGCACGTTATCCCGTGAGCCATCATACTGCGACCGTTAACCCAGGAGCCACTGTACTGCGACCATTAACCCAGAGCCACCGTACTGTGACATGTTAACCTGTGAGCCACCGTACTGTGACACGTTAACCCGTGAGCCACTGTACTGCGACACGTTAACCCCGTGAGCACCGTACTGTGACACGTTAACCCGTGAACCACCGACTGCGACACGTTAACCACCGTACTGCGACACGTTAACACCGTGAGCCACTGTACTACTGCGACACATTAACCCGTGAGCCACCGTACTGACACGTTAACCCGTGTAGTGAATAATACACCCCTACTGTAAATTATAAGAGAATTAGAAGTACACGAGGAGTTCCGTGACCAATAAAAGCACGACCCCGGCCGCAGCCCGAGTGCCTTTTATAAGGGCGCGGAACTCCAAGGTGACTTCCTTAATATCCGAATATTGTTACAGTAGGGGGTGTATTTTAGTATACTCCACCCCCCTCGTATATAATCCCCAACATTCCAGCAATCTTACAGTTGTTAGATCCTATAGAGAGTAATGGCCGGTGGACAATCGCAATGACTGTTAATTAGCAATTCTACCAGGGACCTCCTGCTTAGGTCTCTTCACCTCTTATTGTCCCAGCCCCCTAACCAGTTACCGGATTCTTCTGCATTTTTTTTCCCCGACCACTGCTGCTGTTCCCATTGACCATCAGTCCAGTAACAGGCTGCCGGTGAGCTGGGGACACAGTGGAGAAAAGTGAGCGCCCGGCCCTCCCCTCTCTTTAGATGCACCAGTGACCCCCCCCGTGGTTAGAGAAGCAGCTTCACTGGCAGCGAGACTCCAAGTCTTTGAGCGAGGGGCCAGAGAGAAAGTCTGTTGTTTGGAGATAAGACGCGAGGGACCGTGTCGTATTCTGCACCACTGTGTATGGCGTGGCCCTCCACCTTTCCTTTTACATGGAAAAGGAAAAGGTGGAGCCGCGCCATACACAGTGGTTGCCGAACGCCATTGTAACTCGACAGCAACTCACGCGAACACGGTAATTCAAGTCTCGGAGGTGGGGGAAGTGAGGCAGGGCGGAAGAGAAGAGGGTAATGGCAGTCCGGAAAGTTAAATCGGCGCGCTACTACGTAGTAGCGCCGATTATAAGACTTATTAATTACAGTTTTGGCCCCATAGGAATCCATGGAAGGGGTGGATATTCTACATCATAATAAACTGGTATGAAACAGCTCTAGAGCAACACACAATCCCAAATGACTCCAATCATTACCTCCTCACTGCTAAAACTCATGAATAATGTTATTGCATCCTGTTTTGGATTCCGTTTATGTCACTGTTATTTCCTAATCCATCCGATATTATTAAAAAAACCAACTAGGATACACTTAAAGGCTTCTGGGGTCAAGGAGGGATAGGTTAGAAAAGTTCACTTTTCCTCCATATACCATTAAGGACACAAGTTCCAGATATTGGGTTTAGTCATGTGCCTATAGCAGGAGGCTCGGACATTGGACACCAAATACCCAGTGTTTAGCTATGTCCTCGATAAATCCCGTGGTTTAGTATGTCATCAGTTATAATCAGGGTGTTTATGTCATCAGTATAATCAGTGTTTAGCATGTAATCAGGATAACTCAGTGTTAGCTATGTCATCAGTTATAATCAGTGTTTAGACAGCTATTTATCAGTGTATTCTCAGTGGTAGCTTATGTGCTATCAGTATAATCAGTGTTTAGCTTAGTCATCAGTATATAATCAGTGTTTAGCTATTCGTATATCAGTTATACTCAGTGTTAGCTATGTTATCAGTTAAATCAGTGTTTAGCTATGGTAATCAGTTATAATTCAGCGTGTTTAGTACATTGTCATCAGTTATAATCAGTGTTTAGAAATGTCATCAGTTATAATCAGTGTTTAGCTATGTTATCCGTTATAATCAGTGGTTTAGCTATGTCATCAGTTATATCAGTGTTTAGATGTATCAGTTTATAATCAGTGTTTAGCTATGTCATCAGTTATATCAGTGTTAGCTATGTCATCAGTATAATTCAGTGTTTAGCTATGTCATCAGTTATAATCAGTGTTTAGCTATGTCATAGTATAATCAGTGTTTAGCTATGTCATCAGTTATAACAGTGTTTAGCTATGTCACAGTTATAATCAGTGTGTTAGCTATGCATCAGTTTAATCAGTGTTTAGCTATGTCATCAGTTATAACAGTGTTTAGCTATGTCATCAGTTTAATCAGGTGTTTAGCTATGTCATCAGTTATAATCAGTGTTAGCTATGTCATCAGTTATAATCAGTGTTTAGTACTATGTCATCAGTTATAATCAGTGTTTAGCTATGTCATCAGTTATAATCAGTGTTTAGCTATGTCATCAGTTATAATCAGTGTTTAGCTATGTCATCAGTTATAATCAGTGTTAGCTATGTCATCAGCTTATAATCAGTGTTTAGCTATGTCATCAGTTATAATCAGTGTTTAGCTATGTCATCAGTTTAATCAGGGTTTAGCTATGTCATCAGTTATAATCAGTGTTTAGATATGTCATCAGTTATAATCAGTTGGTTAGCTATGTCATCAGTTATAATCAGTGTTTAGCTGATGTTATCAGTTATAATCAGTGTTTTTTAGCTATGTCCTATCAAGTTATAATCAGTGTGTTAGCCTGTGTATCAGTTATAATCACGTTGTTAGCATGTCTTATCAGTTATAATCAGTTGTTAGCTTGTCATAGTTTTCCTATAATCAGTGTTAGCTATGTCTCAGTTTATAATCAGTGTTTAGCTGTCATCCGTATAATCGTGTTTAGCTATGTCCTCAGTTTTATATCAGTGTTTAGCTATGTCATCCAGTTATAATCAGGTTTAGCATGTCCAGTTATAATCAGTGTTTAGCTTGTTCAGTCAAGTTTAATCAGTGTTTAGCTATGTCATCATTATAATCAGTGTTTAGCATGTCAATCATTATATCAGTTGTTACGATATGTTCATCAGTTATAATCAGTGTTTAGCTATGTCATCAGTTATAATCAGTGTTTAGCTATGTCATCAGTTATCAATCAGTGTTTTAGTATGATAATCAGTTATAATCAAGTGTTTAGCTATGTCATCAGTTATAATCAGTGTTTAGCATGTCACAGTTATAATCAGGGTTTTAGCTATGTCATCAGTTATAATACAGTGTTGTTTAGCTATGTCATCAGTCTATAATCAGTGTTTAGCTATGTCATCAGTTATAATCAGGTTAGCTATGTTATCAGTTATAATCAGTGTTTAGCTAAGTTATCAGTATTAATCAGTGTTTAGCTATGTCACAGTTATAATAGTTGTTACTATGTACACAGTTATAATCAGGTAGCATGTCATCAGTTATATCAGTGTTTAGCTATGTCATCATCGTTATAATCAGTGTTAGCTATGTCATCAGTTATAATCAGTGTTTAGCTATGTCATCAGTTATAATCAGTGTTAGCTATGTCATCATTATAATCAGTGTTGTCAGCTATGTCATCCATTTATAATCAGTGTTAAGCTATGTCATCATGAGAGTGACAAAATAGTGTGTGAGTGTTGTGTGGGGGGTGTTTGACAGCATTTGTGCTGGAGGGGTGTCTTAACATGTGGTAGTGACAGAGTAACAGGGTGTGGTTTGTGTCTGAGGGGGTTGATATTGAAGAGAGGAGGAAGGGGGATAGTTAAAAGCTGAAGAGGGGATATTAGCTGGTGCACAAATATTACTCCAGGTTTTGATGCCTTCAAATTATTAGGGGTAGATTATAATAGATAATGTACCTCTACTGTAAATATTAACGGATATGAAAAGTCACCTCGGAGTTCCGAGCCCTTTATAAAATCACTCGGCCTGTGGCCGTGTGCTTTTTATGGTAATGAACTCCTCAGTAATTAAATATAATTGATAATATACCCCTACTATAAATTATAAAGATATTATACACATACTCTCTGTATATCTACAGTGACTCCTGATTCCACTGCCCCTCCCCATTTCTCTCTCCATGCCTGATTAGTAATGTAGATAACAAGCCCGTTTCTGTACACCGACTGACTGACTGAATTACTGTGCTGACAAGGAGGAGCGAGCAGCCGAGTCAATTATGAATCACAGGAATGCGCTCGCTCCTCCTTATCCGCACAGTAATTTAGTCAGTCAGTGTAACAAACTGGAACTGCACCGGGTGAGAGACGATGTTTGTCTTTTATTTTGAGATAGAAATGGCCAGTTTTTATTTTGTATTTACAATAATGGGCTGTGTTATCTACATTACTAATACAGGGAGGGGGGAGACAGATTGTCTGTGCTGGATTTTTTATTTTGACCTTATGTTTATAAGGGATAATACGCTACATACAGAAAAATACACGGATATTACCTGACTCGGAGTGCCCTGACATCTATAAAAACACTCGGTCTACCGCTGGCTACTTATAGACCTTTGACCCTTAAAATATATACACGTCTGTAGCCTTCACGGCCTCTGCTTCTATTGTTCAAACTCTTCGTGGCGCATACTTATAGTCACTGTGGGTCGTATCTATCCTATAACTATTATATGCACGTACACGCGTAGATCCATTATATATGATATAATATAATACGTAAACTGTTGTCTATACTATTTCATAAATAACTCTATGATAACACGTACACTGTGTATATTATTCGATAAATTATAAGAACATATACACTATTCTCACTCTCTACCATATCCATTAATTACACGAGCGGAGACTCTCAAGATATCTTTGAGCGGGGGCCCAGAGAGAAGTTGTTGTTGGAGATAAGAGCGAGGGACAGTGGTCTGTCTTAGGCATTACTGGTTGTATGGCGTGGCTCCACCTTACCTTCTTTACATGTAAAAGGACAAAGGTGGACTGTCCGCCGCGCGCGCATAACACAGTTTTGGTGCCCCGAAGCCTCGTAACTGACAGAATTTGCGAACACTTGGTAAAGTCAAGATACGGAGGTGGGGGATGTGACCGGCAGGGGGAGAGATTACTTCGAGGGTAGGCCCTATTACATTCGAATGGGATTATTAACTAGGTTCAGTGTAATTATAATAATATAATAAACTGTATGGAAACAGTCTAGCAACACAAATAAGAGAATAATCAATTAACATCCATCAACTGCAATAAAACTAATGAAAATGTTAATTGATAAATGTATTTGGATTCCCGTTTATGTAAATGTTATTTCCTAATCAATCAGATTAATTAAAAAAAACAACTAGGATACACTATAAAGGATTCTGAAGGGTCAAGGGTAAGGTTAGAAAAGTTACTTTTCCTATTATACTATAATGGACAAATTCCAGGATATTGGTAGCCTATGTGCTATAGCAGGCCTGGACATGGCACCCAAATACCCAGTGTTTAGCTATGTCATCAGATATAATCAGTGTTTAGCTATGTCATCAGTTATAATCAGTGTTTAGCTATGTCATCAGTTATAAGCCAATGAGAACGCTAAAGCTAAGGAACTGTCTATCAGATGGACGTTGTATGGCCAGTGTATTGGTCAGTTTAATAAAAGCTGCGATGAGTTTCTAATACAGGAATGTTACAAGTTACTAAGGTATGATACATAAAGTAGAGTGGGAAAGGGTTTGTCACTTGATGCGAATGGTTAACAATTTCCTCCCCATTTTTTTAAAAACACCCAAACACAAAACCCCACCAAAAACCCACCAACAAAAACACACCACACACAACCCCCATGTTAAACAAAAACCCCGCCAAAAAAAAAAACAAAGATATGGAACGGTCTTACAGTGGTAGAAGTAGATTATGACAGAGTTCATTGCGCAGCTTTAATAAAAAGAGGATGAGGTTCTAAAACAAGCGAATGGGACAAGTACTGGTATTGATTACCATAAATGTGAGAGTTGAAAAGGAGTTTGTCACTGCTTGAGCAACGGTAAAGCTATGGAACTGTCTTACGTGGACGTTGTTTATGGCATGGTTCAATGAGGTCAGTTTAATAAAAAAAGCGGATGATTTTCTGCAAACAAGCGAATGCTTACAAGGTTACTGGTATTGATACAGAAAGTAGATTGACGGGAAAAGGGTTAGTGTCACTGGTGCACTGTGGAAGAACGGGGCATAAAGCACTATGCCGAACTGTCTTCCAGTGGACGTTAGTTTTATGACAGGTTCATGGCAGTCAGTTAATAAAAAGACTGGATGAGCTTTCTACAAACAAGGAATGTTAAAAGTTACTGCTGGTTAATTGATACGATAAAGTAGAGTTGGGAAGGGTCTGTCACTTGCTGTTAAGAGAACGGGATAATATAAAAGACCCTATGGAACTGTCTTCCAGTGGACGTTATGTTATAGAGCCAGGTTCATCGGTCAGTTTAATAAAAAAGCTGGATGAGTCGCAACAAGGAATGTTACAAGTTCACTCGTATTGATACATAAAGTAGGTTGGGAAAGAAAGAGGTTTGTCACGCTGACGAACGGATCTTAAAGCCCTATGGAACATGTCTTCATGGACGTAGTTATGACAGGTCATTGGTCCCAGTTTAATAAAAAGCTGCGATGACGTTTCACAACAAGGAATGTTACAAGTTACTAGCCGTATTGATACATAAGTTAGAGATTGGGAAAGGGGTGTCACTAGATGAGAACAGGTAAAGACCCCCTATGGACTGTCTTCCAGTGGACGTGTTATGGCCAGCGTCATTGGTCGTTTAATAAAAACGCTGCCAGCGATGAGTTTCTACAACAAGGAATTTTTACAAGTTACTGGCTATTGATACAAAGTAGAGTTGGGAAAGGGTTTGTCACTTGTAGCAAGAATGAGTAGAGCTATAGGAACTGCTTCCAGTGACGTTGTTATGCGCAGGTTAATTTGTCAGTTTAATTAAAAAGACTGGGAATGAGTTTCTGCAAACAAGGAACTCGTCACAAGTACTGGTATGATACATAAAGTAGAGTTGAGAGAAGGGGTTTGTCCCACTGTGAGTCGGGTTAAAGCTATGGAAATGTCTTCCAGTGCGATGTTATTATGGCAGGGATTCAATTGGTCAGTTTAATTAAAAAGCCATGGAATGAGTTGCTACACAACAAGGAATGTTACAGTTACTGCGTATTGATACATAAAGTAGAGTTGGGAGGAAAGGCGTTGTCACTCGTGAAATCTGGTTTAATCTAAAGCTATGGAACTGTCTTCCAGATGGACGCGTGTACCCCCTATGAGCAGCGTTCATGCGCAGTTTCAAAAAAGCTGTGGATCGAGTTTATACAAACAAGGACTGCTTACAAGTTACTGGTATTTGATACATAAAGCTACGAGTGGGGAAGGAGTTGTACACTGGAGATACGGTAGGTGGTTTTATCTTATAAAGCTATGAGAAATGTCTTCCAGTGGATGCTTATTTAATAGCAGGTTATTTGGTCCGTTAGTGTAAAAAGCATGGATGAGTTTCTACAAAAAGGAATGTTACCAAGTTACTGGATTGATACATATAAAGTATGAGTTGGGAAAAGGGTTTGTCACGGCTGAGAACGGCATTAAAGCTATGCGAACTGGTCTTACAGTGGACGTTGTTATGGCAGTTCATTGCGTCAGTTTAAAAAAGATGGATGAGTTTCTCGCAAACAAGGAATGTTACAATTACTGATGATACATAAAGTACGTTGGGAAGGTTTGTCACTGTGAGATGTAAAGCTATGGACTGTCCCTCCAGTGGACGGTTGTCTATATGGCAGGTTCATGGTGAGTTTAATAAAAAGCTGGATGAGTTTCTAGCCCAAACAAGGATGTGTTACAAGTTCTGGATTGGATACTAAAGTAGAGGGCCGAAAGGGTTTTGTCCACGGTGAGAACTGCCGTTAAGCTATCGCGAACTGCTCTTCCGTGCGACGTAAGTGTAATGCGCAGGTTCATTGCGTCAGTTTAATAAAAAGCTGGATGAGTTCTACAAACAAGCGAATGTTTACAAGTGTACTGGTCCGGTATTGATACATACAGTAGCAGGTGGCGCGAAAGGTTTTGTCACTGTAGAGAACGGTAAGACTATGAGACTGATCTTACCAGTAGGACGTTGTTAATGGCAGGCTCATTAGCGATCAGTTTATAAAAGCTTGGATAGATGAGTTTATGCAAACAAGGTATGTTACACGTTACTGGTATATGATACAGAGCTAAGTTGGGAAAGGTTGTCAACTGTGAGAACGCGCTTAAAGCTATGAACTGTCTTCCAGTGGACGTGTGTTACTTATGGCAGCGTCATTGGTCAGTTTTATTTAATAAAAGCCATGGTGGATGAGTTCTACCAAACAAGGATGGTACAAGTTACTGGTATTGCTATACATAAAGAGCGTGGAGAAAGGGTTTGTCACTGTGGAGAACGTCGTAAAGACTATGGAACTGTACTTCCAGTGGATGTAGTTATGGACACGGTTCATTGCCGTCAGTAATAAAAAGCTGGATGAGTTTCTCCAACAAGCGAATGTTACAAGTATACTGGTATTCGATACATAAGTAGAGTTGGGAAAGGAGTTTTCACTGTTATTGATCGATGAGAACGGTAAAGCCCTATAGCGAACTGTCTATCCAGTCGGACGTTGAGTATGGAAGGTTAATTGGTCAGATTTAATAAAAAGCTCTGGATGAGTTTTCTACCAAACAAGGAATGTTTACAAGTTATCTCGCGTATTAGCTACATAAATTAGGTTGGAAAGGTCTTGTCACATGTGAGAGCCGGGCTAAAGCTAATGGCAACTTGTCTTCCAGTCGGATGTTGTCTTATGGCCAGGTAGGATGTCAGTTGACGTCAGTTAATAAATAAAGCTGGATGAGTTTCCTACAAACTAAGGAATGTTACAAGTTACTGGTATGATACATAAGTAGAGTTGCGGAAAAGGGTTTTGTCCGCCGTGAGAAATGGTAAGAGCCTATGGAACTGTCTTCCAGTGGACGTGCTTATCGGACAGGTCATTGGTCAGTTTAATGTGAACGCTCGAGATAAGAGTTTATACAAACAAGGAATGCTACAGTTACTGGATTGATTGCATAAAAGTAGAGTTGGAAAGCGGTTTGTCACTTGTTGAGAACGGTGGGTTAAAGAAAATATGATACGAACTAGATCTTCCTAGGTGGACGTTGTATGCAGGTTCATTGTCAGTTTAATAAAAGCTTGGATGGTTTCTACAAACAAGAGAATGTACAAGTTACTGTAGAACATCAAGTAGAGTTGTGGAAAGGGTTTGTCACTGTGAGAACGGTTAAAGCTATGGAACTGTCTTCAGTGCGTAGTTGTATGGGGCAGAGTTATACTGGTCAGTCTTAATAAAAAGCTGGATGAGTTTCTGACAACAAGGAATGACTTACAAGTGTACTGGTATTGATACTTAAAGTAGAGTTGATGCAGAGGCGGAAATTTCCATTGCCACTGGATAGTCGGAAAGGAATTTTTTCCCCTACACATAAAGTTGGGGGTTTTTTTTTTTGCCTTCTGCGATCAACAGTTAGGCAGATAGGGGAAATGAGCGATATTCGCTAGATAGAGTTGCGAATGGATGGAAATATGTCTTTATCAACTCAATACTTAACTTCTGACTTACTATTACTAACATTGCAGGCAGGAATGAGGATAATGCTAGATGCGGTGGACTGGATGGACATACGTCTTTATTAAACCTCAAATACTATACTAATTCCCGTTCTGTGACACGGGATAGGCAGCGACCCTTTGACTGTGCTAGATTATTTTGATTAGCCTTGTCCAGGTTTAGGAGCAAGGCTGCATCTTGTTATGTTTTGATCTGTGCGCACTACACAGTATGTGAGGTGGACTGCATAACTTAGCTTGGTGTCTCCCAGCTAAGGCCGGGAGTATGCGGACCGGCGGACACCTAGTACCCCACATGTTAATTTTTATAAACACCCAGCAGCAACAGGCAAGGGAGGAGAGGTGTGGTGAGACACAGCTTGTTGGTAATGTGCTGGTCTATTGGAAACTGTTGTCTGGAGGACTTTAAGTTTCCTCCTTAAGTAATTAACCGATTAGATTGCTGGAAGTATAATAAGTCACAAGCATACTTACCTGGGTGGCATTTCTAGGGAGGCAGAGGAAATTAACTGAAAACGTAAAAATGCCATACAAAATGACTTACCTTCAAGTACGCGAAAGAGTGCTTCCCTTTAGTCTAGTGCTGAAACTCTCGTTGTCTCAAATGGGCCGAAACTGGGTTGCTTTTCACCAGGGCGCCGTCAGGGCCACAAAAACCCCTTCTGCGACCGCCTCCAGCCTGCTTGTATTTCAAAGTTTGAAGAATTTAGTGAAGACCTAGTGATCGACAAACAAACAGCCAAATAAAGCATGCATCGGCCTGTGCCACCAGGAGGATGCTGCGGCTAAGAATGAGTTTCAAAGACAAAGGGTGCCCAGAGCGCATAGAAATAACAGACTTGTCAATTTATTTCAAGCCAACATGTGCATGAGAAAGTGCCAGTGAATTATGCCAGCTAAGCGTTATATTTTTTCCCATCTCCCCCTTGATTTACCTGGCTCTGCCTAAAACAAAACGAATCTTGAACAGCCGACACAGCGTCCAAGACTAGGCCGACATTCTGAATCATGATACTGTCCACAGTCCTCACACCCTGCTGAAAATCAGACAGAACAGTCAGAGGGCCGATATTGGGTTACAGAAAAACAAACATGCCCGACAGGGGTCACGTGACTAGTCCCCCGAGATTTAATTATAATTTTATAGCATTCACAACCCACAACATGAACATTGATGCGTGTCAGTGTTCAGGAGACCTTTCATGGATAATTTAGCATGTGGGAGAATTTTCTTCCCTTCCTGGGTATTTTGCTCCCCCGTTAGACCGGAGCGAGACTGAGTAGGTGCACTGTCCCCGTGGCGCTAAAGAGCAAATTATTATGGTTCTCAGCACAGATATACTGGAATCTTATGGGCTGACGATGCGATAGGATGACCACGGGTGGGCGCCAGAACATAAATATATCATTCATATCACAGTATTCATACTCATAAAAAGGTTGGGCGTCTGGCATAAAAATCATAGGGAGGGGTAATGTGTATAAAATCATAGGGGAGGGGTAGATCTGTGATATAAAATTTCACTAGGGTGAGAAGGGCGGTCTGTGCTATAAATCATTAGCGGGAGGGAGGTTCGTGTAATTAAAATCAGAGAGGAGCGGTCTGTGTATAAATCATAGGGGAGGGTACTGTGTATAAAATCAATAGGAGGGGCGTCTGCTGTATAAAATATACGCGCGAGGGTTTGTGATAATAAACTCAGTAGGGGAGGGGTCTGTGTATAAAATCATAGGGTGAGGGGGTCTGTCGTATAAAATATAGGGAGGGTCTGGTATAAAGATCATAGGGGAGGGGTTGTGGTATAAAATCATAGGGGAACGGTAGTCTTGACTGCCTATAAAATCACATAGGGGACACTGGGGTCCGTCCGGTGTATAAAATCATAAGCGGGAGGGGTCTAGCTTATAAAATACAAGGAGGGGTACTGTGCCTATAAAATCATAGACGGAGGGATCTGTGTTAAAATCATAAGGGGAGGCGAGCGTCTGTGTATAAAATTACATACTATGCGGGAGGGGTCATTGCTCTAGAAAATCATATGGGTCTGGGAAGAGATGGATGGGAGTGAGGATCTGTGTCTAAAAGCATAGGGGATGAGGCATCCCTCTGTATAGTATAAAATCAAGAGAGGAGGGTCTGTGCTTTAAATCATTGTATAAAATCATAAGGGCGGGAGGCGTCTGTGTATAAAATTCATAGAGGAGGGTATTGTGCTATAAATCCTAGGGGAGGGTACTGATGTATGTATAAAATCATAGGGCAGGGCGTCTGTGTAAAAATAATAGGCGGATGGGCGTCTGTGCTATAAAATATAGGGCGAGGGTCTGGTGTAAAAATCATAGCGGGAAGGGGTCTGATTGTATTAAAACATAGGGAGCGGTATGCTGTGTATAAAATCATACAAAATAGTTGTAGCCAGGTTAGTCCAGTAGCATAAACTAAAAAGTACAGTAGGGAATACATTATAATACATGATGAGTACCAGAGTGTCTGATGTCCGTGTACTGTATTATAGACAAAGAACTCCTCCCCCCCAGTGACTTCTAATATCTTATCATAATTTACAGTAGGGATACATTAGCCCTTCATTAATACAGGATGTCGGGCTACCCAGAGTTCCCTTTAAACTCAGTCTTGCTCCTTAGCTACCTTAATATAGACACAGACCTACTCAGCTGATTCTAATATCCTTATAATTTACATGTAGAGGGAATACATTATCCTTATAATACATGAGTGGTACCAGGAGCTTCCCTGTTGCTTATACATTACCCTGTATCCTAGTTTCCTTTGATTTTACTACCTTTATATGACACAGAACTCCTACAGTGACTGTCTAATATCCTTGATTCATTCACAGTAGGGATACATTATCCTTATAATTCATGAGTGCAGTACCCAGAGTTCCTGTATAACTCAGTCTGTGTATCTTGTACCTTTATAGACACAGAACTACCTCAGTGACTTAATAAATCCTAAATATAATTTACAGTAGGGTGCATACATTATCCCTCTATAATCATGAGTGGTACACAGAGCTCGCCTTTATAAATCAGTCTGTGCCTTGCTAACTTTATGTGGAACAGAACTCCTCAGTGACTTCGAAGAATCCTTATAATAATTACAGAAGTGGATACATTATTATATATTTAGTCCTAGTACTGGAATACATACCACAATTATTTAGGAAAACTTGAAATAAATGTTAGCGAGACTTAAATAAAAAAATACAGATTATACCATTGTCCTTTACCTGCGCGCCCATTATCCACTACCCATTCCCCCCCCCATGCAACACCACCCAAAAAAGCTGTAAAAGACATTGCCGGAGAAATCATATAGTTATAATGTATTCCTACTGTATGTACATTCTGTGACCATATTAACAGCACGAGGACTACAGGCTCTTCTACTAAAGATCACAGAACTCTGAGGTGACTTTCCTGATATCCTTATAAGTTAATATCCCTTTATAATACATTCCTTTCCCCCATCATTTAAAGAATCCTCAGAATCACCCCGATCCACAAACAGGTCCATGACAAATATGGCCCAAAATCTCCACCTTCTGACAGTTCCTTACAAGCGGAATGTTACCACCCCCAAAACTAATTTTTACTAGTGCCTGCAAATGCTATAAACTTCAATCCTCCCGAGGTTTATAGACTGTGATAGAGTGACCCCCAAATGTTACTTACCAGCCTATAGCTTCCCCGACAGTCTTCTGCTTGACTTACCCTGCCTTTTCCAGACACTGAATGTCAAGCAGGAGCAGGAGCTCGACAGGCCGTCCGCCCTCCTGTGAATTAGCTAATGCATGAGCGAAGGACCTGCGGCTGCAAAAGGTGCACGAATAGACTGTTAGTGCGCCGAATAATCGCGGCAGGCTATGGGCACTTACGACCAAAACTGACGCATCGCAATCGGAGATACCTGGCTAAAATCCGCCGATAAGACCGAGCGTCTGTTTAGGCAGATAAAGTGCCGATAAAGTGCCCAGACATGAGCCCGATATATCGGCCAAAACGGACGACTCGTACACCTCCTACACCTGAACTATCGCGTTCGATCCAGCCAAAACTGCATCGTGTGTACATCAGCACTTAGTCAATCAAAGCTAAAATATCGACATGACCAGTCTCCTGCCAAACTTCATTCACAACCAGTAAGAGTCGGGCGCTATCAAGATTGCAGGGTCGTAGTACGACCCCTTAAAGCTGAGCATATTCCTCCTCAATGCCCATCAATCAACGCTTGGCTGACTGCTGACATCACAACCACTGATTGTATCTGCCCCCCCCTGCACAGCCTAAATGTCGACATAAAGCTCACTTGAGCAGGAGGAGAGGCGTTGGGAGAACCACGGGGTTGCCGGGGGCATACCTGGTTTGATTTATGCTAAAAAGTGGTTTCATTTGGGTTCGTTAAAAATAGCAGTTGGAATTAGGGGACAAAGAATCGGAGCCTTTTTTTTTGTTTTTAAGACTCGAGACATTCCTATAAAACTTTTCACAGCAGGAGCGACAGGCTGTTGCCGGTGCGATTGATACTGCTACATTGCAGGCCGACAACTTGAGGACAATCTGCGAACAGGGACGGATTCAGGACGAGCTAAAATGATTATGTTTCACCACTTGAAGCTTGTGCCTGGCCCATCTAGTTGGATAATATTCGAAACGGGTTGTCACATAGACAGTTGCATATGTTCTAGGAAGTGTCTGACGATTCAACCCTGTACATCCAACATGCCCGTAAGCCCTAATCCTCAGTGCAACATCGCTTATTGCTAATATTATATATTAAAGCCTTTCATCAGGTTGTCACAGACACATTATATATAAGTACTAGCAAATTCAGAATCACCATCTGTCCCTTTATTTCTTTAGGATATCCAGGCTGAAACATCTGACATTTCAAGCTGTCAATCAAGTGCCTTATTAATCATAAACCCTGCTTCTTAGTGATTATCTGAGCAGGCACTACCCTACATAAAAAGTTGGTGGTTGCAGGCGGAGTGCTTAAGGAGGGAGGGGCGCTATGAGCTCTGAGTAAAAGCAAGTATGCGATTGAAGGCATGCAGCAACACACAAACAATAGTTATATTATTACAGCTTAATAATGAGGAAAAATATTTCGTTGTCAGCATAAATCTAATCCTGAACCATAAATCTCATATTCCAGTTACATGCATTTTCTGCCAACTCAACCTGAACATTGTTTGAACTGCTCCCTTTAAACATAGTTTACTGCCCGAAATACACAGACACTTAAAATGCCCCCATTTCCCTTAGACAACTCTCTTTATCAGCAGGCCAACATGCATTCATATGACCACTGTTTCTCCTATAGCGTATCAGCCATGCCCCTCGCACAATCACACACCGGGAACAGGGGTATCAAAATGGGAATTGTCCGGTGAAAGTGTACAGTTTGTAGCCGTAGTGATAATCCTTGCTTACATCCCCAATGTTCCTCAGCATCATCTCTGTAGCCAGGTAGAACCTGTAGCTCTGTCCTCATCGTAATCACAACCGTAGAGCGGATACAATCAAAGCCACTTAGGATCACTGCGGGGCCCAGAAGGGGAATTGGGCATCATGTGGGAGGTGGCAATGTTAATAAAATAACTATTACAATTCGAATGGGATTATTAAATAGGTTTCAGTGTAATTATAATAAATAATAACACTGTAGGAACAGTCTACAACACAAGCATATAAGAGAATTAATCATTAATATCCATCAACTGCTAATAAAACTAATGAAAGATGTTAATATTTGATAAATGTATTTGGTATTCCCGTTTATGTAAATGTTGATTTTCCTACTCACATCAGATTAATTAAAAGAAACAACGTAGGATATCACTATAAAAGGATTCTTTGAATGAAGTCAAGGTAGAGTTAGAAACGTTACTTGTGTGCCATATTATACTAGACATGGACAAATTCCAGGAGTATGTGGTAGGCCTAGCTTGCTATATGCTAGCTTGACATGGTCACCAAATACCCACGTGTTTAGCTATGTCAGTCAGATTATAATCAGCTGTTGTAGCCTATGTCATCAGTCTATAATCAGTGTTATTAGCACATGTCATATCAGAGTTGTGACGTAGTATCAGTTGATCTTGTTAGGCTATGTCCATCAGTTATAATCAGTAGTGTTTAGGCTCTATGTCACCAGTTATAATCAGTGTTTAGCTATGCATCAAGTTATAATCAGGTGCTTTAGCTATGTACTCATTATAATCAGTGGTTTAGCTATGTCATCGTATAATCAGTGTTCGTACTATGTCACCAGATTATAATCAGTGTTTGAGCTATGTCATCATTTATAATTCAGTGTTAGTGTTGTCTATCAGTTATAATCACGTAGTTTAGGCTATGTCATAGTTATAATCTAGTGTTATGCTAGTCCTTTTAAATCAGTGTTAGGGCTAGATCAGTTTCAGGTTTAGCTATGTCCATCAGTATATAATCAGTGTTTCAGCTATGTCATTCAGTTATTAATCGTTGTTTATATTAGTCATCAGTTATACTCCAGTGATGTAGCTATGTGCATCAGTTATATCAGTGTGTACAGCTATTCATCGTTATAATCAGTGTTTAGCTATGTCATCAGTTATCTTAGTGTTTAGCTGTTCATCAGTTATAAATCAGGTTTAGCTATGTCACAGTATAATCAGTGTTTAGCTATGTTATACAGTATATAATCAGTGTTTAGCTAGTCATCAGTTATATCAGTGTTTAGCTATGTATCAGTATAATCAGGTTTAGTATGATTTCAGTTAATAGTGTTTAGCTATGTCACAGGTATAATCAGTGTTTAGATAGTCATCAGTTTATAATCAGTGGTTAGCTATGTCATCAGTTATAATCAGTGTTTAGCTATGTACAGTATATCAGTGTTCGCTATTTATAGTTATCATTGTTTAGTATGTCATCGTTATTAACAGTGTTTTAGCTATGTCACAGTTATAATCCGTGTTTAGCTATGTCATCAGTTATAATCAGTGTTTAGCTATGTGTCACAGTTATAAATCAGGGTTTAGCTATGTATCATTATAACTCAGTGTTTAGCATGTCACAGTTATAATCAGTGTTTAGTATGTTATCAGTATAATCAGTGTGTAGCTATGTCACTCAGTTTATAATCAGTGTTTAGTGATCATCCGTTATAATCAGTGTTTAGCTAGTTATCAGTTATAATCAGTGTTTAGCTATGTCACCATTGTATAATCAGTGTTTAGTATGTCACAAGTTATAATCAGTGTTAGCTATTGTTATCAGTTATAATCGTGTTTTAGCTATGTCACAGTTTATATCAGCGAGTTTAGCTATGGTCATTCCAGTTATAATCGCGTGTTAGCTATGTCACAGTTATAATCAGTGTTTAGCTTGTCACGCAGTTAAATCAGTGTTAGTTAGTGTACAAGTACTCCGATCCGTGAGGAGACGGGATCGCGCACCCCGGCATTTATTATGTGGGACCTTCCGACGACGAGCGGGCGAAGTGCGGTTAGCCGTGGGAATCCGAAATCAGGCTGCAGACTTTAGGACAGCGGCGCTAAAACACAGTCGGTCTATAGGACGCGGCCTGTATGATTAAAGATGCGCGATTGAGCAATCCTGTATGTAATCCTTCAAAGTCTGTGTGTACTAGCTACTCCAGTTATAATCAGTGTTACATGTCATCCAGTTATAATCAGTGGTTAGCATGTCATCCAGTTATATCAGTGTTACAGCTATGTCATCAGTTATATCAGTGTTTAGATGTCATCAGTTATAATCAGTGTTTAGCGATGTCACAGTTATCAATCAGTTGTTTAGCCTGTCCATCAGTAAATCAGTGCATGTGTATCAGGTTAAATCAGGTGTTTAGCTATTGTCATCAGCTCTATAATCAGTGTTTAGCTATGTATCAGTTTAAATCAGTGTTAGCCATGTCAATCAGTTCTAATCAGTGTTTAGCTATGTATCGTTAAATCAGGGTAGCTATGTCACGTATAATCAGTGTTTAGCTATGTCATCAGTTATAATCAGGGTTAGCTATGTTCACTCAGTTTATAATCAGTGTTTAGCTATGGCATCAGTTACAAAAATCAGTGTCTATGTTTAGCTATGTCAGTCAGTACAATCAGTGTTAGCTATGTCATCAGTTTAATCAGTGTTTAGCTACTCGTCATCAGTTATAATCGTGTTGTGGCTGTCATCAGTTTAATCAGTGTTTCGCTATGTCACGTTATATTATTGTCTATCTATGTCATCAGTTATAATCAGGCGTTTCGTATGTCATCAGTTATAATCTGTGTTCATAAGTTAATCATTGTTATATGTCATCAGTTATAATCATGTTTAGCTATGTAAATCAGTTAATCAGTGTTTAGCTATGTCATCAGTTTATAATCAGGGTTTTAGCTATGTCCTCAGTTATAATCAGTGTTTATAGTCACCAGATAGTCGCTATGTCATCATTTATAATCAGTGTTTAGCTATGTCATCATTTATAATCAGTATTAAGCTATGTCATCATGAGAGTGAAACAAAATAGTGTGTGAGTGTTGTGTGTGGGGGTGTTTGACAGAATTTGTGCTGGGAGGTGTCTTAACATGTGGTAGTGACAGAGTAACAGGGTGTGGTTTGTGTCTGAGGGGGTTGATATTGAAGAGAGGAGGAAGGGGGATAGTTAAAAGCTGAAGAGGGATATAGCTGGTGCACAAATATTACTCCATGGTTTTGATGCCTTCAAATTATAGGGGGTAGCTTATAATAGTAATGTACCTCTACTGTAAATATACGATATGAAAAGTCATCGGAGTTCCGCTTTTAAACTCGGCGTGAGTCTTTATAATACACTGACAGTGCTTCAGTATTATTAAAGAATCTAAACTAAAATAAATTTGATAAATACCCCCTAAATAAATTATAAAGAATTATAACACAACATTACTCTGTAATATACTTGATGTGACTTCCTGGATATTCATGCCCAACTCCCCATTTCTCGCCCATTACGCGTATTAGTAATGTTTAGATGAACAAAGCCGTTTCTAACCGGAATGACATGAAGAATTACGTGCTGACTAAGGAGGATCACACGAGCAGCCCGACGTAGTTCATCAATTATGACCCATCACAGGAATGCGCCGCTCTCCTTATCAGCAAGGTAATTTAGTCTAGTCAGTGATAACAAACTGGAATGCACGGGTGAGAGACGAGGTTGTCTTTATTTGAGAAGGAAATGCGTCCTAGTATTATTTGTATTTAACAATTAATGGGATTGTGTATATAATTACTAATACAGGGAGGGGAGGGGAGACATGTTGTGCTGGATTTTTCTATTTGCCCTTATGTATTATAAGGATAATCGCTACCATAAGAAAATACTGCAGGAATTACCTGACCTTCGGAGTTCCCTGACATCTATAAAAACCATCGGCCTAAGGCCTGGGCTCTAATATGGTCAGGAGGAACTCCTCGGTGGCGCAATCCCTTAATATCCCCTGTAGGGTAGCGTTATCCCTTATATTCCTATTATATATACCACGTACACTGTGTATATCCACATTATATTAGAATATAATAATACGTACACTGTTTATACCTATTCTAAATGAATATGATAAACGTACACTGTGTATATCTATTCTAGATAATATAAGCAAATACATACCTCATATCTCTACAATATCCTTAATTTACATGTAGGTAGACGGATTTATCCCGTATACTATTATATATACACGCACACTGTGTATATCCATTATATATAATATAATATAATACGTACACTGTGTATACTATTATAAATAATATGATAACACGTACACTGTGTATATCTATTCTATATAATATAAGAACATATACACTATCTCACTCTCTACAATATCCTTATATTACACTGTAGGTAGCGTATGATCCCTTATATATATTATATATAACACGCACACTGTGTATAATACTTATTCTAATAATATAAATATACCCGTTACACTGTGCATACCCTATTATACATATATGATAAACACGTACCACTGTGTATATCTATCTCTATATAATATAAGACATAGACAATCTCACTCTCCTACAAGATCCTTATATTAACACTGTAGTAGCGCTATTTATCCTTTATCATTAGACTATAACACGCACACTGTGTATATACATTATATTAGAATATGCACTTATAATTTTATTTATACATAACTGGGCATACCTATTATAAATAATATAACACGTACACTGTGTATATATATTATATATATTATAACACGTACAGTGTATATCCATTATATAAATTATATAATATAATACGTACACTGTGAATACCCATTACATATAATGTGATATAATAACACGTACACTGTGTATATCTATTCTATATAATAACACATACATTGTGTATATCTGATTATGAGATAATATTATAAACGTCACTGGGGATAGCTGTAGTTTGATGATATAATACGCCCTCCCTAGTTACACTTACACTGCGCTTCTATCACTTTCGGATATATGTATAACACGTACAGTGTAATCCATTATTATAATATGATGATATAATACGTACACTGTGCAGAACCTATTCAAGAAATAATATACCACGTACACTGTGTGTATATTATAGATATATTATAAAACAACAGGTATATCCAGTATAGATATATATAAATATAATTACGTACACTGTGGAATACCCATACATTATAAGTGATATAATAACACGTACACTGTGGTATATCTATTCATATAATAACAATTAATTTGTGTGGAATCATACTATATTATAACCTACACTGGGAATCTTTATATATAATATTATAACACATACACTGTGTAATCTATTCTATAGAATATTATAACACGTACACTTGTGGTAATCTATTTAAATATAATATTATACACGCACACTGTGTATATCATTCTATCTATTTATAAACGCGTACACTGTGGCTATTGTATATTAAATCATTAAATATTATAAAACGTACACTGTGTATATCTATTAAATATAATATTATAACACGTTTACAATGGTTTATATCTATTAAATATAATATTAGAACCACGTACACTGTCTATATCTATTAAATATACCAACAAAAAAAAACCCAAATTATAACATGTAACGTTTATATCTATTAAATATAACAGATAACATGTACACTGTGTTATATCTCTTAAATAAAAATATTATAACACGCCTACACTGTGTATATCTATAAATATAATTATTATAACACGTACACGGGTATATCGATTAATAAAAAAAAAAAATATATACACACGTACACTGGGTATATCTATTAAATATAATATTATAACACGTACACTGTGTATATCTATTAAAATCTAACATTATCACATTACACTGTGTATAATCTATTAAATATAAACATTACAACATGTACCACTGTGAGATCGAGTAAATAAAATATTAAGAACACGTACACTGTGTATCTCTATTAAATATAAATTATAACAACATACACTGTGTAAATCTATTAAAATATAATATTATAACACGTACACTGTGTATATTATTAGATAAAATATTATAACATGTCCACTGTGTATATGATATTATAACTCGTACACTTGTGTATATCTATTAAATATTATATATTATAACACATACAGGTGCTCCTAACTTCTATTAAAATAACCACGACAATGTGTATATCTAGTAAATATAATATTAAACACGTACACTGTGCTATATCTATAAATATAAGAGGAGAACACGGACCACTGGGAGATGCATAAAAAAAGAGAAGAGGAGAAAAAACCAACGGACACGGGGGGTGTAGTGAGCGAGGACAGCGAAAGAGGAGAACACGGGCCACGGGGGGATAGCCGAGTAGTAGAAGAGGAGAACATGTACACGGTGGATAGCGAGGAAAGAAGATGAGAACAGGGGACACGGGGGAGCGAGGAAGATAAGAGAGAACACGGACCCCGGGGGAGAGAGAGTGTGAAAGAAAAGAGTAGAACCACGGACACGGGGGAGAGCGAAGGAAAGAAAAAGCAGGAGAACACGGAATAGGGTCGAGAGCGAGGAAAAGGATGAAGAGTATAACATGTACACTGGTGCCTATATCTATTAAATATAATATTATAAAATGTACACTGTGTATATCTATTAAATCATAATATTTATAACAACGTCCCACTACTGTGTAATCTATTAAATATAATATTATAACACGTACACTGTGTAGATCTATTCAATATAATATCTATAACATGTACAATGTGTATATCCCTTATTAAATATAAATTGATAACATGTACACTGTATATCACTCTATATAATATATAACACGTGACACGGTGTAGATTAGATTAAATAGGTAATATATAACACTTACACTGTGGATAATCTATTTAAATAAATATTATAACATGTACACTGTGTATATATATTAAATATACTATTTACTTTTACCCCCCCACCCGTACACCTGTGTACTATTCTATTAAATAAAATAGTATAACACGTTTACAAGGGTGGTATATCTATAAATATAATATTTATAAATGTACAATGTGTATTATCATTTACAAGATATAGTATTCCCCAACACGTTTAACCGGTGTGTTTATGTCTTAGTCTGATAAATTAAAAATTATAACATGTACACGGTGGATATCGGAGGTAAAGAGAACATTTGAGTAACAGGGAGACACGGGGTATATCTATTAAATAAAATATTTATAAACCCGTACACTGTGGATATCTATTAAATATAACATTTATAACAATTGTACGTGTGTATATCTATTAAATATAAAACATATAACATTGGTACACTGGTATATATATTAAATATAACATTTATAAAATGTACCAATGTGCCTATATCTATTAAATATAACATTATAACATGTACACTGTGTATATCTATTAAATATAACATTATAACATGTACACTGTGTATATCTATTAAATAAAATATTATAACATGTACACTGTGTATATCTATTAAATATAACATTATAACATGTACACTGTGTATATCTATAAATTAAATTTATAACACGTACACTGTGTTATTCTAGTAAATAAAAATATTCTATAACACGTACACTGTGCTATATCTATAAATATAATATTATAACATGTACACTGGTATATCTTTAATATAATATGATACTAACACGTACACTGTGTTATCTAGTAAATAAAATATTATAACACGTTACACTGTGTATACTATAAATAAAAATTATAACACGGACACTGTGATACATACAGATAATCCCATTTTATCAAATGTACACTGGTATATCTATTAAAAAATTTATCACGTTACACTGTGTAGATCTATTAAATATAACATTTATAACATGTACACTGTGTATATTTAAAATAACTAGCCATCATTAACATGTTACACTCGTGCTCATATCTATAAATAATGTAATTATCCCCTTTTTTCCTAACACGTCATGTGTATATCTATTTTAAATAAAATATTTAAAAAGTACACTGGTATATCTATAAATACATATTCTAACACGTACCAAGTGTGTATATCTATTAAATATAATAATAACATGTCCTGACACTGTCGTATATCTATTTAAATATTAATAGTATAACACTGGTCACCTCCCACCACTGTGTAATCTATTAAATATAACCATTTTCTTATAACAGGTACAGTTGTAATCTATAAATAGAAAGTATAACAATGTGACACTGTGTAATCTATTAAATAACATCTTACTAACATGTACACTGTGTATATCGATTAAATATAACATTAAACATGTTCACACTGTGCCGATATCTATCTAAATAAACATTAAACTTGTAAACAATGTGTATATCATATAAATTTATAAACATTTTATAACATGGACATGTGTATATCTATTAAATAAATATTATAACATGTACACTGTGTATTCTATTAAATATAATATTATAAAACACATACATGGGGATATCTATAAATAAACAGTAACTGTGTAGATCTATTAGATAAAATATTCATTAACACATACACGTGTATATCTTATTAAATATAATAGTATAACCGTACACGTGATTCTATTATAATATAACTCTTATACACGTACATGTGTATATTCGATTAAATATAATATTATAACACGGACACTGTGTATATCTATCTAAATATAAATTATTAGCACCCGTACACTGTGTATATCTATTAAATACTACTATTAGAAACACGTACACTGTGTCTTCATCTATTAAAATAAATTATACACGTTACACTGTTGTATATCTAGTAAATATAATATTCGACACGTACCCTGTGTATAATTTAAATATAATATTATAACACGCCTACACTGTGCTATATACTATTAAATATTAAATTTAGAACCCGTACAATGTGTTATCTTTAAAGATAATATCTTAACACGTACACTGGGTATATCCTATTAAACTATATTTTCTAATTGTGAAACAGGTACACTGTGTAACTCTATTAAATATAATACTTATAACATGTACCTGTGTATATCTATAATATAATATTATAACACGTACACTGTGTATATCTAGTTGATAAAATATCCTGAGCCCAACACGTATTAGCTCACTGCTGTATACTATATTTACTCTGATACACCTGGTATATCTATTAAATATATTATCTTATAACTCCGCTTACACTGGGTATATCTATTATATAAAATATTTATAACACGCTTTCCCTCTACAATGTGTTAAGCTATCTATATAATATTATAACACGTAAACGGTGTTGTAAATATATAACTCGTACATGTGTTTTGTTTTATTTTTTCTTTTTTATTTTTTTTTCTTTTTTTTTTTTATTTCTTTTTATTCGATTATTTTTACTTTTTTTTTTTTTTTTTGCTATTTTACCTCTTGTCCTCCCCCCTTTGTTTATTTATCCCATTATAGTTCCTTTCTCTCTCTATTTTTTATCCTCTATATATCCCTTCCCCTCCTTTCCTTACTTCTTTCCCTTTTTATATCCTTGCTCTTCCTTTCCCCCCTGTTTTATTTTGTTATTTTTTTTTTTGTTTTTATTTTTTATTTTATTTTTATTTATTTTTTATATTATGTTTTTTGTTTTTTGTTTGTTTATTTTTATTACATTTTTTTTTACTGTTTTTTTTTTTCTCTTTTTAGTTTTTATTTTTATATTTATTCCCTTAATAATTATTTTTTTTTTTTTTATTTATTTTTTTATTTATTAATTTGATAATTCTGTCATTAATTATAATATTATAACTCGCTACCAATGGTATATCGATTAAAATCAAATTAAACACGTACACTGTGTATATCTATAATGATAATATTATAAACACGTACATGTGTATCTCTATTACACAATCGCCCCTCTGGATATCTATTCAATATAATAGTACTACGACAATGTACCCGTGTACCCCCCCCCCCTATCTATTAACATATAATATCCTCCCCTACGAACACGTACAAACGTGTATATCCCTATATACCCCAGAATATTTATCAAAATGTACACGTGTATAGCTATTTAAATATAATATTATAACGTACATTTTGCTGGAATTATCATACATATAAACTTATTATAACACGTACCTGTCGTTATTATTCTATTAACATATAATATTTATAAAACGCTCACACTGTGTAATCTATAAATATAATATTATAACACGTACACTGTGTATATTATTAAATATAATATTTAACCACGTACACTGTGTAGATATATTAAATCTACTAAGTATAAACAGTATACACCTGTGTATATCTATTCTATATAATATATAACACGTACACTGTGTATCTATTCTATATAATATTATAACACGTACACGTGTATATTATTGTTTCCTTTCAAATATAATATTTTATAACACGTACAGGTGTATATTCTATTAAATAACATATAACAGGTAAACTGTGTATATCTATTAAAATAATATTATAACGCGTACACTGGATATTCATGTCCTATATAATTCCTTAATAACACTACACTGTGTATATCGATTTCCAAACTCATACATTATTATAACCGCGGACACTGGTATATCATTCATATATATACTACACGTACACTGTGTAGATCCCCATTCTATATAATATTTTACATGCTACACTGTGTATATCTATTAAAATATAATATTATAACATGTACACTGTGTATATCTATTCAAAATTAATATTCCCCTTATAACATGTACATGTGCCTAATATATTCAATTATATTATAACACGTTACACGTTGTATATATTCTATTCTATATATATTATACATCGTACACGTGCTATCTCTATTAAATCTAATATTATAACATTGTACACTGTGTATATCTATGAAATATAATTTAGAACATGTACACTGTGTATATCTATTAAATCTTATTATAAACACGTACACTGGTATATCTCTTAAATATATATTATAACACGTTTACAATGCTGGATATCATTCCTATATAATTTAGAAACATGCTGAACACTGTGGCTATCTATTCAATATACCCATATTATAACATGTACACTGGTATATCTATTAAATAGAATATTTATAACATGTACCTGTGTAATCTATTAAATAGAATATGATAACTCATGTACAATGTGTATATCTATTAAATATAATATTTTATAACATGTACACTGTGTATATCTATTAAATATAACTCTGTTATACATGTACACTGTTGGTATATCTATTATTATATAATATTAGAACACGTTTTATTTAGTTACCTTGGTATATCTATTCTTATATAATATTAGAACACGTACACTGTGTTATATCTATTTATTATAATATTACTTAACACGACCACTGTGTATATCTATTCATATACATTTAGAAAACGTACACGTGTATATAGATTAAATATAAATAATTAGAACACATTACAACTGTGTATATCTATTATATAATATTAGAACATATACACTGTGTTATCATTATATAAATATTATACACGTACACTGTGTTATATCTATTCTATATACTATGAGAAAATGTACACTGGGTATATCTTATTATATAATAGTAGAACATATACAATGTGTATGCTATACTATAATATAGAACACGTACACTGTGTATATCCAATTAACATATATATTTAGAACACCATACACGTGTATTATTATCTAAATATAACAACGTACACTTGTATATCTATTAAACTATTATGATAACACGTACACTGTGTATACGCGCCTATTAAATATATTATATACACGTACACTGTGTATATCTTATTAAATATAAGCATATAACCAGTACACGTGTTGTATTATCTATTACATTAACATATTATAACAGTACACTGTGTATATATACTTTAAGAACCCTTGTACCCTGTGTATATCTTTAACTATCAATCCCGCTCGATAGTATTCCGTGACATCTGTTGTGATATCTTGATTAAACTATATTTATATATAAAGTACCATATCATCGGTGTATATCTATTAAATATACCCACGATTACACTGCGCTATTTACTGATATTTTTATTAGTTTTTTGCTAATATGTATCACACTGTATCATGCTGGAGTTCGATCTCGATGTGTGATTATATGGATGTTCTTTATAACAGTTTGCACACGTGTGTATGTGTTTAGGCTATTTTTTACATATTGCAATAGCTTTTGTTTTGTTGTGTTAACACAGTGACTTAGTGTGTATATGTATATGTACTTATAATTAGTTTATGAACATGTTTTTTTTTGTACCTGGGTTTTTTATCTATTTGTCTTCCTGATTCCCCGATCTCACCCCCACCACACCTACACTACTGCTGTTTAATGTTTTTATTCCTATATATCTACTATAGGAGAGTATATGGTTTTTATACCCTGTGTGATATCTCTTCTGTCTATAATGTCATCCCTTTAGAACCTCTCATGTGTATTCCATCTATTCTAATATTATTACTGTCTTTAGACCATATTACAACTGTGTAGATTATTATATAATATAGAACAGATACACTGTGGATATCTATTATATATAATATTTATAAATCACGTTACAATTTGGTTATACATGATCTATATAATATTATAACATCGTACATGTGGGATATCTAATTCTATATAATATATAACACCGTACACTGTGTATATCTATTCTATATAATCTTAGAAAACATAACACTGTGTTATCGATATATATTAGAACACAACACTGTGCTATATTATCTATATATATTAGAAACACGTACATGGTATATCTATTCTATATAAGATTATAACACGTACACTGGTATATCTATTATATATAATATTATAACCCGTACCGGTATATCTATTATAATAATATTAGAAATATACCACGGTGTTTATATCTTTCTAATATATTATAACCAGTACACTGTGTATATCTATTCTAGTTATAATATAGAACACGTACACTGTGTATATCGAATTATATATAGATTAACACATACACTGGGTATATCTATTCATATAATATTATAAACACGTACACTGTGTATATTATTCTATAAATATTTAGAACACATACACTGTGTATATCTATTCTATATAATATTAGAACATATACACTGTGTATATTTATTCTATATAATATTAGAACATATACACTGTGTATATCTATTCTATATAATATTAGAACATGTACACTGTGTATATTTATTCTATATAATATTAGAACATATACACTGTGTTTTCTATCTCTCTATCTAATATTATAACAACTAACACTGTATTACATCTATTCTATTAAATATTTAACACGTACACGTGTATATCTCTTCTATATAATAGTAGTAACGTACACTGGGTATCTCTATTCTATATAATATTAGAACATAAATAAACTGTGTATATCTATTCTATATAATATTATAACACGTACATGTGTATATCATTCTATTATAATATTAACACGGACAATGTGCCTATATCTATTTCTATATATATTATAACACGTACACTGGTATATTTATTAAATATATTATAACACGTACACTGTGTAGATCTATATATCTATTAAATATAAATTATAACAATACATGGTAATTCTATTAAATATAATATTTATAACACGTACACTGTGTGTATGTATTATAATATATATTATAACACGTACACTGTGTATATCTATTTATATAATATTTAAACAGTATACACTGTTATAACTATTCTATATAATATTATAACACATACACTGTGTATATCTATTCTATATATTATAAACATACACATGTGTATATCTATTCTAATAATATTAATAACACGTTACACTGTTATATCTATTATATATATATTATAAACATACACAGTATATCTATTCATATAATATTATAACCGTACACTGTTATATCTAGTAAGTATAATATTATAACAGTACACTGTGTATATCTATTTATAATATATAACATACACTGTGTATATCTATATATATATAACCGTACACGTGTATAATCTATTAAATATAATTATAACACGTACACTGTGTATATCTAATATATTAAACTACGACATGTGTTATACATCTATATATAATATTATAACATCGTACACTGTGATATATCTATCTAAATATAAGTTATAAAACATATCTTCTACTGTGGTATATCTAATATATATAATATTATAACACATACACTGTGTATATCTATTAATATAATATTATAAACACGACACTGTGTTATTCTAAATATATTATAACCGTACACTGTGTATATCTATTAAATATATAATATTATAACACGTACACTGACTATATCATCTATTTATATAATATTATAACACAAGTACACTGTGTATATTATTCTATATATTATAACACATACACTGGTATATCTATTTATATAATATTATAACACGTACACTGTGTATATACATTATATAATATTATAACACATGACACTGTGTATATCTACTGTATATATATATTTATAACACGTCCACTGTGTATATCTATTCTAACCTACACTCATGTAATCTATTCTATAATATTATAACACGTACACTGTGTATATTATTCTATATAATATTTATAACCACGTACATGCTGTATTATCTATTCTTATAATTTACACAACACGTGGATATCTATTCTATATATTATAACACGTACACTGTTAATCTATTCTATTAATATTATAACACTACACTGTGATATCTATTCTATATATTTTAACAATACACTGTGTATAATCTATTTATATATATTATAACACGTTACACGTGTATATCTATTATACCGCGTCAACCTCTGCTTAATCTATTTCTATATAAAGTATGACCTTTAAATACACGTACACGTGTACCTATATTTCTATATAATATTTTATAACGCCCTTACCGTGTATATCTATTTAAAACCTTTACCTTCTATCATCATCCATACACTGTGTTCATCTATTCTATATATTTAACACATACAATGTTTGCGTCTATATATTATAAACACCACTGTGTAATTCTATGTATTCCTTGATAACAGAGCATTCTTCCCCCCCGCCCGTAGATCTCCTCGACTCACTAATCCCCCTCTTCACACGCTTGTATCTTTCTTATTTATAACACCCGGTACACTCTGTTCACTTTTTACCCTTTATATCTCTTATACTCCTATCACTCACTGTATACACTGTGTATATTCTATATGGAAGTGTAGTATATCGATTGTATAGTATCTACTTTTTAGTCCATATGAACGCACCACGTGATATAGAATACTGTGATATCTAGTATTATATTATAAATTCAGTGTTACCGATGCTGCTTCCCTATATCCTAACGATATATCTTTTTTTATTAACACGTACACTGTGTATATATATATAATAATCCGAACTGTGTATACTATTAAATATAGTATTATAACTCGTAACTGTGTATATCTATTATATAATATTATAACATATACACTGTGTATATATCTATTAAATATAACACGTACACGTGTTGTAATCTATTAAATATAATATTATAACACGATACACTGTATTAATATTCATTTAATATAATATATTAACATGTACACTGGTGTATATATTATTAAATAATATTATAACATGACAGTGTGTATATCATGTATATAATATTATAACACGTTACACTGTGTATATCGTTTTATGTAATATTATAAAACAGTACACTGTGTATATCTTATGTCGTATACTAATATTATACACATACTACACTGTGTATATCTATTCTATATAATATTAGACACCATATACACTGTGATATATCTATTCTAGATAATATTAGAAACATATACAGTGTATATCTATTATATATGATTAGAACACGTACATGTGTATATATATTACTACATAACGACTATAGAACAGCGTACACGGTGTATATCTATTCTTAATAATATTTATAACACCCTGTACACTGTGTCATTATCTATTACATATAAATTAAACACGTCTAACTGTGTCTATATCTATTAAATATTAATTATACATATGCTACTGTGTATATCTTATTATATATAAATTATAAAATTGATACATGTTGTATATCTATATTAAATATAATATTATAACATGTACAGTGTATATCTATTATATATAATATTAGAACACGTACACTGTGTATATCTATTTTATATAATATTATAACAGATACACTGTGTATATCTATTCTATATAATATTAGAACACGTACACTGTGTATATCTATTCTATATAATATTAGAACACGTACACTGTGTATATCTATTCTATATAATATTAGAACATATACACTTGTATATCTATTATATAATATTAGAACATATACACAGTGTATATGTTCTAATATTATATAGAATAGATATACACAGTGTACGTGTTCTAATATTATATAATAGATATACACAGTGTATATCTATTCTATATAATATTATAACACGTACACTGTATACATCTATTCTATATAATATTATAACACATACACTGTGTATATCTATTCTATATAATATTATAACACGTACACTGTGTATATCTATTATAATGCGTACATTGTGTATATCTATTCTATATAATATTATAACACGTACACTGTATACATCTATTCTATATAATATTATAACACATACACTGTGTATATATATTCTATATATTATAACACGTACACTGTGTATATCTATTATAACGCGTACACTGTGTATATCTATTAAATAAAATATTATAACACGTACACTGTGTATATATATTATAACTCGTACACTGTGTATATCTATTAAATATAATATTATAACACGTACACTGTGTATATCTATTAAATAAAATATTATAACACGTACACTGTGTATATATATTATAACTTGTACACTGTGTATATCTATTAAATATAATATTATAACACATACACTGTGTATATCTATTAAATATAACACGTACACTGTGTATATCTATTAAATATAATATTATAACACGTACACTGTGTATATCTATTAAATATAATATTATAACACATACACTGTGTATATCTATTAAATATAATATTATAACACGTACACTGTGTATATTTATTAAATATATTATAACACGTACACTGTGTATATCTATTAAATATAATATTATAACACGTACACTGTGTATATCTATTAAATATAATATTATAACACGTACACTGTGTATATCTAATATTATAACACGTACACTGTGTATATCTATTAAATATATTATAACACGTACACCGTGTATATATATTATATATATTATAACACGTACACTGTGTATATTATATATAATATACATGTACTGATTATATGGTTATATCTTACAGTACAGTTATGGTTCGTGCACATTATTGTATATAGTGTTTCTGCCATTGGCGCCCCCTAGTGACACAGGACGGGACCGCACTCCGGGATCCACAAGGACACCAACCGGGTTTTGGCTCCGATCCTCGAACCAGAGGTAACAAAGAACAATCGGTCTGGCAGTCGGATCGGGGAGGATCCAGGACTCACCCCCCACCGACCCCCCGTTGCTCTATCCCCCTCAGTCCCCCCGACCCTTCCCCCCCTCACCCCTCCCCGGTACCTTCTCCTCAAACGCCCGACAGGGGAACCGAATCCTGTGAATCCGGGTTCCCCGATCCGCTCCGGAAATCGCGCAAGATCGGAAGTAGAGTCTGTCTCCGCGCTTTGCCTACTGGGAAATGTAGTTTTAGCTTGTCTTCGTTTTTAAGGATGATCAGCTGATTGTGTGGTTATTGAAATGAATGGCAGTGCCCAGTGTCAATACATTACATATTAAATTATTACATTACATTACATATTATATTACATTATATTATTACACTACATTATTACATTACATATTATATTACATAACATATTACATTACATTATATTATTAAATTCCATTACATATTCTATTACATTACATATATTTTTACATTACATTACATATTATATTACATAAATTATTACATTACTTAAACTAGAAAGGGAAAGTATTAACTTTGAATTTGGCTTGAAAGACCACATTTTGGAAGGGAATGTGTGAGTTTGTGCTGCAGATTTTAAAACTCAATAATGCTAATGAAGAGGACATTGTTGTTTTTTACTTACCCTTTAAATATGTCACATGCATTAAAGGTAAGTCAGTTGGTGTGTGTTTATTCATATCAGGTTGGGGGATAAAATAGTAACTTTTTTGATGATTGGTCAAAATGTGTTTTTTTGACTATAGTTACCCTTTAAATATGGCTGCCATGGAAATGGAAGGGTGGGTCAGTAGGTGTGTGTACCTGGATCAGGTTGGAAGTTAAAAAAAAAAACTTTTGATTATTGATCAAAATTAGTTTTTTTTACTTTAGTTACGCTTTACATATGGCTGCCATAGTAATGGATAAGTAGATCAGTAGGTGTGTGTACTTGTGTCGGGTTGGGGGTTAAAAAAAAAACTTTTTTGATGATTGGTCAAAATTAGTTTTTTTTTACTTTGGTTACCCTTTAATTATGGCTGCAACAGTAATGGAGGGGTAGGTCAGTAGCTGTGTATACCTGTATCACGTTGGGGGTTAAAAAAACAAACTTTTTTGATTATTGATCAAAATTTGCTTTTTTGACTTTAGTTACCCTTTAAGTATGGCTGCAACAGTAATGGATAAGTAGATCAGTAGGTGTGTGTACGGGGGTCTGGTTAAGGGGGTTAAAAAAAAACTTTTTTGATGATTGGTCAAAATTTTTTGTGTTTACAACCATAAAACTATCTTTTATTGAGGATAAATCTAAATTCATTTTTTTACTTTAGTTACCCTTTAAGTATAGCTGCCACTGTAATAAATAAGTAGATCAGGAGGTGTGTGTACCTGGGTCTGGTTGGGGGTTAAAAAAAAAACTTTTTTGATGATTGGTCAAAATTAGTTTTTTTTTTACTTTAGTTGCCCTTTAAGTATGACTGCAACAGTAATGGAGGGGTAGGTCAGTAGGTGTGTATACCTGTATCACGTTGGGGGTTAAAAAAAACAAACGTTTTTGATTTTTGATCAAAATTTGCTTTTTTGACTTTAGTTACCCTTTAATTATAGCTGCCACTGTAATAGATAAGTAGATCAGTAGGTGTGTGTACCTGGGTCTGGTTGAGGGGGTATGTCTTTTTTGTCTTTACAACCATAAAACTATCTTTTATTGAGGATATATCAAAATTCGTTTTTTATTACTTTAGTTATCCTTTAAGTATTGCTGCCACAGTAATTGATAAGTAGATTAGTAGGTGTGTGTACCGGGGTCTAGTTAAGGGGGTATGTCTTTTTTATGTTTACAACCATAAAACTATATTTTATTTAGGATAAATCTAAATTAGTTTTTTTGACTTTAGTTACCCTTTAAATATGGCTTCCATGGGAATGGAAAGGTAGGTCAGTAGGTGGGTGTACCTGGGTCTGTGTGGGGGGTTGGGGGTATCACCATTTGTATTTATGACCATGAAACAAACTGTTTTGAAATATCCACATTTGAGGATTGTTACGGAAGAAGAAGAAAAAGAAGAAGAAATAGAAAGAACAGTAATTTGGCTTTTTTAAGCCAAATTATTACATTACATTATATTATAACATTACATTATATTATTACATTATGTTACATTACATATATTACATTACATTATATTATTACATTACATATTGTATTATTACATTACATTATTACATTACATATTATATTACATTACATTACATATATTATTACATTACATATATTATTACATTACATATTATATTACATTATATTACATATATTATATTACATTACATATATTATTACATTACATTATTACTTTACATATTATATTACATTACATATAACATTACATTACATATTATATTACATTACATTATATTATTACATTACATATTATATTACATTATATTATTACATTACAGTACATTACATATTACATTACATAATATTATTACATTACATTAGTATAGTATTTAAGGTTGAATAAAGACATATGTCCATCCAGTCCAACCCATCTAGCAATATCCTCATTTCCTGCCTAACTGTTGATCCAGAGGAAGGCAAAAAAAACCAAACACCAAATTTATGAAGGGGAAAAAAATTCCTTCCCGACTCCAAGTGGCAATTGGAAATTTCCCTGGATCAACTCTACTTTAAGTATCAATACCAGTAACTTGTAACATTCCTTGTTTGCAGAAACTCATCCAGCTTTTTATTAAACTGACCAATGAACCTGCCATAACAACGTCCACTGGAAGACAGTTCCATAGCTTTACCGTTCTCACAGTGAAAAACCCTTTCCGAACTTGAAGCTTTTCTTCAAGTCTTAAGGGATGTCCTCGTGTCCTCTGACATGTTCTATTTGTGAACAATGCCCCAGATAGTTTATTGTATGGCCCGTTAATGTATTTATACACAATAATCATATCCCCACATAAGTGCCTTTTCTCCAGCGTACATCATTGTAACATATCCAGTCTCTCCACATATTCAAGCTCTCCTGATCCCCTTATTAATTTAGTTGCCCTTCTCTGAACCCTTTCCATTTAAAAGATGTCCTTTTTGTACACAGGATTCCAAAATTGCACTGCATATTCCAAATGAGGCCTTACCAATGCTTTGTAAAGGGAGAATAACATTTTCCTCCCTTGAATCCATACCTCTCTTTATACAAGACAATACCATGCTGTCTGGCTGTTGCCGCCTGGCACTGCTTGCTTCCTTTAAGTTTGTTATCCACCAAAACTCCAAGATCCCTTTCCAACAGGGATTTACTTAACACAGAGCCATTTATAGTATAAGCAGCACAAGGATTTATAAGTCCAAAATGCATCACCTTACATTTATCAACATTGAACCTCATCTGCCACTTAGCAGCCCAATGTGACAATCTATCTAGATCCCCTTGCAACGATTGCACATCCTCTGAAGTGTTTAATGGTCGACAATGTTTTGTGTTGTCAGCAAACACAGAAACCTTGCTGACAATCCCCACTTCCAAATCAGTAGTAGTAGAGAATTGTACCGTGTTAGCCATTGATGAAAGTGAAGACATCTTGACATCTTGGATATAAAGTAATCCCTTTTATTGGCTAACTATAATGATTGACGAGGCAAGCTTTGGAAGCACTAGGCTTCTTCCTCAGGCATGATACAATACTGAATCTTACAAATCACTCTATTTTATACATACTAGAACAAATACTTTCTGACATTACATAGATGTTATCTTTTGCCCCCATGCCTGATTGGCAATGGCTGTCGTAATTAAAACAGTAAATACACATTCAATGATCACAGCCAGTAATAAAAGTATTAGCAAGGGTTAAACAAACAATCAGACACACTTCACCTCTAGTGTCCATGGAGGGTCTGGTATAAATGAGATATTTATGGGTTTGGGTGGTTTAGAGGAATTTAGTCTGATTACCTCTACATGACATTAGGATTAGCGACATAGTGACACATAAAGTTTAGATCTTTGTTGAGTCCAGAGTTCCAATTTTATTTACATTCCCATTCTAACCTCTCCTTCTGGGATCTGAAATTTCCCATGAGCGCCGTGACTTTTAGGTCTTTCAGGCTGTGTCCTTGGCTGCAGAAATGGGACCCACAGGGACATCTCGTTTATTGTTATTAATTGTGAATCGATGAGAGTTCATCCTTTGCCTCAGGGTCTGTCCAGTCTCTCCTACATATAGTCCTGAGGGGCACCTAGAACATAATATCAGGTATACCACATTGGATAATTTGCAGGAGAAGGTTCCCTTTATTTCAAACCAATGTTGGGTTCCTGGTATTGGTATCCTGTCTCCAGTGTGGATGGACTTGCAGGTTTCACACTTTTTCTGCAAACAGGGAGACGTTCCATTTTGTGTGGGGCCTGTTGGGGAACTTTTTACAAGCATTTGTTTTAAGTTGGGTGGTTGTCTGTAAGCTAAGAGAGGGGGGTCTGGGAATATTTCTAGTAATCTGTCGTCCTTTTGTAAAATGGGTTGGAGTTTCTTGTCGATTTTTCGTAGTATTTCCATGTGTGGGTGGTATGTAATAACCAGTGGGGTACGGTCCTCCTTTTGGATATGTTTGTATTGTAGCAGGGGGTTTCTGGGATTGCTGGTTGGAGTATTTCCATGTGGGGGTGGGTGAGATATGTAATCAACCAGTGGGATACGGTCCTCCTTTTGGATATGTTTGTATTGTAGCAGGTTGTTTCTGGGGATGCTGGTTGGAGTATTTCCATGTGGGGGTGGTATGTATAACCAGTGGGATACGGTCCTCCTTTTGGATAGTTTGTATTGTAACAGGTGTTTCTGGGATGCTGGTTGGAGTATTTCCATGTGTGGGTGGTATGTAACAACCAGTGGGATACGGTCCTCCTTTTGGATATGTTTGTATTGTAGCAGGTTGTTTGGGATGCTGGTTGGAGTATTTCCATGTGGGGGTGGTATGTAATAACCAGTGGGATACGGTCCTCCTTTTGGTATGTTTGTATTGTAGCAGGTGGTTCTGGGATGCTGGTTGGGAGTATTTCCATGGGGGGTGGTATGAATAACCAGTGGGATACGGTCCTCCTTTTGGATATGTTTTGTATTGACAGGTTGGTTTCTGGGGATGCTGTGGGAGTAGTATTCATGTGGGTGGGGTGGTATGTAAAACCAGTGGGATACGGTCCTCCTTTTGGATATGTTTGTATTGTAGCAGGTTGGTTCTGGGGATGCTGGTTGGAGTATTTCCATTGTGGGTGGTATATAACAACCATGGGATAGGTCCGTCCTTTTGGATATGTTTGTATTGTAGCAGTTGTTTGGGGATGCTGGTTGGAGTATTTCCATTGGTGTGGTATATACAAACCAGTGGGATACGTCCTCCTTTTGGATATGTTTGTATTGTAGCAGGTTGTTTCTGGGGATGCTGGTTGGAGTTTTCCATGTGGGGGTTGGTTAGTAACACCAGTGGGATACGGTCCTCCTTTTGGATATGTTTGTATTGTAGCAGTTGTTTTGTTTCTGGGGATGCTGTTGGAGTATTTCCATGTGGGGGTGGTATGTAACAACCAGTGGGATACGGTCCTCCTTTTGGATATGTTTGTATTGTAGAGGTTGGTTCTGGGGATGCTGGTTGGAGTATTTCCATGTGGGGGTGGTATGTAATAACCAGTGGGATACGGTCTCCTTTGGATATGTTTGTATTGTAGCAGGTTGGTTTTGGGGATGCTGGTTGGAGTATTTCCATGTGGGGGTGGTAGTAAACCAGTGGGATACAGTCCTCTTTTGGATATGTTTGTATTGTGACAGGTGTCTTCTGGGGATGCTGGTTGGAGTTTTCCATGTGGGTGGTATGTAACAACCAGTGGGATACGGTCCTCCTTTTGGATATGTTTGTATTGTAGCAGGTTGTTTCTGGGATGCTGGTGGAGTATTTCCATGTGGGGGTGTATGTAACAACCAGTGGGATACGGTCCTCCTTTTGGATTGTTTGTATTGTAGCAGGTTGTTCTGGGGATGCGTGGTTGGAGTATTTCCATGTGGGGTGGTGGTATGTAATAACCAGTGGGATACGGTTCCTCCTTTTGGATATGTTTGTTATTGTAGCAGGTTGTGTTCTGGGGATGCGGTTGGAGTATTTCCATGTGGGGGGTATGTGATAACACAGTGGGATAAGGTCCTCCTTTGGATATGTTTGTATTGTAGCAGGTTGGTTCTGGGATGCTGGTTGGAGTATTTCCATGTGGGGGTGGTATGTAATAACCAGTGGGATAACGGTCCTCCTTTTGGATATGTTTGTTATTGTAGCAGGTTGTTTCTGGGGATCGGTTGAGTTGAGTATTCCATGTGGGGTGGTATGTAATAACCAGTGGGATACGGTCCTCCTTTTGGATATGTTGTATTGTAGCAGGTTGGTTCTGGGGATGCTGGTTGGAGTATTTCCATGTGGGGTGGTATGTAAACCAGTGGGATACGGTCCTCTTTTGGATATGTTTGTATTGTAGCAGGTTGGTTTCTGGGGATGTTGTGGGTTGGAGTATTTCCATGTGGGGGTGGTATGTAATAACCAGTGGATACGGTCCTCCTTTTGGATATGTTTGTATTGTAGCAGGTTGTTCTGGGGATGCTGGTTGGAGTATTTCCATTTGGGGGTGGTATGTAACAACCAGTGGGATACGGTCCTCCTTTTGGATATGTTTGTATTGTAGCAGGTTGTTTCTGGGGATGCTGGTTGGAGTATATTCCATGTGGGGTGGTATGTACAAACAGGTGGAACGGTCCTCCTTTGGATATGTTTGTATTGTAGCAGGTTGTTTCTGGGGATGCTGGTTGGAGTATTTCCATGTGGGGGTGGTATGTAATAACCAGTGGGATGGATACGGTCCTCCTTTTGGATATGTTTGTATTGTAGCAGGTTGGTTGGTCTGGGGATGCTGGTTGGAGTATTTCATGTGGGGGGGGTATGTTAACCAGTGGGATACGGTCCTCCTTTTGGATATGTTTGTATTGTAGCAGGTGTTTTCTGGGGATGCGGTTGGAGTATTTCCATGTGGGGTGGTATGTAACAACCAGTGGATACGGTCCCTTTTGGATATGTTTGTATTGTAACAGGTTGGTTCTGGGGATGCCGGTTGGAGTATTTCCATGTGGGGGTGGTATGTAATAACCAGTGGGGTACGGTCCTCCTTTTGGATATGTTTGTATTGTAGCAGGTTGTTTCTGGGGATGCTGGTTGGAGTATTTCCATGTGGGGGTGGTATGTAATAACCAGTGGGATACGGTCCTCCTTTTGGATAGGTTTGTATTGTAGCAGGTTGTTTCTGGGGATGCTGGTTGGAGTATTTCCATGTGGGGTGGTATGTAACAACCAGTGGGATACGGTCCTCCTTTTGGATATGTTTGTATTGTAGCAGGTTGTTTCTGGGGATGCTGGTTGGAGTATTTCCATTGGGGGTGGTATGTAACAACCAGTGGGATACGGTCCTCCTTTTGGATATGTTTGTATTGTAGCAGGTTGGTTCTGGGGATGCTGGTTGGAGTATTTCCATGTGGGGTGGTATGTAATAACCATGGGATACGGTCCTCCTTTTGGATATGTTTGTATTGTAGCAGGTTGTTTTTCTGGGGATGCTGGTTGGAGTATTTCCATGTGGGGGTGGTATGTAATAACCAGTGGGATACGGTCCTCCTTTTGGATAGTTTGTATTGTACAGGTTGTTTCTGGGGATGCTGGTTGGAGTATTCCATGTGGGGTGTGGTATGTACAACCAGTGAGGATACGGTCCTCCTTTTGGATATGTGTATTGTAGCAGGTTGGTTCTGGGGATGCTGGTTGGAGTATTTCCATGTGGGGGGGTATGTAATAACCAGTGGGATACGGTCCTCCTTTGGATATGTTTGTATTGTACAGGTTGGTTCTGGGGATGCTGGTTGGAGTATTTCCATGTGGGGGTGGTATGTAAACCAGTGGGATACGGTCCTCCTTTTGGATATGTTTGTATTGTAGCAGTTGGTTTTCTGGGGATGCTGGTTGGAGTATTTCCATGTGGGGTGGTATGGTATATACAACCAGTGGGATACGGTCCTCCTTTTGGATATGTTTTGTATTGTAGCAGGTTGTTTCTGGGATGCTGGTTGGAGTATTTCCAGTGGGGGTGGTATGTAATAACCAGTGGGTACGGTCCTCCTTTGGATATGTTTGTATTGTAGCAGGTTGGTTCTGGGGGATGCTGGTTGGAGTATTTCCATGTGGGGGGGGTATGTAACAACCAGTGGGTACGGTCCTCCTTTTGGATATGTTTGTATTGTAGCAGGTTGTTTCTGGGGATGCTGGTGGAGGTACTTCCATTGTGTGTGGGTGGTATGTAATAACCAGTGGGATAACGGTCCTCCTTTTGAGATGTTTGTATTGTAACAGGTTGGTTCTGGGGATGCTGGTTGGAGTATTTCCATGTGGGGGTGGTATGTAATAACCAGTGGGATACGTCCTCCTTTTGGATATGTTTGTATTGTAGCAGGTTGTTTCTGGGGATGCGTGTGGTGGAGTATTTCCATGTGGGGTGGTATGTAATAACCAGTGGGATACTGTCCTCCTTTGGATATGTTTGTATTGTAGCAGGTTGTTTCTGGGATGCTGGTTGGAGTATTTCCATTGGGGGTGGTATGTAACAACCAGTGGGATACGGTCCTCCTTTTGGATAGTTTGTATTGTAGCAGGTTGTTTTCTGGGATGATGGTTGGAGTATTTCCATGTGTGGGTGGTATGTAATAACCGTGGGATACGGTGTCCTCCTTTTGATATGTTTGTATTGTACAGGTTGGTTCTGGGGATGCTGGTTGGAGTATTTCCATGTGGGGGTGGTATGTAATAACCAGTGGGATACGGTCCTCCTTTTGGATATGTTTGTATTGTAGCAGGTTGTGTTCTGGGATGCTGGTTGGAGTATTTCCATGTGGGGGTGGTATGTAATAACCAGGGGATATGTCCTCCTTTTGGATAGTTTGTATTGTAGCAGGTTGTTTCTGGGGATGCTGGTTGGAGTATTTCCATGTGGGGGTGGTATGTAAAACCAGTGGGGATACGGTCCTCCTTTTGGATAGGTTTGTATTGTAGCAGGTTGTTTCTGGGGATGCTGGTTGGAGTATTTCCATGTGGGGGTGGTATGTAATAACCAGTGGGATACGGTCCTCCTTTTGTATTGTAGTAGGTGTTGTTTCTGGGGATGCTGGTGTGAGTATTTCCATGTGGGGGTGGTATGTAACAACCAGTGGGATACGGTCCTCCTTTTGGATATGTTTGTATTGTAGTAGGTTGGTTTTGGGGATGCTGGTTGGAGTATTTCCATGTGGGGGTGGTATGTAACATCCAGTGGGGTACGGTCCTCCTTTTGGATATGTTTGTATTGTAGTAGGTTGGTTTTGGGGATGCTGGTTGGAGTATTTCCATGTGGGGGTGGTATGTAACAACCAGTGGGAAGGTCCTCTTTTGGATATGTTTGTATTGTGCAGGTTGTTTTGGGTGCTGGTTGGAGTATTTCCATGTGGGGGGTGGTATGTAACACCAGTGGGAACGGTCCTCCTTTGGATATGTTTGTATTGTAGCAGGTTGGTTCTGGGGATGCTGGTTGGAGTATTTCCATGTGGGGTGGTAGTATAACCAGTGGGATACGCGTCCTCTTTTGGATATGTTTGTATGTAGCAGGTTGTTTCTGGTGGATGATGCTGTGGAGTATTTCCATGTGGGGGTGGTATGTAATAACCATGGGATACGGTCCTCCTTTTGGATATGGATTGTAGCGGTTGTTCTGGGGATGCTGGTTGGAGTATTTCCATGTGGGGGTGGTATGTAATAACCAGTGGATACGGCCTCCTTTTGGAATGTTTGTATTGTAGCAGGTTGTTCTGGGATGCTGGTTGGAGTATTTCCATGTGGGGGTGGTATGTAATAACCAGTGGGATAGGTCCTCCTTTTGGATATGTTTGTATTGTAGCAGGGTTTCTGGGGATGCTGGTTGGAGTATTTCCATGTGGGGGGTGGTAGTAATAACCAGTGGGATACGGTCCTCTTTTGGATATGTTTGTTTGTAACAGGTTTGTTCTGGGGATGCTGGTTGGAGTATTTCCATGTGGGGTGGTATGTAACAACCAATGGATACGGTCCTCCTTTTGGAAGTTTGTATTGTAGCAGGTTGGTTCGGGGATGCTGGTTGGAGTATTTCCATGTGGGGTGGTATGTAATAACCAGTGGGATACGGTCCTCCTTTGGAAATGTTTGTATGTGCAGGTTGGTTGGGGATGCTGGTTGGAGTATTTCCATGTGGGGTGGTATGTAATAACCAGTGGGATACGGTCCTCTTTTGGATATGTTTGTATTGTAGCAGGTTGGTTCTGGGGATGCTGGTTGGAGTATTTCCATGTGGGGGTGGATGTAATAACCAGTGGGATTACGGTCCTCATTTGGATATGTTTGTATTGTAGCAGGTTGGTTCTGGGGATGCTGGTTGGAGTATTTCCATGGGGGGTGGTATGTAATAACCAGTGGTATGGTCCTCTTTTGGATAGTTGTTGTAGTAGGTTGTTTCTGGGGATGGCTGGTTGGAGTATTCATGTGGGGGTGGTATGTAATAACCAGTGGGATACGGTCCTCCTTTGGATATGTTTGTATTGTAGCAGGTTGGTTCTGGGGATCGCTGGTTGAGTATTTCCATGTGGGTGGGGTGGTATGTAATAACCGTGGGATACGTCCTCCTTTTGGATATGTTTGTATTGTAGCAGGTTGGTTCTGGGGATGCTGGTTGGAGTATTTCCATGTGGGGGTGGTATGTAACAACCAGTGGGATACAGTCCTCCTTTTGGATATGTTTGTATTGTAGTAGGTTGTTTCTGGGGATGCTGGTTGGAGTATTTCCATGTGGGGGTGGTATGTAACAACCAGTGGGATACGGTCCTCCTTTTGGATAAGGTTGTATTGTAGCAGGTTGTTTCTGGGGATGTGGTTGGAGTATTTTCCATGTGGGGGTGGTATATAACAACCAGTGGATACGGTCATCCTTTTGGATACATAGTAACATAGTATTGGAGGTTGTATAAAGACATACATCCATCTAGTCCAACCTTTATACCTTACCATAATGTCTGTATAACAGTTACATAGTAACATAGTATTGGAGGTTGTATAAAGCATACATCCATCTAGATCCAACTTTAATCCACCATAATTCTGTATAACAGTTACATAGAACATAGTATTGGAGGTTGTATAAAGACTACATCCATCTAGTCCAACCTGTATACCTACCCATAATTCTGTATAACGTTACATAGTAACATAGTATTGGAGGTTGTGTAAAGACATACATCCATCCAGTCCAACCTTTATACCCTACCATAATGTCTGTATACAGTTTCATAGAACATAGTATTGGAGGTGTGTACAGACGTACTCATCTAGTCCAACCTTATACCTACACATAATGTCTTTATAACAGTTACATAGTAACATAGTATTGGAGGTTGTATAAAGACATACGTCCATCTAGTCCAACCTTTATACCCTACCCATAATGTCTGTATAACAGTTACATAGTAACATAGTATTGGAGGTTGTATAAAGACATACGTCCATCTAGTCCAACCTTATATCCTACCCATAATGTCTGTATATACACTTACATAGTAACATAGTTTGGAGGTGTATAAAGACATACGTTCATCTAGTCCAACATTTATACCCTACCCATAATGTCTGTATAACAGTTACATAGTAACATAGTATTGGAGGTTGTATAAAGACATATGTTCATCTAGTCCAACATTTATACCCTACCCATAATGTCTGTATAAACAGTTACATAGTAACATAGTATTGGAGGTTGTATAAAGACATATGTCCATCTAGTCCAACCTTTATACCCTACCCATAATGTCTGTATAGCAGTTACTTAGTAATATAGTATTGGAGGTTGTATAAAGACATACGTCCATCTAGTTCAACCTTTATACCCTACCCATATTGTTTGTCTAACAGTTACATAGTAACATAGTATTGGAGGTTTTATAAAGACATACGTCCATCTAGTCCAACCTTTATACCCTACCCATAATGTCTGTATAACAGTTACATAGTAACATAGTATTGGAGGTTGTATAAAGACATAGTTCATCTAGTCCAACCTTTATACCCTACCCATAATGACTGTATACTGTATAACAGTTACATAGTAACATAGTATTGGAGGTTGTATAAAGACATACGTCCATCTAGTCCAACCTTTATACCCTACCCATAATGTCTGTATAACAGTTACATAGTAACATAGTATTGGAGGTTGTATAAAGACATATGTTCATCTAGTCCAACCTTTATACCCTACCCATAATGTCTGTATACTGTATAACAGTTACATAGTAACATAGTTGGAGGTTGTATAAAGACATACGTCCATCTAGTCCAACCTTTATACCCTACCCATAATGTATGATAACAGTTACATAGTAACATAGTATTGGAGGTTGTATAAAGACATATTCATCTAGTCAACCTTTACCCTACCCATAATGTCTGTATAACAGTTACATAGTAACATAGTATTGGAGGTTGTATAACGACATATGTTCATCTAGTCCAACATTTATACCCTACCCATAATGTCTGTATAACAGTTACATAGTAACATAGTATTGGAGGTTGTATAAAGACATATGTCCATCTAGTCCAACCTTATACCCTACCCATAATGTCTGTATAACAGTTACATAGTAACATAGTATTGGAGGTGTTATAAAGACTACGTCCATCTAGTCCAACCTTTATATCCTACCCATGATGTCTGTAAATCAGTTACATAGTATAGTATTGAAGGTTGTATAAAGACATACGTCCATCTAATCCAACCTTTATACCCTACCCATAATGTCTGTATAACAGTTACATTGTAACACAGTATTGGAGGTTGTATAAAGACAAATGTTCATCTAGTCCAACCTTTATACCCTACCCATAATGTCTGTATAACAGTTACATAATAACATAGTATTGGAGGTTGTATAAAGACATACGTCCATCTAGTCCAACCTTTATATCCTACCCATAATGTCTGTATAACAGTTACATAGTAACATAGTATTGGATGTTGTATAAAGACGTACGTCCATCTAGTCCAACCTTTATACCCTACCCATAATGTCTGTATAACAGTTACATAGTAACATAGTATTGGAGTTTGTGTAAAGACGTACGTCCATCTAGTCCAACCTTTATACCCTACCCATAATGTCTGTATAACAGTTAATAGTAACATAGTATTGGAGGTTGTGTAAAGACGTACGTCTATCTAGTCAACCTTACTACCCTACCCATAATGTCGATAACAGTTACATAGTAACATAGTATTGGGGTTGTTAAAGAACGTAGTCCATCTAGTTCAACCTTAATACCCTACCCATAATGTGTGTATAACAGTTACATAGTAACATAGTATTGGAGGTTGTATAAAGACGTATGTCCATCTAGTCCAACCTTTATACCCTACCCATAATGTCTGTATAACAGTTACATAGTAACATAGTATGGAGGTTGTATAAAGACATAGGTCCATCTAGTCCAACCTTTATATCCTACCCATAATGTCTGTATAACAGTTACATAGTAATAGTATTGGAGAATGTATATAGACCTACTGTACGTCCATCTAGTCCAACCTTCATACCAACCCATAATGTCTGTATAACAGTTACATAGTAACATAGTATTGGAGGTTGCATAAAGACATATGTCCATCTAGTCCAACCTTTATACCCTACCATAAGTCTGTATAACAGTTACATAGTAAATAGTATTGGAGGTTGTATAAAGCAATAGTCCATCTAGTCCAACTTTATACCCTACCCATAATGTCTGTATAACAGTTACATAATAACATAGTATTGGAGTTGTATAAAGACATACGTCCATCTAGTCCAACCTTTTATCCTACCCATAATGTCTGTTAACAGTTACATAGTAACATAGTATTGGAGTGGTATTAAAGACGTACGTCCATCTAGTCCAACCTTTATACCCTACATAATGTCTGTATAACATTTACATAGTAACATAGTATTGGAGTTTGTGTAAAGACTACGTCCATCTAGTCCAACCTTTATACCTACCCATAATGTCTGTATACGTAAATAGTAACATAGATTGGAGGTTGTGTAAAGACGTACGTCATCTAGTCAACCTTATACCCTACCCATAATGTCTGTATAACAGTTACATAGTAACATAGTATTGGAGGTTGTGTAAGAGTACGTCCATCTAGTTCAACCTTAATACCCTACCCATAATGTGTGTATAACAGTTACATAGTAACATAGTATTGGAGGTTGTATAAAGACGTATGTCCATCTAGTCCAACCTTTATACCCTACCCATAATGTCTGTATAACAGTTACATAGTAACATAGTATTGGAGGTTGTATAAAGACATAGGTCCATCTAGTCCAACCTTTATATCCTACCCATAATGTCTGTATAACAGTTACATAGTAACAGTATTGGAGAATGTATAGACCTACATGAGTCCATCTAGTCCAACCTTCATACCAACCCATAATGTCTGTATAACAGTTACATAGTAACATAGTATTGGAGGTTGCATAAAGACATATGTCCATCTAGTCCAACCTTTATACCCTACCCATAATGTCTGTATAACAGTTACATAGTAACATAGTATTGGAGGTTGTATAAAGACATATGTCCCTCTAGTCCAACCTTTATACCTACCCATAATGTCTGTATAACAGTTACATAGTAACATAGTATGGAGGTTGTATAAAGACATATGTCCATCTAGTCCAACCTTTATACCTACCCATAATGTCTGTATAACAGTACATAGTAACATAGTATTGGAGGTTGTATAAAGATATTCGTCCATCTAGTCCAACCTTTATACCCTACCCATAATGTCTGTATAACAGTTACATAGTAACATAGTATTGGAGGTTGTATAAAGACATATGTTCATCAGTCCCAACCTTTATACCCTACCCATAATGTCGTATACTGTATAACAGTTACATAGTAACATAGTATTGGAGGTTGTATAAAGACATAAGTCCATCTAGTCCAACCTTTATACCCTATACCACAATGCTGTTAAACAGTTATATATACATAGTATTGGAGGTTGTATAAAGACATAGTCCATCTAGTCCAACCTTTATACCCTACCTAGTCTGTATAACAGTTACATAGTAACATAGTATTGGAGGTTGTATAAAGACATATGTTCATCTAGTCCAACCTTTATACCCTACCCATAATGTCTGTATACTGTAAACAGTTACATAGTAACATAGTATTGGAGGTTGTATAAAGACATACGTCCATCTAGTCCAACCTTTATATCCTACCCATAATGTCTGTATAACAGTTACATAGTAACATAGTATTGGAGGTTGTTATAAGACATACGTTCATCTAGTCCAACTTATACCCTACCCATTAAGTCTGTATAACAGTTACATGAACATAGTATGGAGGTTGTATAAAGACATCTGTCCATCTAGTCCAACCTTTATACCCTACCCATAATGTCTGTATAACAGTTACATAGTAACATAGTATTTGGAGGTTGTATAAAGCATATGTCCATCTAGTCCAACCTTTATACCCTACCCATAATGTCTGTATAAAGTTACATAGTAACATAGTATTGGAGGTTGTATAAGAACATACGTTCATCTAGTCCAACATTTATACCCTACCCATAATGTCTGTATAACAGTTACATAGTAACATTGTATTGGAGGTTGTATAAAGACATTGTCATCTAGTCCAACCTTTATACCCTACCCATATGTTGTATAACAGTTACATAGTAACATAGTATTGGAGGTTGTATAAAGACATATTCCATCTAGTCCAACCTTTATACCTACCCATAATGTCTGTTATAACAGTTACATAGTAACATAGTATTGGAAGTTGTATAAAGACATATGTTCATCTAGTCCAACATTTATACCCTACCCATAATGTCTGATATCAGTTACATAGGTAACATAGTATTGGAGGTTGTAAAAGACATAGTTCACTAGTCCAACCTTTATATCCTACCCATAATGTCTGTATAACAGTTACATAGTAACTAGTATGAGGTTGTATAAAGACATATGTCATCTAGTCCAACTTTATACCCTACTATATGTCTGTAACAGTTACATAGTAACATAGTATTTGAGGTTGTATAAAGATATACGTCCATCTAGTCCAACCTTTTACCTACCCATAATGTCTGTATAACAGTTACATAGTACATAGTATTGGAGGTTGTATAAAGACATACGTCCATCTAGTCCAACCTTTATACCTACCCATATGTCTGTAAATCAGTTACATAGTATAGTATTGAAGGTTGTATAAGAACATACGTCATCTAGTCCAACCTTATACCCTACCCATAATGTCTGTATAACAGTTACATAGTAACACAGTATTGGAGGTTGGTATAAAGACAATGTTCATCTAGTCCAACCTTTATACCCTACCCATAAGTTTGTATAACAGTTACATAATAACATAGTATGGAGGTTGTATAAAGACATACGTCCATCTAGTCCAACCTTTATATCCTACATAATGTCTGTTATAACAGTTACATGTAACATAGTATGTGGATGTGGTATAAAGACTAAGTCCATCTAGTCCAACCTTAACTACATAATGTCTGTATAAAAGTTACATAGTAACATAGTATTGGAGTTGTGTAAAGACTACGTCCATCTAGTCCAACTTTATACCCTACCCATAATGTCTGTATAACAGTTAAATAGTAACATAGTATTGGAGGTTGTGTAAAGAGTACGCCATCTAGTCAACCTTATACCCTAACCATAATGTCTGTATAACAGTTACATAGAACATAGTATTGGAGGTTGTGTAAAGAGTAGGTCATCTAGTCCAACCTTATACCCTACCCATAATGTCTGATAAAAGTTACATAGTAACATAGTATTGGAGGTTGTATAAAGACATAGTCCATCTAGTCCAAACTCATAACCTACCCATAATGTCTGTATAACAGTTACATAGTAACATAGTATTGGAGGTTGTATAAAGACATACGTCCATCTAGTCCAACCTTAATACCCTACCCATAATGTCTGTATAACAGTTACATAGTAACATAGTATTGGAGGTTGTATAAAGACTTATGTCATCTAGTCCAACCTTTATACCCTACCCATAATGTCTGTATACGTATAACAGTTAATAGTAACATAGTATTGGAGGTTGATAAAAGACCTACACCATCTAGTTCAACCTTTATATCCTACCATAATGTCTGTAGTAACAGTTACATAGTAACATAGTATTGAGGTTGTATAGAAGACATATGTTCATCTAGTCCAACATTATACCCTACCCATAATGTCTGTATTATAACGTTACATAGTAACAGTATTTGAGGTTGTATAAAGACATATGTCCATCTGTCCAAACTTTATACCTACCCATAATGTCTGTATAACAGTTACATAGTAACTAGTATTGGAGGTTGTATAAAGACATACGTCCATCTAGTCCAACCTTAATCCTACCCATAATGTCTGTATAGCGTAAATGTAAAATAGTATTGGAGGTTGTAATAAGACATATGTTATCTAGTCCAACATTTATACCCTACCCAAAGTCTGTTATAACAGTTACATAGTACAATGTATGGAGGTTGTATAAAGACATATGCAATCTAGTCCAACCTTTATACCCACCCATTATGTCTGTATAACAGTTACATAGTAACATAGTATTGGAGGTTGTATAAGACATATATCCATCTAGTCCAACCTTTATATCCTACCATAATGTTGTATAACAGTTACATAGTAACATAGTATTGGAGGTGTGTATAAAGACATACGTCCATCTGTCCAACCTTTATATCCTACCATCATATGTCTGTATAACAGTTACATAGTAACATAGTATTAGAGGTTGTATAAAGACATATGTTATATAGTCCAAAATTTATACCCTACCATAATGTCTGTATAACAGTTACATAGTAACATAGTATTTGAGGTTGTATAAGACATATGTCCATCTAGTCCAACCTTTATACCTACCCCCAATGTCTGTCTAACAGTTACATAGTAACATAGTATGGAGGTGTATAAAGACATATATCCATCTAGTCAACCTTTATACCCTACCATAATGTCTGTATAACAGTTACATAGTACACAGTATGGAGGTTGTATAAAGACATATGTCATCTCTAGTCCAACATTATACCCTACCATAATGTCTGTATAACAGTTAAATAGAACATAGTATTGAGGTTGTATAAAGACATATGTCCATCTAGTCCAACCTTATTACCCTACCCCAATGTCTGTTAACAGTTACATAGTAACATAGTATTGAGGTTGTATAAAGACATATCCATCTAGTCAAACTTTATACCTACCATAATGTCTGTATAACAGTTACATAGTAACAAGTATGGAGGTGTGTAAAAGCATATGTTCATCTAGTCAACATTTATACCCTACCCATAATGTCTGTATAACAGTTAAATAGTACATAGTATTGGAGGTTGTAAAGAGTACGTCCATCTAGTCAACCTATACCCTAACCATATGTTGTATAAAGTTACTAGTAACATAGTATTGGAGGTTGTGTAAAGACTACGTCCATCTAGTTCAACCTTATATCCACCATAATGTCTGTATAACAGTTACATAGTAACATAGTATTGGAAGTTTGTATAAAGACAGTACGTCATCTAGTCCAAACCTTAATACCCTACCCATATGTCTGTATATCAGTTACATAGTAACATAGTATTGGAGGTTGTATAAAGAAAGTCCATTAGTCCAACCTTGATACCCTACCCATAATGTCTGTATACAGTTACATAGTAACATAGTATTGGAGGTTGTTATAAAGACACTACGTCCATCTAGTCCAACTTTATACCCTACCATAGTCTGTAAATCGTCACGTTACATAGTATAGTATTGGAGGTTGTATAAAGACATACGTCCATCTAATCCAACCTTTATACCCTCCATAATGTCTGTATAACAGTTCATAGTAACACAGTATTGGAGGTTGTATAAAGACATATGTTCATCTAGTCCAACCTTTATACCCTACCCATAATGTCTGTATAACAGTTACATAATAACATAGTATTGGAGGTTGTATAAAGACATACGTCCATAGTCCAACCTTATATCCTAACCATTAATGTCTGTATAACATTACATAGTAACATAGTATTGGATGTTGTATAAGACGTACGTCCATCTAGTCCAACCTTTATACCCTACGCAAAGTCTGTATAACAGTTACATAGTAACATAGTATTGGAGTTGTGTAAGACGTAAGTCATCTTAGTCCAACCTTATACCCTACCCATAATGTCTGTATAACAGTTAACTAGTAAACATGTATTGGAGTGTGTAAGAGTAATAGTCCATCTAGTCCAACTTACTACCCTACCCATATGTAGTATAACAAGTTAATAGTAACATAGTATTGGAGGTTGTTAAAGACGTACGTCCATCTAGTTCAACTTATATCCCACCCATAATGTCTGTATAACAGTTACATAGTAACATAGTTTGGAGTTGTATAGACGTACGTCCATCTAGTCAACCTTAATACCCTACCCATAATGTCTGTATATCAGTACATAGTAACATAGTATTGGAGGTTGTATAAAGACATACGTCCATCTAGTCAACCTTTATTCTACCCATAATGTCTGTATAACAGTTACATAGTAACATAGTATGGAGGTTTGTATAAAGAATACGTCCATCTAGTCCAAACTTCATACCTACTGATTATGTCTGTAACAGTTACATAGTAACATAGTATTGAGGTTGTATAAAGCATACGTCCATCTAGTCAAACTTTATACCCTACCCATAATGTCTGTATAACTTACATAGTAACATAGTATTGGAGTTGTTTAAAGACATATGTTCATCTAGTCCAACATTTATACCCTACCCATAATGTCTGTATACTATAACAGTACAAGTAACATAGTATTGGAGGTTTTGTATAAGACTACGTCATCTATCCAACCTTTATCCTACCCATATGTCTGTATAACAGTTCATAGTAACATAGTATTGGAGGTTGTTATAAAGACTAGTTCATCTAGTCCAACCTTTATACCCTACCCATAATGTCTGTATAACAGTTACATAATACATAGTATTGGAGGTGTGTATAAAGACATACGTCCATCTAGTCCAACCTTTATATCATACCCATAAGTCTGTAAACAGTTACATAGTAACATAGTAGTGGATGTTGTATAAAGACGTACGCCCATCTAGTCCAACTTTATACCCTACCCATAATGTCTGTATAACAGTGTACATAGTAACATAGTATTGGAGGTTGTGTAAAGACGTACGTCCATCTAGTCCAACCTATTTACCCTACCCATAATGTCTGTATAAATAACATAGTACATAGTATTGGAGGTTGTAAAGACGTACGTCCATCTAGTCAAACCTTATCCTACCATAATGTCTGGATAACAGGTACATAGAACATAGTATTGGAGGTTGTGTAAGAGTACGTCCATCTAGTCAAACTTAATACCCACCATAATGTCTGCATAACAGTACATAGTAACTTAGTATTGGAGGTTGTATAAAGACATACGTCCATCTAGTCCCACAGACATACTATGTACTATGTAACTGTTATACCAGACATTATGGGTAGGTATAAAGGTTGGACTAGATGGACGATATGCTTTATATAACCTCCAATACTATGTTACTTGTAACTGTTATACAGACATTATGGGTAGGATATAAAGGTTGGACTAGATGGACGTTTGCTTTATACAACTCCAATATATTTATTTGTAACTTTATACAGACATTATGGGTAAGGTATAAAGTTGGACAGATGAACATATTGTCTTTATACACCTCCAATACTGTGTTACTATGTAAATGTTTACAGACATTAGGGTAGGGTATAAAGGTTGAACTAGATGGACGTATGTCTTTATACAACCTCAATACATGTTACATGTAACTGTTAGACCAGACATTATGGGTAGGTATAAAGGTTGGACTAGATGACGTATGTCTTTATACAACCTCAATATATGTACTAGTAAGTTACACAGACATTATGGGTAGGTATAAAGGTTGACTGATGGACGTATGTCTTTATACAACCTCAATACTATGTTACTATGAACTGTTATACAGACTTATGGGTAGGGTAAAATGTTGGACTAGATGAACATATGTCTTATACAACTCCAATACTATGTTACTATGTAACTGTTATACAGACATTATGGGTAGGGTATAAAGGTTGGACTAGATGGATATATGTCTTTATACAACCCCAATACTTGTTACTATGAACTGTTAGACAGATATTGGGGGTAGGGTATAAAGGTTGGACTAGATGGACATATGTCTTATACAACTCAATACTATGTACATGTACTGTTATACAGACATTATGGTAGGGATTAATGTTGGACTAGATGAACATATGTCTTTATACAACCTCTAATACTATGTTCTATGTACTGTTATACAGACATATGGGTAGGATATAAAGGTTGGACTAGATGGACGTATGTCTTTATACAACCTCCAATACTATGTTACTATGTAACTGTTATACAGACATTATGGGTAGGATATAAAGTTGGATAGATGGATATATGTCTTTATACAACCTCCAATACTATGTTACTATGTAACTGTTTACAGACATTATGGGTAGGATATAAAGGTTGGACTAGATGGATATATGTCTTTATAAACTCCAATACTATGTTACTATGGAACGTTATTACAGACATTATGGGTAGGATATAAGGTTGGACTAGATGGATATATGTCTTTATACATCCAATACTATGTTACTATGTAACGTTTACAGACATTATGGGTAGGATATAAAGGTTGGACTACGATGGATATATGTTCTTATACAACCTCAATACTATGTTACTATGTAACTGTTATACAGACATTATGGGTAGGATTAAAGGTTGGACTAGTGGATATATGTTTTATACAACCTCCAATACTATGTTATAGTAACTGTTATACAGACATTATGGGTAGGGTATAAAGGTTGGACTAGATGGACGTATGTCTTTATACAACTCCAATACTATGTTACTATGTAAATGTTATACCATAATAATGGGTAGGGTATAAAGGTTGGCTAGATGGACATATGTCTTTATACAACCTCCAATACATGTTACTAAGTAACTGTATACAGACATTATGGGTAGGGTATAAATGTTGGACTAGATAAACATATGTCTTTATACAACCTCCCAACTATGTTACTATTTAACTGGCTATACAGACATTAGGGTAGGATATAAAGGTTGGACTAGATGGAGTATGTCTTTATACAACCTCCAATACTATGTTACTATGTAACTGTTATACAGACATTATGGGTAGGTATAAAGGTTGGACTAGATGGACATATGTCTTTATACAACCTCAAATACTATGTTAATGTTAACTGTTATACCAGACTTATGGGTAGGGTATAATGTTGGACTAGATGAAATATGTCTTTATACAACCTCCAATATATGTTACTATGTAACTGTTATACAGACATTATGGGTAGGATATAAAGGTTGGACTAGATGGACGTATGTCTTTATACAACCTCAATACTATGTACTATGTAATGTTATACAGTATACAGACATATGGGTAGGGTATAAAGGTTGGACTAGATGAAACAAAGTCTTTATACAACCTCCAATATTGGAGGTGTTATAAAGACATATGTCATCTGTCCAACCTTTATACCTACTAGTATGTCTAACAGGTACATAGTAACATAGTATGGAGGTGTATAAAGGACATATATCATCTAGTCCAACCTTATACCCTACCCATAATGATCTGTTATAACAGTACATAGTAACATAGTATGGAGGTTGTATAAAGACATATGTCATCTAGTCCAACATTATACCCTACCCATAATGTCTGCATACTGTTAACAGTTACATAATAACATAGTATTGGAGGTTGTATAAAGACATAGTCCATCTAGTCCAACCTTTATATCCTACCCATAATGTCTGTATAACAGTTACATAGTAACATAGTATTGGAGGTTGTATAAGACATATGTCATCTAGTCCAACTTTATACCTACCTATATGTCGTATAACAGTACATAGTAACATAGTATTGGGGTTTTGTAAAAGACATACTTCATCTAGTCCAACCTTTATATCCTACCCATAAGCTGTATTAACGTTACATGAACATAGTATGGAGGTTGTATAAAGACATACGTTCCATCTATCCAACCTTTTATATACCCATAATGTCTGTATAGCAGTTAAATAGTAACATAGTATTGGAGGTTGTATAAAGACATATGTTTATCTAGTCCAACATTTATACCCTACCCAAAATGTCTGTATAACAGTTACATAGTAACATTGTATTGGAGGTTGTATAAAGACATATGTCCATCTAGCAACCTTATACCATACCCATATGTATGTATAACAGTTACATAGTAACATAGTATTGGAGGTTGATAAAGACATATATCCATCTAGTCCAACCTTTATACCTACCCATAATGTCTGTATAACAGTTACATAGTAACATAGTATGGAAGTTGTATAAAGACATGTTCATCTAGTCCAACATTTATACCCTACCCATAATGTCTGTATAACAGTTACATAGTAACTAGTATTGGAGGTTGTATAAAGACATATGTCCATCAGTCCAACCTTTATACCCTACCCATAATGTCTGTATAACAGTACATAGTAACATAGTATGGAGGTTGTATAAGACATACGTCCATCAGTCCAACCTTTATATCCTACCCATAATGTCTGTATACAGTTACATAGTAACATAGTATTGAGGTTGTATAAAGACATACGTCATCTAGTCCAACATTTATTACCCTACCCGATAATGTCTGTATAACAGTTACATAGTAACATAGTATTGAGGTTGTATAAAGACATACGTCCATCTAGTCCAACCTTATACCTACCCTCATATATGTAGAACAGTTACATAGTAACATAGTATTGGAGGTTGTATAAAGAAATGTAATCTAGTCCAACCTTATACCTACCCATAATGTCTGTTAACAGTTACATAGTAACCTAGTATTGGGGTTGTATAAAGACATAGTCCATCTAGTCCAACCTTTATACCTACCCATATGTCTGTAAACAGTACATAGCTATAGTATTGAGGTTGTATAAAGACAATGTCCATCTATCCAACTTATACCCTACCCATAAGTCTGTATAACAGTACATAGTAACAAGTATTGGAGGGTGTATAAAGACATAGTTTCATCTAGTCCAACCTTTATACCCTACCCATAAGTCTGTTAACAGTTACATAATAACATAGTATTGGAGGTTGTATAAAGACATACGTCCATCTAGTCCAACCTTTATATCCTACCCATAATGTCTGTATAACAGTTACATAGTAACATAGTATTAGAGGTTGTATAAAGACATATGTTCATCTAGTCCAACATTTATACCCTACCGATAATATCTGTATAACAGTTACATAGTAACATAGTATTTGAGGTTGTATAAAGACATATGTCCATCTAGTCCAACCTTTATACCCTACCCCAATGTCTGTCTAACAGTTACATAGTAACATAGTATTGGAGGTTGTATAAAGACATATATCCATCTAGTCCAACCTTTATACCCTACCCAATGGCGTAGTATAACAGTTACTAGTAACATAGTATTGGAGGTTGTATAAAACCTATGTTCATCTAGTCCAACATTTATCCCTACCCATAATGTCTGTATAACAGTTACATAGTAACATAGTATTGGAGGTTGATAGCAATACGTCCATCTAGTCCACCTTTATACCCTACCCATAATGTCGTGTAACAGTTACATAGTAACATAGTATTGGAGGTTGTATAAAGACATAGTCCATCTAGTCCAACCTTTATACCCTACCCATAAGTCTGTATAACAGTTACATAGTAACATAGTATTGGAGGTTGTATAAAGGCATCGTCATCTAGTCCAACTTTATACCTACATAATGTCTGTAAACAGTTACATAGTAACAGTATTGGAGGTTGTATAAAGACATATGTTCATCTAGTCCAACCTTTATACCCTACCCATAAGTGTATAACAGTAATAATAACATAGTATTGGAGGTTGTATAAAGACATAGTCCATCTAGACAACCTTTATCTCCTACCCATAATGTCTGTATAACAGTTACATAGTAACATAGTATTGGAGGTTGTGTAAAGACTACGTCATCTAGTGTCCAACTTATACCTACCCATAATGTCTGTATAACAGTTACATAGAACATGTATTGGAGGTTGTATAAAGACTACGTCCATCTAGTCCAACCTATTACCCTACCCATAATGTTGCATAACAGTTACATAGCAACATAGTATTGGAGGTTGGTAAAGAGTACGTCCATCTAGTCCAACCTTATACCCTACCCATAATGTCTGAAACAGTACATAGTAACATAGTATTGGAGGTTGTATAAAGACATACGTCCATCTAGTCCAACTCATAACCTACCCATATGTCTTATAACAGTTACATAAGTAATAGTATTGGAGGTTGTGAAAAGACATACGTCCATCTAGTCCAACCTTAATACCTACCCATAATGTCTGTATAACAGTTACATAGTAACATAGTATTGGAGGTGTATAAAGACATAGTCCATCTAGTCCAACCTTTATACCCTACCCATAATGTCGTAAACAGTTACATAGTAACATAGTATTGGAGGTTGTATAAAGACATATGTTCATCTAGTCCAACATTTATACCTACCCATATGTTGTAACTGTATAACAGTACATAGTAACATAGTATTGGAGGTTGTATAAAGACATACGTCCATCTAGTCCAACTTTATTCCTACCCATAATGTCTGTATACAGTTACATAGTAACATAGTATTGGAGGTTGTTATAAGACATATGTTTCATCTAGTCCAACATTTATACCCTACCCATAATGTCTGTATAACAGTTACATAGTAACACATAGTATTGGAGGTTGTTAAAGACATATGTCCATCTAGTCCAACCTTATACCCTACCCATAATGTCTGTATAACAGTTACATAGTAACATAGTATTGGAGGTTGTATAAAGAAATACGTCCATCTAGTCCAACCTTATATTCATACCCATAATGTCTGTTAACAGTTACATAGTAACTAGTATTGGAGGTTGTATAAAGACATAGTTCATCTAGTCCAACATTTATACCCTACCATAATGTCTGTATAACAGTTACATAGTAACCTGTATTGGAGGTTGTATAAAGACATATGTCCATCTAGTCCAAAATTTATACCCAACCATAATGTCTGTATAACAGTTACATAGTAACATAGTATTTGGGTTGTATAAAGACATATGTCCATCTAGTCCAACCTTTATACCCTACCCATAATGTCTGTAAACAGTTACATAGAACATAGTATTGGAGGTTGTATAAAGATCTATAGTCCATCTAGTCCAACCTTTATACCCTACCCATAATGTCTGTATAACAGGTACATAGTAACATAGTATTGGAGGTTGTATAAAGCCATATGTTCATCTAGTCCAACATTTATACCCTACCCATAATGTCTGCATACGTATAACAGTTACATAAACATAGTATTGGGTTGTATAAAAGACATATTCATTAGTCCAACCTTTATACCCTACCCATATGTCTGTAATCAGTTACATAGTATAGTATTGAGGTTGTATAAAGACATATGTCCATCTAATCCAACTTTATACCCTACATAATGTCTGTATAACAGTTACCTAGTAACACAGTATTGGAGGTTGTATAAAGACATATGTCATCTAGTCCAACCTTTATACCCTACCCAAATGTCTGTATAACAGTTACATATAACATAGTATGGAGGTTGTATAAAGACATACGTCCATCTAGTCCAACCTTTATCCTACCATAATGTCTTGTATAACGTTACATAGTAACATAGTATTGAGGTTGTATAAAGACATATGTTCATCTAGTCCAACATTTATACCCTACCATAAATTGTATAACAGTTTACATAGTAACATAGTATTTGAGGTTGTATAAAGACATATGTCCATCTAGTCCAACTCTATACCCTACCCATAATGTCTGTATAACAGTTACATAGTAACATAGTATTGGAGGTTGTATAAAGACATAGTCCATTAGTCCAACCTTTATATCCTACCCATAATGTCTGATAACAGTTACATAGTAACATAGTATTGGAGGTTGTTAAAGACATATGTTCATCTAGTCCAACATTATACCCTACCCATAATGTGTATAACAGTTACATAGTAACATTGTATTGGAGGTTGTATAAAGACATATGTCCATCTAGTCCAACATTTATACCCAACGATAATGTCTGTATAACAGTTACATAGTAACATAGTATTGAGGTTTATAAAGACATATGTCCATCTAGTCCAACCTTATACCCTACCCATAATGTCTGTCTAACAGTTACATAGTAACATAGTTGGGGTTGTTAAAGACATATATCCCTCTAGTCCCACCTTTATACCTACCCATAATGTCTGTATAACAGTTACATATGTAACATAGTATTGGAGGTTGTATAAAGACATATGTTCATCTAGTTCAAACATTATACCCTACCATAATGTCTGCAACTGTATAACAGTTACATACTACATAGTATTGGAGGTGGTATAAAGACCTACGTCCATCTAGTCCAACCTTTATATCCACCCATAATGTCTGGATATACAGTTACATAGTAACATAGTATTGGAGGTTGTATAAAAACATATGTTCATCTAGTCCAACATTTATACCCTACCCATAATGTCTGTATAACAGTTACATAGTAACATAGTATTGGAGGTTGTATAAAGACATACGTCCATCTAGTCCAACCTTTATATCCTACCCATAATGTCTGTATAACAGTTACATAGTAACATAGTATTGGAGGTTGTATAAAGACATGTCATCTAGTCCAACCTTATATCCTACCCATAATGTCTGTATAACAGTACATAGTAACATAGTATTGGAGGTTGTATAAAAGACATATGTTCATCTAGTCCAACATTTATACCCTACCCATAATGTCTGTATAACAGTTACATAGTAACATTGTATTGGAGGTTGTATAAAGAGATATGTCCATCTAGTCCAACCTTTATACCCTACCCATTATGTATGTATAACAGTTACATAGTAACATAGTATTGGAGGTTGTATAAAGACATATATCCATCTAGTCCAACCTTTATATCCTACCCATAATGTCTGTATAACAGTTACATAGTAACATAGTATTGGAAGTTGTATAAAGACATATGTTCATCTAGTCCAACATTTATACCCTACCCATAATGTCTGTATAACAGTTACATAGTAACATAGTATTGGTTGTATAAAGACATATGTCCATCTAGTCCAACCTTTATACCCTACCCATAATGTCTGTATAAACAGTTACATAGTAACATAGTATTGGAGGTTGTATAAAGACATACGTCCATCTAGTCCAACCTTATATCCTACCCATAATGTCTGTTAACAGTACATAGTAACATAGTATTGGAGGTTGTATAAAGACATATTCCATCTAGTCCAACCTTTATACCCACCCATAATGTCTGTATAACAGTTACATAGTAACATAGTATTGGAGGTTGTATAAAGACATAGTCCATCTAGTCCAACCTTTATACCCTACCATGATGTCTGTAAATCAGTTACATAGTATAGTATTGAAGGTTGTATAAAGACATATGTCCATCTAATCCAACCTTTATACCCTACCCATAATGTCTGTATAACAGTTACATAGTAACACAGTATTGGAGGTTGTATAAAGACATATGTCATCAGTCCAACCTTATACCCTACCCATAATGTCTGTATATACAGTTACATAATAACATAGTATTGGAGGTTGTATAAAGACATACGTCCATCTAGTCCAACCTTTATATCCTACCCATATGTCTGTATAACAGTTACATAGTAACATAGTATTGGATGTTGTATAAAGACTACGTTCCATCTAGTCCAAACTTTATAAACTACCCATAATGTCTGTATAACAGTTACATAGTAACATAGTATTGGAGTTTGTGTAAAAGACGTACGTCCATCTAGTCCAACCTTTATACCCTACCCATAATGTCTGTATAACAGTTAAATAGTAACATAGTATTGGAGGTTGTGTAAAGACGTACGTCCATCTAGTCAAACCTTACTACCCTACCCATAATGTCTGATAACAGTTACATAGTAACATAGTATTGGAGGTTGTGTAAAGACGTACGTCTCATCTAGTTCAACCTTAATACCTAACCATAATGTCTGTTATAACAGTTACATAGTAACATAGTATTGGAGGTTGTATAAAGACGACGCATCTAGTCCAACCTTAATACCCTACCATAATGTCTGATAACAGTACATAGCAACATAGTATGGAGGTGTGTAAAGACGTACGTCCATCTAGTCCAACTTAATACTACCCATAATGTCTGCATAACAGTTACATGAGAACATAGTATTGGAGGTTGATAAAGAATACGTCCATCTAGTCCAACCTTAATACCCTACACCATAATGTCTGTATAACAGTTCATAGTAACATAGTATTGGAGGTTGTAAAAGACATACGTCCATCTAGTCCAACCTTTATACACACCCATAATGTCTGTATACAGTTACATAGTAACATAGTATTGGAGGTTGTATAAAGACATACGTCCATCTAGTCCAACCTTAATACCCTACCCATAATGTCTGTATAACAGTTACATAGTAACATAGTATTGGAGGTTGTATAAAAAACATACGTCCATCTAGTCCAACCTTTATACCCTACCCATAATGTCTGTATAACAGTTACATAGTAACATAGTATTGGAGGTTGTATAAAGACATACATATCTAGTCCAACCTTTATACCCTACCCTAATGTCGTATACAGTTACTAGTAACATAGTATTGGAGGTTGTATAAAGACATACATCCATCTGTCCAACCTTATACCCTATCCATAATGTCTGTATAACAGTTACATAATAACATAGTATTGGATGTTGTATAAAGACATATATCTATCTAGTTCAAACTTATAAACCTACCCATAATGCATGCCTTAGGGCTGGTACAGTACATGGGTCAAGTTTGATCCAATATTGCTGCCCAAAATACCACAATCTATACACTGGTAGTCTGTGGTTGGCCACCATGCCCAATCCATTAAGGATTATTGTATGTTGAAAAAACATACAAAAACATGTCATATTGAATGTTTTTGCCAATATTCAACCTGTCCGACCAAATTATTACATGTTAAAAAACCGACAAGTGTGTAACTAGACTAACATTTGAGACCAATATCAATCTTATGATCGGTCTGATACACAAAATTTTGAATGAAACTTGGATATACACGGTTGAGAATCATTTGGAATATCCCAATATTGTACAACCAGGATTTGTTACTCCAGAATCCCTGGACCATCATAGAACTTTCAATACTTTGACCTTTCCCTATCCAATGAAACTGCCAATAGTCAATTCCCCAGTTTTATTAGGTCATCCAGAGAGACCTTACTGCTATATACTGCACCAATCAGTGGCTTAACTAAGAATCACTGGCTCCTTAGCAAACTATGATGGGGCCCTCTCCTCTTATATGCAATGGTTGTTTGGATGTATCTGTCATAGGGAAATTAAGAAGATGGGTCCTTGTAGCTCTCGGGTCCCCCTGCAGTCACAGGGGCTGCTCCCCTGGTAGTTTTGCCCCTGCCATCAGTACTCACTTTGGACCTGGAGCTGCAGTTTTGGCCGCTCCATGATTTTCCCAATTAGGTTATAAAATTGCATGCAGGCCGTGATATTCAATATATATAGGTTATTATACAGCTGGGTCTTTAAATTATGTAGATGCGTATCTTGTTATTATATAGGGGTGTATTTGTTATTATATAGGCTGTATTTGTTATTATATAGGGTTGTATATCTGATATTATATAGCTGTATTGTTTATTATATAGGCTTATTTCTTGTATTATATAGGCTGTATCTTGTTATTATATAGGCTGTATCTTGTTATTATATAGGCTGTATCTTGTTATTATATAGGCTGTATATTGTTATTATATAGGCTGTATCTTGTTATTATACAGGCTGTGTCTTTAAATTATGTAGATGGTATCTTGATATTATATGGCTGTATATTGTTTTTATATAGGCTGTATCTTGTTATTATATAGGCTGTATTTTGTTATTATATAGGCTGTATTTTGTGTATTATATGGCTGTATCTTGGTATTATACAGGCTGTGTTTTAAATTTAGTAGATGGATCTTGATATAAAGGCTGTATCTTGTTATTATATAGGGCTGTATCTGTTTTTATATAGGCTGTATCTTGTTATTATATATGCTGTATTTGTTATTATTACAGGCTGTGTCTTTAATTATGTTGTAGATGGTATCTGGTATTATATAGGCTGTATCTTGTTTTTATTATAGGCTGTATATGTGTTATTATATAGGTGTATATTCGTTATTATATAGGCTGTATCTTGTTATTATATGGCTGTATCTTGTATGCTTTTATCTTTATTATATGGCTGTATTCTGTGTATCTATATAGGCGTATCTGGTATTTATAGGCTGTATCTTGTTTATTTATAGGCTGTATCTTGTTATTATATAGGCGTATCTTGTTTTTATATAGGCTGTATCTTGTTATTATATAGGCTGTATCTTGTTATTTGTATATGGCTGTATATTGTTATTATTAGGCTGTATATTGTTATTATATGGGTGTATCTTGATATTATATAGGCTGTATCTTGTTATTATATAGGCGGTATTTGTTTTATTATATAGGGTGTATTTGATATATTAGGCTGTATCTGTTATTTATAGGCTGTTATCTTTATGTTATTATATAGGCTGTATATGTGTTTTATATTAGCTGTATTTTTATTATATAGGCTGTATCTTGTGTATTATATAGGGTGTATCTTGATATTATATAGGCTGTATATGTTTTTATATAGGCTGTATCTGTTAATATAGGTGTATCTGTGTTATATAGGCTGTATCTTGTTTTTTATATAGGCTGTATTCTGTTATTATATAGGCTGTATCTGTTTTTATATGGTGTATGTTGTTATTATATAGTGCTGTATCTTGTATTATGTAGCGGTATCTGATATTATTATAGGCTGTATCTTGTTTATATAGGCTGTATCGTGTTTATTATATAGGGTGTATCTTTGTTTTATATAGCTGTATTTGTATTATATAGGCTGTATCTTGTTTATTATATAGGCTGTATCTTGTTTTTATATAGGCTGTATTTGTTATTATATAGCTGTATCTTGTTATTATATAGGCTGTTATCTGTTATTATATAGGCTGTATCTTGTTATTAACAGGCTGTGTCTTTAAATTATGTAGATGGTATCTTGATATTATTAGGCTGTATCTTGTTTTATATAGGCTGTATTTATTTTATAGGTGTATCTTGTTATTATATAGGCGGTATATGTATATATGGCGTATTTGTATTATATATGCTGTATATTGTTATTATATAGGCTTGTATCTTGTTTATATAGGCTGTATTCTTGTTTTATATAGGCTGTTATCTTGGTATTATATAGGCTGTATCTTGTTATTAGACCGAGCTGTTGTTATTAAATTATTTTTTTTTTTTTTTGTATTTTTTTTTTTTTGATGTTTTTTTGTGTTTTTTTTATTGGTTTTTTTTGTTGTTATTGTTTTTTTTTTATGTTTATTTTTTTTTTTTTGTGTTGTTTGTTTTTTTTTTGGTTTTTTTTGTTGTGTTTTTGGTTTTTTTTTTTTTGTTTTTTTTTTTGTGTTTTTTTGTTTTTGTTTGGTTATTTTTTTTTATTGTTTTTTTTATGTTTGTTGTTTTATTTTGTTTTTTTTTTTTTTTTTATGTTTTTTCTGTTTGTTTGTTTTTTTTTGTTTGGTTTTTTTGTTTTATTTTAATTATTGTTTTTTTTTTTTTTTTTTTGTTTTAATGTGTTGTTGTTTGTGTTTTTTTTATTTTGTTTGTTTTTATGGTTTTTTTTTCTTTTTGTTTTTTGTGTTTTTTTTTTTTTTTGTTTTTTTTTTTTTGGTTTTGTTTTTTTATTTTTTTTTGTTACTATTTTTTTATTTTATTTATTGTTTTCTTATGTTTTTTTTTGTTTTTTTTTTGTTTTTTGTTTTTTTATGTTTTTTTTTTGTATTTTTTTTTTTTGGTTTGTTTTGTTTTATTTTTTTAGTTTTTTTTTTGTTTTTTGTTTTTTTATTTTTATTTGTTATTTTTGTTTTTTTTTTGATTTTTTTGTGTTTTTTTTTTTTGATCATTTTTTGGTTTTAATTTTTTTTTTATGGGTTTTTGTATTTTGTTTTTTTATTTTTTTTGTTGTTTTTTTTTTATATTTGTTTTTTTTTGTGTTTTTTTTGTTTTTTGTTTTTTCTTGATTGGTTTGTTTTTTTTTTTGTTTGGTTTTATTTTGATTGTTTATTTATTTTTGTTATGGTTGTTATGATTTTATTTTTTTTTGGGTTTTTTTTTTTGTTTTTTTGTTTTTTTTTTTTTTGTTTTTTTTTTTTTTTGTGTTTTTTTGTTTTTTTTTATTATAATATATTATTTTTTGTTTGTTTTGTTGTTTTCTTGTTGTTTTTTGTTGTTGTTTTTTTTTTTTGTTTTTATTTGTGTTTTTTTTATTCTTATGTTGTTGTCTTTTTGTTTTGTTTTTTTTTATTTTTTTTTTATTTTTGTTGTTTTTTATTTGTTTTTTGTATTATTTTTATGTTGTGTAATTGTATTTTATTTTTTTTTGTTTTATTTTTTGGTCTGTTTTTTTTTTTTTTTGTTTTTTTGTGGTATTTGTTTGATTTATTTGTTATTATTGTTTTTTGTATTTTGTTTATTTTGTGTTTTATGTTTTTTTTTTTTTTTGAGTTTGTTGTTGTTATTTTTTTTTTATGGGTTGTTTTTTTTTATGTTTTATTGTGTTGTTTTTTTTTTTTTGTTTGGTGTTTTTAGTGTTTTTTGTTTTTTTTTTTATTTGTTTTTATTGATTTTGGTTTTATATGTTGTATTGTTTTTAATAATTGTTTATTTTTTTTTTTTTTTTTGTCTGCTTATTGTTTTGTTTTGTTGTTTTTAATTTGATGTTTTTTTTTTTAGTTTGTTTATCTTTTGTTTGTTTATTTGTTTTTCTTTTTTTGTGGATGTTTTATTGTTTTTTTTTTTTTTTTTTTTTGTTGTTTGTTTTTTTGTTTTTGATTTGTTTTTTTTTGTATTTTTGTTTTTTATTTTCGGTTTTGTGTTTTTTATTGTTTGTTGTGTTTGAGTATGATTGTGTTATTTTAATTTTGTGTTATTGTTTTTTGTTTTTGTTGTTTATTTGGGTGGTTTTTTATTGGGTTTTTTTTTTAGTTATGTGTTTTTTTAGTTAGTTATATTTTTGATTTTTGTGTTTTTGTTTTTTTGTTGTTTTTTTTATTAAGTTTCTTTTGTTTTTTTTCTTTTTTGTTTTTATTTTTTTTTATTTTTTTTTTGTTTTTTTTTTTGTTTTTTTTTGGGGTGTTATATTTTTGTTTGTTTTTTTTAATTTTGTTGTTTCTTATTTGTTTTTTTTTAGTATTTTTGTGGGGGGGGGTGAGAGGAGGTGGAGTGGGGTGGGGGGGTGGCTGGGGGGGGGGGAGGGGGGGGGGGGGGGGTGGGGGGGGGGGAGGGGGGGGGGGGAAGGGAGAGGGGCGGGGGGGGGGGGGGGGGGGGGGAGGAGGGGGGGGGAGCGGGGGGTGGGGGGAAGGGGGGAGGGAGGGGGGGGGGGGGGGGGGGGGAGGGGAGCAGGGAGGGGGGGTAGGGGTGGGGGGGGGGGGGGGTGGGGGGGGGGGGGGGGAGGGGGGGGGGGGGGGGGGGGGGGGGGGAGGAGGGGGGGGGGGGGGGGGGGGGGGGGAGTGGGGGGGGGGTTAGGGGGGGAGGGGTAGGGGGAGGGGGAGGGGGGGGGGGGGGAGGGGGAGGGGGGGGAGGAAGGGGGGGGCGGGGGTGAGGGTTGTGTGGAGGGGGGGGGGTGGGGGGAGGGATGGGGTGGGGGTGAGGGAGGGGGGGGGGGGAGGGGGTGGAGAAGGGGCGGGGGGGGGGGGGGGAGAGGGGGCAGGGAAGGGGGGAGGGGGAGTGAGGGGGGTGGGGGGGGTGGGGGGGGGGGGGACGGGGGGGGGGGTGGAGGAGGGGAGGGTGTGGGGGGTGGGGAGGGAGGTGGGGGGGGGGGTGGGGGGGGGGGGGGGGGTGGGGGGGGGGGGGAAGACGGGGGGGGGTGTTTGGGGGGGGGGGGGGGTTGGGGGGAGGGGGGGGGGGGGGGGGGAGGGTGGGGGAGGGGGGGGGGGGGGGGGGGGGAGGAGGGTGGGGTGGGTGTGGGGGGTGGGGGGGGGGGGGAGGGGGGGGGGGGGGGGGGGGGGAGGGGAGAGGGGGGGGTGTAGAGGGAGGGGGGGGGGGGGGGGGGGGGGGGAGGGGGGGGGAGGGGGGGGGGGGGGGGGGGGAGGGAGGGGAGGGTGGTGGGGGTGGGACGGGGGGGGGGGGGGAGGGAGGGAGGGGGGGGGGTTCGTTGGCGGGGGAGAGGGGGGGGGGGTGGGGGGGGGGGGAGGGGGGAGAGTGAGGGGGGGGGGAGATGAGGGGGGGAGGGGGGGAAGGGGGGGGGGGAGGGGGTGGTGGGGGGAGGGGGGGGGGGGGTGGGGGGGGGGAGGAGGGGGGGGGGGAGAGGGGGGGGGGAGGGGGGAGGTGGGGAGGGGGGGGGAGGGGGGGGGGAGGGGGGGGGGTGGGGGGGGGGGGGGGGGGGGGTGGGGGGAGGGGGGAGGGGGGGGGGAGGGGGGGTGGATGGGGGGCGGGGAGGGGGGGAGGGGGGGGGGAGGGGAGGGGGGGGGGGGGGGAGGGGGGGTGGGGGGGTGGAGGGGCGGGGGAGATGGGGGGGGGGGGGGGGGGGAGGGGGGGGGGGGAGAGGGGGAGGGGGGTGGGGGGGGGGGGGTGAGGGGGAAGGGGGGGGGCGGGGGTGGGAGGGGGGGGGGGGGGGGTGGAGGAGGGGAGGGGGGTGGGTGGGGGGGGCGTGGGGGTGGGGGGGGGGGGGGGGGGGGATGGGGGTGGTGGGGGGGGGGGCGGGGGTGTGGGGGGGGGGGGGGTGGGGGGTCGGTGGTGGTGGGGGTGGGGGGGGGGGGAGGGAGAGGAGGGGGGTGGGGAGGGGGGGGGGGGAGGGGGGGGTGGGGTTGGGGGTGCGGTGGCAGGGGGGATGGGGGGGGGGAGAGGGGGGGTGGGGGGGGGGGGGAGGGGGGTGGGTGGGATGGGGGGGGGGTGGTTGGGGATAGGGGGGTGGGGGGGGGGGGGGGAGGGGGGGGGGGGGGGGGGGGGTGGGGTGGGTGGTGTTGGGGGCGTTGAGGGGGGTGGGGGGTGGAAGGGAGGGGGGATTGGAGGGTGGGGTGAGGGTGTGGGGGGATGGAGGAGGGGGTGGGGGGGGGGGGGGGGGGTAGGGGGGGGGGGGGGGGAGGGGGGCGGGGGGAGTGGGGGGGGGGGGGTAGGGGGGTGGGAGAGGGGGGGGGGGGGGGGGAGGTGGGGGGGGGGGGGAGGGGAGGGGGGGGGGGGGGGGGGGGTAAGCGGGGGGCGGGGGGGGGGGGGGGGGGGGGGAGGGGGGGGGGGGGGGGGGGGGGGGGGGGGGGGGGTGGGGGGCGGAGGGGGGGGGGGGGGGGGGGGGGCTGGGGTGGCGGAGGGGGGGGGTGTATGTTTTGTGTGGTTGTTCTTTGTTTTTTGTGATTGTTGTTATTGTTTTGGGTTTTTTGGGGTTTTTGTTATTATTTTGTTAAGTTTGTTGTATTATTATTTTTGTTTTTTTGTTTTTTTTGTTTTTTTGTTTATTTGTTTATTTGGTTTGTAGATGGTATTGGATTTGTGTTTGTTATTTTTTTGTTTTTTGTTTGTGTGTTTTTTTTTTATTTTGTTTTATTTTTTTTTTGTTATTGTTTGTGTTTTTTTTTATTTATTTTTTTTTTTCTTTGTTTGATTATTGTTGTGTTTGCTGATCTTATTTGTTTGTTTGTTATTTGTTTATTGGTTTTTATTTTTTTTTTAGGTGTTTTGTTTATTGATTAGTTTATGTTTTTTTTTTGCTTTTTTTTTTTTGTTTTGTTTTGTTTGTGGTTTGTTTTAATTTTGTGTTTTTTTGTGATTTGTTGTATGTTTTTTTTGTTTTTTTATTTTGGTTTATTTTTTTTTTTTTTTTTCTTTATTGGAGTTTTTTTTTTTTTTTTTTTGTTTTTTTGTTTGTTTAATTTTGTTGTAGTTTTTATTTTTTGGTTTTTTTTTTTGTTTTGGTGTTTTATTTGTTGTGTTTTTATTTTTTGTAGATGGTATTCTTGATTATTATATAGGCGGTATCTTGGTTTTTATATAGGCTTGTATTTGTTATTCATATAGGTGGTATCTTGTTATTATATAGGCGTTTGTATTTGTTAGTCTATAGGCGTGCTTTAAATTATGAGGATGAGTATCTTGATATTATAAGGCTGTATCTGTTTTAATTGGTGTATCTTGGGAGTAAGCCCTATTATAGCGTATTTTGTTATTATATAGGATGTATCTGTTATTATCTAGGCTGTATCTTGTTTTATATAGGACTGGATCGTGTTATTATATAGGCGATCTTGTTATTTATAGGCTGTATCGGGATTATACAGGGCTTGTTGTCTTGCTTTAAAATCTGTAGATGGTATCGTGATATTACTATAGGCTGTATCTGGATTTTTATATAGGCTGTATTCTTGTGATTATATAGCTGCTATTTGTGATTATATAGCTTGTATATGTTAAAGGGTTCTTTTAATATATAGGCTGGACTATCTGGTTATTATATAGGCTGTATCTTGTATATATAGGGAGTGGACTGTATTGTTATTATATAGGCTGTATCCTTGTTATATACAGGACTGGCTTCTAAAGTCTACGTAGATGGTATCTTAGATATATATGGCTGATCGGTATGCTGGCTGATTGTATGTATATAGCTGTATTGTCGTTTTTATATCTGTTCTGTATTATATTAGGCTGCCTATATATCGCTTGATATACTAGAGTGTATCTTGTATATTATATATGCTGTTTGTATCATTGTTTTATATAGGCGACGGTGTATGCTTGGACTTGTTTATATAGCTGTATCTGATTTGTACTCTTGTATTATATAGACCTGTATCTTAGTGTATATACAAGGATGTGTCTTTAAATTATGTAGATGGTATCTTAATATATAGGCGTATCTTGTTTTTATATAGCTGTATCTTGTTCATTATATAGGAAAAGTTAATTAAAGAAGGATTGTTTATATATAGCTAAGTGTAAACTAGGAATTGTATCTTGCATATATAATATAGGCTGTATCTTGAGTATTATATGCTGAGCTGTATTCTGGTGGTTCTGATAGTGTATAGGTGTCATATGCTATTTATTTATATAGGCTGATTTGTTATATAGCTATCGTTGTATTATATAGCGCTGTATTAGTTATTAATATAGCAGAATCCTGCTATTTATGCTTTTTTTATATAGGCTCGTATCTCAAGTGTTATATATAGGCGTGTATTGTTATTAATAGACAGCTCTCTGATATCTTGTTTCATATGGGCCAAGTATAGTGCTTATATCTGATCCGTATTTATCAGATAGCGCCTGTCTTGTTATTATAATAGGCCATGTATCTTGTTATTATAATAGCCAGGTATATGTGTATTAATGGCTGTATCTTGTTATTATACAGGCTGTAGTCATTTAAATTATGTAGATGGTTATTTGATATAGATAGTGCTATTTCTTGTTATTATATAGGACTGCTTCTTGTCTATAAATAGGCTGTATTTGTTATTATATATGCCTGCTTTGTTATTTTGTTATTATATAGGCTGATCTTGTTTGATACAGGCTGCGCTACGGTCTTTTAAACTATATGATAGATGGTTATTCTTGAATATATTATATACAGCTGTTCTGGTGTATCTGTATGTTATATGGCTGTATATGGTTTTATATAGGTGCTATCTGTTATTATACAGACCTGCTTGTCTTTAATTTAATGTTAGATGGTTATATTGCCATATTATATAAGGCTGATCTTGTTATATAATGGTGTCTTTAGATGGCTGTATCTGTTTATATATAGGCTGTATTGGCTATTATATAGCGTCCGTATGCTGTTTTTATATAGGCTGGTATCTTGTTATTATATAGGCGCTTTGATATTATAGCTTGTATAGCTTGTATCTTTATGGATCTAGTATATTATATGGCTAGCCTTACATATGATTATTATAACAGGACTGTGTCACTTAAATTATATAGATGGTATCTTGATATTTATATAGCGCTGTTTTTTGATAGCGATCTATGTTTTTATATAGGCTGTATACTTGTTATGATATAGGTGTTGGTTGTATCTTTGTTTTATATAGGCTGTATTACTGTTATATATAGGGACTTGTATTTCTTTTTTTTGTTTATTATATAGTGCTATCTTTGTTATTATATTAGGGTGTATCTTGTATTCTATAGCTGTATCTTGTTTTTATTATAGGCTGTATCTTGTTATTATATAGGCTGTATCTTGTTTTTATATAGGCTGTATCTTGTATTATATAGGCTGTATCTTGTTATTATATAGGGTGTATCTTGTTATTATATAGGGTGTATCTGTTATTATATAGGGTGTATCTTGTTATTATATAGGGTGTATCTTGTTATTATATAGGCTGTATTTTGTTATTATATAGGCTGTATCTTGTTATTATATAGGCTGTATATCTTATTATATAGACAGTATCTTATTAAGATACAGCCTATATAATAAGAAATAGCCTATATAATAATAAGGTACCCTCTATATAATATCAAGATACAGCCTTCATAATAATGATACAACCTATATAATTACTAGGTATGTCTATCTAATAAGATGCAGCCTATATAATTATAAAATACCGACTACCGTATATACTAGAGTATAAACCAATCCGAGTATAAACTGAGGTACTTATTTTTACAAGCAAAACTGAGTGACCTGAGTAGAAACCGAGGGTAGAAAATATGGCAAAACTGCAATTGCAGAAATGAGTTCCTCCATACAGAATTAATAACAGCAAAATGAAGTGTCCCCCATAACAACAGCAGTATTCCCCTATACCTTGGCTCTTAAGAGGTTTGGAAACTACAAATCCCAGCATGCCTTAGTTGCTGGGATTTGTAGTTTATAAATATCTGAAGTGAAGCAGTATAATCATTTAATTAGCTCCAATAATAAAAAATAAGTAGTATAGTTTTAATAGTCTAACGTCAAAACATATAATTTCCAAATCCAGCCCTATTTACACCCCCCACCCCACCACTACAGAAGGTTAATAGGCCAGAAAAAAAAAAACCTCCAGAAACCTCTAAACTGCAGACCCCATTAAACAGAAAGCACAGTGGCACTGGATTGCCATAAATGCCCCTTACCAGGATTCAGATAATTACGGTAGTGATGGGACCCACGCCAACTCCTACTCTCCAGTTGCTGATCCATTCGTGGTCTCGGTTGGAGAGCTCTAGGACCCGAGTATAAACCGAGGGGAGATTTTCATTGTCATTTAAAAATGAAAAATCCTCGGTTTATACTCGAGTATATATGGTATATTGATATGATTGGGCTGTGGTTGTCCTGTGTGTACCAAGCCTAATGGTCGCCATTGACATATTTCGATAGTCAGATTGTACAATTTTCCCACCAATCGGACAAGTTAAAACATTTGAAATCGCCCAATGATCGTGATTGTTGGATAAGTGTTGAAGGACACTTTGGACTTGTCATTTTACTATGAAAACTCAGGCAAAAAACTGGATGATAAAATCTTTTTTTTATTAACATTTTATTACAAATCAAAATAAATCCATTTTCAATCAAATCATTACAGAGGTCACACCTGACCAAACGGACACAACTTTGTAATATTCCTATACAATTCCCTGTATTGTAGCGTCAAGTTTCGTTTAAACACCTTGCACGGTGGGAATTAAAACGCACTCATTCCGGGTCAGTCCTGGACACGTGCAAGTTAATCAGCAATTACTGTGCAAATAAGCTACAGGGTTAATTTGTATTTGTTACAAAATGTAGTAATGACTTAAAGGGCATGTCCACCCCCAAACTATAATTTAAACCACCACTGGCCCCACTATGTAGTGTAATAAAATCCTTACCTCACATCCCAGGTGATCTTTTATCAGTTCATCAGAAGGGTGGACATGCCCTTTAAAGCAGAGCCATAGTTCTTGTATAAATTAGTGTTCTAACGTAGCCCCACCCCCAAGGAGTAAAGTTGAAGCATTGTGTTATTAGATTGGTCCACCTATACGCAAATCATTTTATAGCGTATACAGGTGCCGACTTTAAGGAGCAGAACATTCTTATTATAAATTAATTTCAGATTTTCCATGTGATAAGGACCTGCTTTGTTTTTGAATGTCAACAAAGTCCTCTAAAACCATTCCAATGCTCTTATACTTTTCTGCTGGAGATGTTCAAGTCTAAGGGGCTTACAAGTAGGTGCTACCAGAAAGAGAGGATCTTGGGAAAAAGAGGAGGAGCAACACCCACAAAGAAATCGAGTTTTAGGCACCTGATAGCATTTCTAAGGATAAAAATAAAACCGTTCAGTTCCTAATTTCACAAGGAATCACCTGAACTTCATTTCTTATTAGACTTTCATTTTCCTTTATGGAGATAAGAGCAGAGATAATCTCCAAATGCCTCGTGTGAACTTCAACTAAAAAAGTAACCTTCACATTCATTTCTGCAGAGACGTGACTAGCTAAAACTGTAAAAAGTTTATTACAGGAAGCTCCAGGCAAAGAGCTTTACCTTTAATAATTCACCTGCTAAAGAGACTCCATCAGCTTTCGGCTCTGAAACCTTTTTATTCACATATAAAGCCGGTCATATGTCTGTGAAGAAATAGAATTCACAATCTCCACCTCACAGTATTATATAAGCATTTTAGAGATCACACACACTTGTTATTGTAAACCTCATTCGCTAGTCTAATGTAAGAATCCTTTAGGGTATTTACAACTGTAGACTTCATTGGGACAGATAAAGCCTAACCATACTGAGCAGGATATATAATATATATTTATATATAATACATAAGGCTAAGCATTTTCAATGGGGAGGTGCAGTGCCGATAATCTATATTAGTCACTCTGTGATGTCACTGAGTGACTTCCTGTATTCCACTGCCCCGCCCCCTATTAGTTATTTAGATGGGAAGCCCTGTTTATTATTGACAGACGATGTTTGGTACTTCTTTCTCTTCAATAGGAACGGTAATTAAATATTTATACACTAAACAGGGATTCCTATATAAATGATTAATACAGGGAGGGGGAGAAACAGTGGAACGGTAGGGGGAGAGTGGGTATGTGCTGGGTTATTTTATTTTTTTTTGTCTGGCCTTGTGCATTATAAGAAATAATTCGCTACCTACAGTGTAATATACGGATTTACTTCACCTCGGAGTTCCATGGCCTGTATAAAAGAACTCGGCCTGCGGCCTCGTGCTTCAATATAGTCATGGAACTCCTCAGTGGTGTAATATCCTTATATTACACTGTAGGTAGTTTATTATCCCTTATTTATTATATTGATAATTATGTGTATAATTATGTGTCCATAATAGCCAAAGATCCGCTTTTTAAATAATCAGACTGAATGGCCACATCTGCCCACCTATATCTTGCCTCAATTTTTCATTGGACGCAGAGTTTACGATAAACCAATCAGAAAACACTGTTGGTTCGATAAACTATGCACTATGGGGATCTTATTTGGTTGTGCAATAACAATATTTTTATATTTGCCTTTATAATCACACAGGGCATTTTATCAGCTATTTATGTAAATAAATATACACCCCAAAAGTTTGTGATTGACAGACACCCCAAATCTCTCTGTTCCCTCCTGACCAATGACGGTGTGGTATGCTCCAGATGCATGCAGGGAATAGATACATAACTTGTCTCTTCTATATTGTTTACAAGTTAGCGCTCTAAAATAGATCTTCTGTCACAGTACAAATCGCAGTTCAACATAAGACAAAATAAAACTTATTGAGTTCTTAGTGAGTTCTGTCATCTTACCATAGATGATCATACAATGTCTCTTCCAGGAGCATAAACCTTCTCTATATAACTGTGGAGTCAGTGCATTAACTCTTTAACACTCTATAATTTGGTCAGGGTTTGGGAGACCCCCCTCCCCCCCATGATAAAGAAAGAAGAAAAATCTCCCAGTGTTAGATACCATTGTGGGTTTCTCAAACCGTTACAGACAGGGAGGTTACCAAAACCAGAAAAACAGGTAAGGGAACTGCAATGGACATTAAAATGCTGGGGGATTGTATTTACATTACAGCAAAAAAAAAAATAAAAAAAAATAATATATATATATATATATATATAGTTTTTAATTTAAAAATTAAAATAATAACTTTAAACCCCCAGCACAACAAGCTGTGTAAAACAAACCCACTCTCGTCTCTGTGTGATCTTGTACAAGAGATACACGCAGGGAAAATCTGTATGGAAATAAACATTGTTACAATTGCAGAGGACAACAGTCTGATCATTACACATGGGGCACCCTGTTTCAATTCAATGTGTTTCAACTGTAAACAAAAGGTTTTTTTTGTTTTTTGATTTTCCCTGCATGTATCTCTAAAACTAGATCATAAAAAAAATGGATTCCTTTAATGCTAATATTTCCTTTAACATTTTTTAAGATTTTTATTTTTATTTAAAGGAGAGCTATGGTTAGGGTTGAATAAAAAAAATAAAAACATTGCTTCCTTCCCTTTAAAAGAGCCTGCATCACTCTGAGTGCAGCTTTTCAGGAGATATGGTTGTTAAATGTTAATGTTTACGCTTCTGTTTAGCTTCCAGGAGGAAGTGCACGCTGATAGAAAATTAATATAATTAGGTCATTTAATGAGACAGTTGGTCTGGAACTGAGCTACTGGAAGCAAGAAAAGTTACATTTTCAACTCTAGAGTCTGACAGGATGCACTTTAGCTGCAATCCAGGGTTTGTTTTGAAGGGGAAAAAAATACATCCTAATTTCTGAAGACCCACTATGTCAATTAATGCACACAAGGGGGCAATTTTGAATGAAAATGAATGCAAACAAAAGCATGTCCACTGCTCTATTGTATTAACTATTTTGCATTAAATTGGTTCCATTGGCCATCATTTATTCCACTGGTGTTCTTACTGGATAAACTTTTACTCTCAGGGCAACAGTACAGTATCAATTTAACAAGAGAAATACTTTTAAAAAACCCACATTTTTATCATTTAAATGAAATTCATTTTGTACACTATAATGTTGAATATAAGCAAAATGACAACAAAATCAAACAAGCAAGAAGAACAAAACCCTGCAATCTTTGTTAAGCTTCAGTATTAAGAGTTATATACAAGTGTCCTCTATTTAAAAGCGCTCTGTATCATACCTTTTGAACAAGTTTAGATGCTTACATTTTAGACTTGTAAAGTTACACTTCCTTGTCTGTCCTTACAGTCTATGACAGTCACATAACGCCAGTGTTCTCCCTAGGGTCTTTTAGCTGGGTGGCCCACCCGGCTACTTTTTCATGCCACCCGGCTGGAAAAAAATTCTTGAGAGAACACTTGTGATTTAAAAAAATTTAGAAGTAGGTTTAATGGGTGTGCCAATAGGTCAGTAAAAACCTCCAGTCAAAACTGCTCAGTCCAGACCCCTTTTTTACACCTGCAAGATTATTTTAGCACATTAACTAGCTTTTCCAAGATCTCCAAGGCCACAAAACAGTGTCACGTGCTTGTGCTACTATGCTACATGGGTTACCTGCAGATGTTGTTTAACTACAACCATGGAATGCTGGGAGTTATAGTTTTCAAACATCTAGTGGGACGAAAGTTAGACATCCCTGACCTATATAATGAGCATGATGCAGTGCACATTTTCCCTTACCACCAAATTTTCCCGTCCTACCCCACCCGGCTACTTTTTCATGCCACCCGGCTACTTTTTCATGCCACCCGGCAGGAAAAAAATTCTGGGGAGAACACTGCATGACGCACTTACGCATTGCTGGGTTAGAAGCCCCCCCCCAAAAGTCTAAATCTTAATAGAGACCAGCTACCATAAAAAAACATTTTCAGGCATGTGGCTAGATTTACAATTTAGATGAGGGGCGGGCTTATGATGCAGCTGATGATGCTCTGTCTCAGTAGTGGGCATGCTCCAACTTGAGACTTGGGGGCAGAGCAGTGGTGCTGGTGATGTCACAGCTCACAGTACTAGCAAGACAATACACCCTTTATACTTCTAAAACTTTGGATAGGCTGCAGCAAGAAGCATGATCCAGGAGTCATTCTAAAGGTAGAAATGTGCTCTTTGTAATAAAAATCACATGTATGCAGACCACAGTTTAACAAAAGCTGCAAGGCCATATAACTATTATACCAACTAAACTACAGACAATAGTCACGTAAATATTCCTTATGTCAAAGTTATTTTTCCAAATGAAAATAAATGTCTCTGTACATATATATGGAGGCAAAATATTACAAACCACAATGTAGTTATTCTGTAAATCTAATGTAAACTTGAAAAATAGGTTTCTCTAAACAGTAGGTGACACGAAATAGTATCTAAAGTATAGAATATTCTGTATCTAAAGTATCGCGCTCGCTAAATTATCTCTTATGGCTATTAATGCGCATATATGTATAAATAGCTTTGTACAGCAGGAAAGCTAGCTGTTATACAATGTGCTTAAAGGCATGCCAACTTTAAAGAATTAATCTTACTTGTGCCCGGTACAGGAGAACGCAGAACCCATTAGGCTACGGTACATTATAAAGGGGTGTTTCTAAGCATTCAACCCATAACAACCCCAGACACACGTTATATCAGAGCACACCCCACCTGACACCAGGTAAAGCTAACAATGGCTTTTAGAGGTAAGGCAGAATTAGAAACAAGTCAACATATATATTGTTATTTTTGTAGTATACAAGTTACCGGGAATAATGTTAGTGTGCCTTTATTTGCATGAACAGCTATGTTAAAGAGATATTATACCCTATAAACAGAGCTATCCTTTAGGTTAAAAAAAAGATGCAAAATAGGATAGGCAGCAAGATGGCAGACTCCAATCTTATGTAAAAAAGTAACAAAAGGAATATTTTATGCATGTAACGCATTACCTCTATATATTAAGCTTTTATTAAGAAACCCTAAATTATAAATAAAGGTATATTATCTCTTTGAATCTTTTCCTTTAACAAACAAAATTAAACCCGTATTTCTGAACAAAGTCCAGTTTGCTCAATCCAATGTTACTAAAAAGCATCAGTCCGTGCTAGGTTAATTCGCTATTTCCATACTCACCGTTGAAAATTAAAATATAAAAAGTACAAAATAATTTACTAAAAAAAATCTTATTGTTTTGTTATTAGAGGGTATGTTTGCAATGCAAAAAGTTTAACCTAAAATATTTTTTCCCTTTCTTATAGCGCAGAATCTGATGATCAAAACAAACTCTTTCTAAGTGATTCACAACCAAAGATCTGTGGAATGTCAAGTGCTCAGTTTACTTTTGACTCCTCCTCCTTCTCAAGCTACTGACTCAGGCATGCTCAGTGTGGCTCATCCAGTGAAAAAGATAAAAAGTCTATCTGTGGTATTTAGTTAGTTCAGCTGGTCTTAATGTCAGAATAACTTGTACAAGAATCTTGTGACAATAAATACCATGGAATGCGTCACAATTAGCATATAACAGCATGGTGTGAAGGATTATTTAATTGCCCAGTGTAAGGTATTAAAACAGCATTGTAATGCAGCAGACAGTACATGCCATTCCGAATTGAGAGATCCAATCAGATGACTAGCGAAATGTCTTTTAAGAATTAAACCACAAATCCATTGGATTTAACTGAATACGACAGAGAAAGAGGGGTATGTGTGTGTTAGTTATTTGACAGTGGTATATTTCTGGTTAGATTTACTTAGAAAATAAGTTTGCTTTGATCGGTAGATTCTGGTTAAATAAATCAGGAAAAAATGTGGTTTAGTCTGAACCTTTCCTCTTTCATGCAGGAGAGATTGCCCTGAAGCGGAGAGTCCGTTCTGAATAGTTACAATCTCTGTTGTATATCCAATCCTTGCATACTGATGTGTCCTTATCAAGGAAGTGATCATCCTTACCTGCTAATTATAACAACTGCCCAGTTACTCTATCTGTATGAACTATATCCCACTTATAAGGAAGCTAGACTTGGTGCTTGAAATAAGAGTGGTCATGGTGCAGCCCAACCTGAAATTACACCCACAACAGTCAAAGACGCAGGTGATTCCTAGATTGGAGAGTAATAAGCCACAAACCTCATGTACATTTAAAGGAATAGTTCACTGCAATAGTGAACTATTCCTTCTTTACATTGATTGAAGCCCTGGTGGTTAAGGAGCTGTGCCCTACCTCCTGTTCTTCAATCAATGTTTAGATAGCCAGGAACGAAGATCTGAAAATCTTACCTTTCGCGCGATCCAACAGGGCCGCTCTGACAGTTCCCTACCGCTTCCTGCCTGTTACACTATAACGCACATGCCCGATAATGCGCGCTATAGCAGAACAGAGGAAGCGGTTGGGAAAGGTATCGAAGGATCTTCGTTCCTGGCTATCCAAACATTGATTGAAGAACAGGAGGTAAGGCATAGCTCCTTAACCACCAGGGCTTCAATCAATGTAAAGAAGGAATAGTTCACTATTGCAGTGAACTATTACTTTAAGGCTCATACACACATAAGATCGAAGCATGTGACCTGCGACAACGGCCATAGTGGACGATAATCGAATGTGTGTGGCCGTTTGGTCAGGCAGCATTCGTTGATCTGCAGGGTTACATTCAGGCTTGACTAAATATAAGATGCCGTTTATAATCCAGTACGGCCTTCATCATGTAGGATCACATGTGTGTACGGCCCGTAACAAACCATTTTCCTTTTTGCAAACGGCTGTAAACATTGGCTGCATTGCTACGTTTCTATAAACACGCCATCTAGAGGGTATAACCGGTAACACAAGACTTGGGGCACAGACTGTGTTAGCACTGAACAGCCATTTATATTCAGGTCCTTGTGCTCCAAAGTTTTGCTAGCAAGATCAATAGATGGCAACCTGCTGTTCTTTTTGACATAATTGTAAGACTGATTGGAATGCAGCAGGAAGACAAGAAGAAAACGGTACATGGACAGCATAACCCTGCATAGACAATGTTCACATACATACAACAGCAATGGTGACACCTGCTGGTTGTTTGCATTACTGCTACCTCTCAACTTATTCCTGGGCATGTTGCTTCCTATCTGATTGCAGCTTCTAATAAAATCTGTGGTTAATTTCCTGCAGGGTAAGGCTGGGTTCACACGTTTGGATCCTTCATCTGACCAACTGCTACTTGCGACTGGTCAGGAAGACTAAACAGCCGGTCATGGCAAAAGTTAGTGGTGACCGAGCCCCTGGTTTTCCGTCCTGTCCAATCACCCAATTGTCCGATTCAGACGAACGTCTGTGGCGGCCGCCCATAAAAAATATCCAATAGTTTGGGCCAATTGACCGATAGACTGAAATATTGGTTGGTGTGTACCCAGCTTCACAGACTGCTTTCTTTTAATGAGCTGACATGGTTCTCGCCATCTTATTTCACAAAATCCATCACTTATTCAGTAAAATTCTCCAACACGTGTCCAGTATCGATCCTCACACTTACAGATAAAGAAAATGAGTTAAAAAATGACCAACTCTCTTATTTTTGCCCTTTCAATAGCTGTAAAATAAACCTGCATTAAAGGACAACTTCAACCTCTCAAAAGACATCTTTTAGTAAGAATGGCCACTTTAAAATATATGGAATCATTACTGTACGTCTGCTATGCTTCTGGATGTCTCATGGAACCTATTACTGCCTATATCTGTTCACACCCCCTTCAGCAAATTAGTCATTGGCTGTGATGTCAACTGTCATAGCCATGACCGACAGTCGACAGCAAAATGTTCTCCCGCCTACCCCTTCCATCTGCCTTTGAAAGGTTTCCACCTACTCTCCAAGTTTCGGAGCTCATTAGGAGCTTACACGTGCTCAGAGGTGTTAGCTAGGTGAATAGCATTCAGTTATTATCTGCAATGTCAGTGGTCATATCCGTGAAAGAGTTGCTAACTGGAAGAACCAGAAAGCAGAACAAGTTGCACCAGGACATTGTGCAGCGTTTTGTATTAGTTTTATAGCTTCCAGTATTCTATTTCTAAACTATTGCAGTTTTGGGGATTTGGGGGAATGATGAACCTATATCCAATTTTTCATTTGAGGGGTGGACTTGCCCTTTAAATCCATTTCCACAATAGAATAATAAGTGCAAGCTGGTGTACTCTGATAGGCCTAGGGCATTGGGGGCGTACATACTAATGAACCCCGCCTAGTCCAATCAAAGTGTGGCCAGGTTCTTAATTAGAGAAGGAGCATTGCAGCCCTTAAAGCATTTAAACCAGGAGGTCCAACTGATCTGGCACGTTAATTATGGTTTGTAAAACAGGTTCATTTTACAGCTACTACAATGACTAGGAAGGATGCTAGATTCTGATTTAAACAACCCCAGTTTTTGTTCCTCTGACTGGGAAATGAGGTTATAGGTAACACCAGGGCACAAAATAGGAAATGTAAAAACAAAACATTCTATCTATGTAAACGCTGTGTGATATGTTCTATACGAATAAAAAAAAAAATTAAAAGGCCAAACACAACCTATTTTTGTTTGGTGTGATCCAAAATCCTAAATACAAAAGCACCGTATGTAGCGAAGCCGGAATCGTCTCTCACCAATATTAACGCAAACCTTCCGTTAAAGTGATAGTGCTATAAGTAGATAACGAAGCATGGCCCATGTATCACTTCCTGGACTGGGCGGTGCACATGCAGGGCTGTGGGCAGTGCAAGACATTGGGTGCCTCAGGTTAATGCCTGTTTTTTTCTACCAGCTGTCTATCGGTAGAAAATAAAGCCATGGCGCTGTGTTTTTTTCTGGCCCAATTCTATATATTAGAATATGTAGGAAGGGGATGAAATTTTCCGACAGGTCCAATTTGATTTTGGCAAAAAATAGGGCAAAAGAAATATCAGTTGCATCAGATATTTTGTCCCGTGCACTGAAATATCACCTGTGTGTACCTAGCCTTAGAGATTGGCAGTCTCTAGGGATGGGCAGGCTGTTTGGTATGTCTGCTTCTTTACCTTCACATGCGCAGGGAATCTAGTAGAAAATGGCACCGCACAGTGTGCTGTATAGGAAACATCTCCCCCGTGGAACAGTCCAGCCAATTCTAATGGCTAAAACCAGAGAAAGGGTATATTGCTACCGAATGCCCTTTGTATACGCGGATCCTTTGGTCTTTCATCCAATAAAAGGTCTTTTCCTTCGCTGTCAGGATGAAGACGAGATTCTTATGGCTTTTCTATTGGGCTTCAAAAGTCTCACAGTGTTGAGCTGTAGAAAACAAATAAGACATATTCACAGGTTTACTTCATTTCAGGGGTACGGGGGTCAAGGGCGGTCGACTAAGTTTGAGTGCAAAATAAAAAAGCAGCCATGCACAGATAACTGATATTAGGCCTCAAACAGTTCCGGCAGCCATTTTACTTCTCCGGAGTGTTCTGAGAACTGATTTTCTTCTTTGAACGATTCCTGTGTAGAAGTCGGGAGAGGCTTGACCCTTTCTTGTGATGTTCTCCCACCCCTGGCGACTCTAAGTAAACAAGGTCATTGTGGGACTGGCTCATTCCCGGTTCTTTCTGCTGGTGGCGTCTTCGGAAAAATAACTTTGCCCCTTTTTTTAGAAATCCACCTGCAAGAAACGGAAAACCTTGATGGTAAGTTATGGTTCTCTTACTTAAAGGAACACTATGCTCAAACAGTAACTGACTGCTCCCTGGCTCCTTGCAGTGCCCCCGACACTTCTCCCATCTCTGACAAACGTGAGTGTATGTTAATGAAGGGGGAGGATCTAGAGCCCTGTCCGTTACTGCACAAGTGTCCCTTTAAAAGCTACAATCAAAGTTTTTTGTAATATTCTCATCATCCGCTTACTATTAGGGATTAATGGTAGAATGGAAAGAACTTACTGTGCAAGTCATTAATTCAGGTTGATGAAAAGGTCCTCTTAAGAGAGGGAATTGTAAGTGATAACGAGAGAAGACAAGATAAAGAAAAACAAGATGAATGAAATGAAAAAAATATGAATGATTCCGACGTCGCTTAGAAAAGACTCTTACATGTTGCTAAACCTCTTTTAAAACTACTACTATACGGTGTAACCTTCAACCACTGCCGTGCACGTAAAGGAGAATTAAAGGTAAGATATAAATACATCTGAATGCATTTTATAATTCCTAACTTAGCACTGGGAGGGGCCAACAAGGGAAAATAGTCCAGGACACACTCTGGTGGGAGGTATGCAGAACTCAGGAAAAGCCAGAACCCTGTGGAATCAAATACGATACGATTTACAAATTGCTGCTGATTTGAGGTGAACGATACTTCTTTCTTTAAAATTATAAACCATAACATATATTCAAGAGTATATTTACATTTTAGCTTAAATTCTCCTAAAAGGAATATATAGAAAAAGCACAGAGATGTCCTATATTTTATACCAGAGGTCTACAAGGGTTCTTTATAGACATTTAAAAAAAAATTACAGAAGAAACATTGCAAACAAAATATACAGGGCTATTCAATAAAAGTTCTTATCGTTAAAAATGGTGCTAATTTTGCCCCAACCAATCAGATGTTAGCTTTCAAATGTTAAATAACATCTGATTGGTTGGGGCAAAATTAGCACCATTTTTAACAATAAGAACTTTTATTGAATCTCCCTTAAAATATAGTTTACTACCATGTTAACCCCCCATTGAAGTTGGCAGGAGGATTTTGAAAGATTAGCAGGGAGATTTAATAAAAGTTCTTATCGTTAAAAATGGTGCCAATTCTGCTCCAACCAATCAGATCTTTTTTAACATCTGAAAGCTAACATCTGATTGGCTGAGGCAGTGATTTGCAGTATTTATATTTGAAGGGAGGCACATCAAGAAAGCTTTATAGCAATAATCATGTATTTGGTGCTGAAACAACCAGGTTCACTGTGTTACCTGGTGGTTTCAGCACCAAATACATGATTATTGCTATAAAGCTTTCTTGATGTGCCTCCCATCAAATATAAATACAATAAATTAATTTTATCTGCAGTTTCTGACCTTATAGGCTGAGAAATGTTTTTAATACTGTCAGAACCCCCCTAACAAATCTAAGGGGGAAAAAACAGGTCATAGCCGAAAAAATAGTAATAAAACAATATATTATTTACTTTTCTACGATATTTTCTAACCGAAGTTACAAATACGTTAAATCTTTCACTACAGCAAGTCCAGACACTTTAACTTCCCTGCACGGGCAGTATCTAATTAGAATGTTCCTCTCTCCATCAGTAAAGCAAACTGAGCATGTCCAAGACAGTGGTTACATGGCGTAGGAGGAGTTAAAAGTAACTATACAAAGTGTAGCTCTGGTTAGAAATGATTTATAAAACCAAGGGACGCTTCCTTTTGATCAGTGCTCGGGCGAGAAAGTTTGATTTAGGATGCACTGGGTTTCTACCAGTTCTGTAGGACTTACAATGCCCCAGAATGACTGTGCTTAACTAGTTAAGTTGTGGGTATTAATATCATAAAGCATTTATAACCTTTGGATTTCTTCATGCTCCCTGTATCGGAAATGCTCAAGTTGCTGATAGAAATTCCTTCGCAGTCTTTGTCCTCCAAACCGTTAATGTTCCACTCCTCAAGATGGCCGCCCTGTTCCCAGGAGTCATGAAGCTCGTCCTCTGAGAGAGGAGATGGGAGCACTGAGACAGAAGGCTCTCCAAGGTCTTTATCCACAGCAAACGTTGTGACTGATTTTTCAGAATAGTGAGCGTTTAGAAGTGTGTTGTCCATGGCTGCTGCATAATTTAGCATGAGAGATGCCTCGTCGTCCTGAGTTAAAGCTGTCTGAATACAAAGAAAATAAACACTTTACTGCATGATCCAAACGTCTATCACAGTGATTTTGAGCCTTGAAAACTACAACTACCATCATGTCTTGCAAAATGCAACCAAGGCATGCTGGGAGATATAGTTTCAAAACATCTGGAGGGCCATTACTAGTCTATCAGGAAAAGGTCAAATGCACAGGGACTTATATAAAGGGGAAGCTCAACTGATTACTGTATTATTTAACTTCCAAATCAGATTCAATACAATCCCATGATACTACGATAGGTCAATTGTCCTTTTATTGTTAGATGAATGGAACTCTTTAGTTTAGTTCTCCTTTAAGATTGTTCTATACCAGGGATAGGCAACCAGTAGATCTCCAGATGTTTGAAAACTACAACTCCCAGCATTCCTCTATAAGGACTGCAGTTAAGGAATGCTGGGAGTTGTAGTTTTCAAACATCAGGAGATCTACTGGTTGCCTATCCCTGTTCTATACCTTTTGGTTTAGAATTATTTTAAATAAAAATGGTGTTTTAGGCTATTTTTTATTTAAAATAATTAAGCCCCCCCCCCCCCCAACCCAAAGCTTTAAATACAGCCTGTCACGATTAACAATGAAGAAGTTCAGTTCAGTGCACAGACCTGAACGGAATTGTATGTCTTCTACCAGCACCGGCATTCCATTTAACATCACTGACTTTAACTGCCGGTGTCCGTATTGACTCATAGGAAAGACATCCGGGTCTCGCAGGCTGCCAGGAACAGAGTCACAACGGAGATCGGCAGTTAAAGTCAGTGAAGTGGAGGCGCAGTGGTATACATTCTTATAAAAACCTCTCAGCTACGTAGCCAAGGTTTATAAGGATATATTCCACTGCACATCCCCATTGAAAGTACAGAGCCTTATGTATTATTATGCATTACACCACCAAAGAGTTCCATGACCATATAGAAAAAAAAACAGCACAGACAGTCTCTCCCCTTCCCTGTCTCTTTCCCTACCTGTATTAGTCATTTATATAGGAAGCCGTTTTATCAGTATGTAAATAGTTAATCTCCCTCTCTCCCCGTCCTGTACGTTTCACTGATTAAAGGGGAACTGTGGTCTCCAAACAAGTTGAGTTTAAATGAAAGGCCAGTTTCCTACCATTAAAACGAGCCATCAACCACCTCTCTACGTGCTCCACAGCCCAAGATATACAGAAATGACTGACCAGAAAGTTAATGGGTAGGAGGCTGTCATGTGACATTCCTGAGGCTTCTCCTGCACAGTGCCGCCGGCGAGCACAGCCTCAGACTCCCTCAGTGTGTGAGGGAGACAGGAAGTCCCTCCTCCTCTCTGCTGTGTGACGTCCTGACAGAGAAGGTAAGGGAATCTACAGCCCTTCTCTTTCACTGTGTGAAAACAGCCTTTTCAGGCAGAGTTCTCACTGCCTGAAAAGGCTGATTCCACAGAGTTTTCTGTAGGGGGGGTGTCTGAGTAACCCACGGCAAACACGAGTGGGCGGGACTTAGACACATGATAATGGGCCACCTGCAACTGGAGGGACCATGGGGTCCATGAGTGGGAGTGACCAGGGGGCTGCAAAGGGGATGAGGAGACACAGGAGAGATTGATTGACATGGTTTCAGAGCAGGAAGTGCAGGGGACCTGGTGATGCTGTTGCCATATCACACACAAAAATGTAAATATCTTCAAAACTATGCAAAATAAACAATGGAAATAAATTGCAAAAATTCTCAGGGTAGCAATTCCTATCAATTTACCTAAAGTCATTTTTGGACCACAGTTCCCCTTTAAGTTACGATGGAGAGTATCTACATCTTAACTCAATCAGTGGAATGAACGGGAAGGGGAGAGAGATACGATGCTCGGTCCTTCCTTTAATTTCCATTAAGAATGGCAATTAACTATTTACATACTGAAATAACAGCTTCCTATATAAATGACTAATACAGGCAGGGGGGGAGAGACAGGGGGAGGTGCAGTGGAAGACAGGAAGTGACATCACTAAGTGACTGTAATAAGGATTTACGTTACTGCACCTCCCCATTCTAAATCCCTAGCCTTATGTATCATAAAGAGACGCATACACACAAGCTAATGGCAGAGACCTTAGAAATCCCTGATATGATAATAGTGCTCTTCTTTACTGGAGACTTGATCGAATGTTTGGAAGATTCTCTGAGCTGACGAATCGCGGCTTCAGCAACCGGATCAGAACCGTTCAACATAAGAAGCTCTGATGAGAAAGAAAATAAAATGTCAAAACAAATTGGATTGGCTAGTTGAACCAATTATGTCACTAAAGGGGCGGGGCCTAAATCTGCCTTTGATCTGTTCCATGTCCAAACCTTATTTTATGTAACCCCAAAACCTCCCGTCAATGAATTCTGGAAAGGAAAAGTAAACTTTTAACGCGATACAGGCTACAGGACTCTAAACAACCTTTAGTTGGGCCCAAATAGTAAGATAAATCAGTAATTATTAGATATCAGATGTTATTCTAAATTAATAATATATATTTTATATAATAGAAATAGCAAACCATTTAAAAATCATTTAAAAGCCCCAACAAAATAAAAGACCAGCAGCCAAGCTTCTTAAATTAGTTAAGGGAAAACTAAATGTCAAAAATAACAATGGGATTGTGGATTGATCCTCTCTAATTCTACCCATCATCCTCTGCAGTAGGGACACCGACTAGTAGTGAATGGAAATTAAGCTATGAAGGGAAAAACAATTAGTTCCGAGCCTTTAGCATTAGGTATCTTTTCTGTGTAGAGACGGGATTTACAGAAAGCGCCCTCTAGAGGTTGTCATAGGACTGGGTACCACAATCCTTTACAATATGGGGCACGTCTGCCCTTAAAACAAAAGGGCTTTCACATGTCAGTTACCTGCCCCCAACCCAAACTGATATATTTTAATATTTTTTATATTTTATTACTAACCAGATATTTAAGGATAATTATTTTCCCCATTCTGGCGGCGTAAGCTGGCCCCTCCCTCCATGCAGTCGATCAAGGCTGGAACTGCCAATATCACAACCAATAATTGTCTGCTGTATCCCTTGCTGCCTCCACTGCACATGCTTGAGCTCATTAAAAGCTCATTAAGCAGAGGAAGGAGGCAGATACCTTTGCCAGAACGGAATAAAACTTATCATTAAATATCTGGTAACATATACATGTAATAAACTGGTAAAAATAGCAGCTGGGGTTGCGGGCAGATGACTGACAAGTCACCAGTTTTTGTTTTAAGGATGAACATGCTTGTTAATAATATCTTCCAATAAGTCAGAAGAGGGTAAAACACATAATTGAATCACCTGTATCGGATGAAGACAAGGCTTTGCTGACCACTGCGCTCTGAGTGGATATAGCTTGCACAGAGAAGTCTCTCTCGATCACCTTTACCTTGGGGGGTGTTCTTGCTGGGGAATCTAAAGGCAAAAGGCATTACAGTAACATCAAGCAGCAAAGATGGTTCCCTTGAGTTTGGGGTAACGTTTGGTCCTGCCACTACTACGTCCATAATGACTTCCCTTCGCACTATTTCTAGACACTGAACATGAGTAAAACTGCCCCTACATATTATTTTTCATTACGTTATCTCTCATATCAGCCTCTTGTTATTAATAATAGGAGTCAATGTGATCTGTGCATTGGCATTCAAACAAGTTCTTAATGGTTAACGACGATCTATGGAGAACAGCTAATTAAGAGACTCACACTCCCCTGCTAATCAGAACCAAGCAGCGCTGCATGAATTCATTACATCGTACAGTTTGTATGATCTTCTGCCCCCTGCTGACAAGACACGGAAGGAACATCTAACAGATTGTTTCGTATTGAACATTCCGCTGCTGCAGGCACCACACAGATGGTCTAGTCACTAATATGCTCAACAGTCTTGTTTCTCATTAGATATTAATGCAATCAAACCCTCCTAGTGGTGATCTGTGATTATCCGCTGAATTATTCAGCGTGTGCGTCAGACCGACAGCTGTGCCGTGCATTGTGGGAGTTAGACGGACAGACGAGCTGCTGAATAATTCAAGGCACCGATGGATAAAATAAATAAATAAAAGGAAAAGACTGGATTCATTACATTTGATTAAGTCTAACCTGGAACCCTCAAGCTGTTAAGGGTCTCCGATTCCATGGTGCTGCTCGCCAATGTCAAGCCCCTTTAAGACGGCCATTTTGCAGACGTTGCCTATTTACTTACCAAAGTTGGGAGTCTTGCCATCCAGCCGTGGTTTTGAGGTGATGGATGTTACCGTGGTTACCACAGTCCCACAAGGCATCACTGTTCGATCCTTCTCCACTTTCTTCACAGGTATTGGCGCTGGAACAGACCAGGATTTTCCGTCGTTCGGCTCCACATAAAAGAACTAAAAGAGAAGGATCATGTTAATTCTCGAATGAAGTTCTACTTCTTGCACATAACAAATACATACACAACTTGCTGCCACATATTAATCAATGCACAAATGAATTCGATATCCGCATTGATCAGCTTATGTGACAAGGTTCAATTAAAGAAACAATAAAGCATTTGTCCTATCCAACTAACATGACTTATAACCATAAAGCTTCGTATTACAAGGAAAACTAATGTAAATGTTATTCATCCCAAAGCATTGCAGTTGTGGACTGACCTGAGCACTGACTGAACCGCATGGAGCTTTATCACTTCCTGTAAGGGTGAAGCTCTGCCTCCCCATTGGCTGCTTCCTAAACAAATCCAAGGGCACGCGTGCTGAAGCTATCGGGGTACCTGTTAACCAGAAAACAACCTGTTAAGAAGGATACACGACACCTGCTTCTTCTGCAGACCCCAAATAACCAAGACTTGCTACACATTAATACATGTCAGTGTTCCTGATAATTGTGTCTTGTTATAGAGATATAACAACTTCCAGGGGGTTTCAAATAGTCATTCGGTACTTCATAAACTGCCCAGTGAGTATTAAAGGGAAACTAAACTAAAGCCCATAAAAATACAACATAGTTGGGGAATTTAACCTGTGGCTAAATACATAAACCCAACATTAACACTAGCTTGGCTGAACTGTACAACGTACACATACAAAGCAAGGTTAACGGTTTGTCCAATCATTCAGTGACTGATTTTGATTGGACACACACCACTAATTATGTAAACGGTTATACATCATTCGGTGTATGGGCGCACGGCTGACCAATCCCCATAGCGTCAGGTCTGTGTGTGCTGTTCCCACAGCATGATACCAATGTGATCTGGGGCACACATGCTGTGGAATGGCATGTGTATGGCCAAGCTTTATTGTAAGTTACCAATCTGTATATATAGGTATGTATGGTCAGCATTCTTCAAAGGTGGGAATATACTGACTGCAAACATGTAGCTGGACAATATATTTCCCTTTAACTGTCCCACCTACTTACCGCCCTTTTCTGCTTCAAGAATGTGCAAGACGAGCTCCCTGGATTTTGCATTCAGTTCACTGCCAAATTTAAAACATGAAACATTATTTAATGTGAACTGGATAAAATGTCTGGATATAAAAAAAACTAAAATAAATCTACAAAACAGACGCCAGACGTTTATCTACCGTGACGGCAACATCAATACCAGCAATGTGAATGATGGTTAATATTATTACAGATGCAACTCCGCTTTCTCAATCTTTGTCTTAAAGAGCCCAAGGCTCAGAATGAAACCCTAGAACTAGGCCACACACTTAAAGACTTACCTGTGATGTTCCCGAAAAATGACTAAGCATTCTCTGCTGGGAACGTCACAAGGTAAGTACCTGGCCGAATTTGGCATTCGAAAGTCAGCCAAATGTATGGGTGCAGCATTAGTGAGAGGAGATAACGGTCTTTGCACGCAGAGGAAAACGAGCTGCCAACCCATGCAGACCTGAGGTTGGCCATAGACACTAAGATCCAGGTTGTACGATATTGGCTATCCCGATATCGTATGATCGTCGGATCCTGTATGGAATAATTTCCTCAATTGGCCCAATTGAAAATTTTTTGGCCGGATTACAGTCACAGAGCAATTTGCATCTCCGTGATTCTTTCCAATTAACGTCCGTGTGTCAGCCTGCAAAGCACATGATCACTTCAAACATCATCACCTATAAATTTGATTTCTCACCCCTGTTTATTTTCAGAACCTATAAAATGACCTTATTGTTGCCTTTCGCATTCAAAAAGTATTGACTTTACCAGCGCAAGTGACGACTTTTTTCTAAATTTACTAACATGTGACAAGTCTGTAATTGGATCATATCTAAGAGAACAGCCAGCCTAAGGACACATGCCCAGAGTGGCCATTGTATCATACTTTGTGTTTAGTGTCCTATTCTGTTGAAAGCCCAGGGCTCATGCTTCTGTGTCCAAACCAATCACGTTAGTGCAGTGGTTAGTGGTTTGTGAGAAATAGAACATTCAGGCAAAACCCTAAAAAACCCAGTTATCTTTTAATACTGAATAGGGAATAATCCATTGTCCAATTAAATCCAAATTATTCTTCGGTTCATGGTTAAATGAAAAGCCTGTTTATAGCTACCACACAACTGCCACAATGCTGCAATTATATAACATGCATTCTGAGTCTCAAACAGACCACAGGATGACTGACTTCGTGTAATAACTGTTACTGTAGTAACAACTGTACAGTACAAGTACCTGGGGCAGGGAGGTATGATTAATTATTACCTCCCAATATTATTCATCTGCCAGGTTTGTACCCTAGGCCTTCTTGTATTAAAGATAGTGCTGAAGCACTCAGGCTGCTATTCATCATAGTAATGATACTGGGAGTTAGAAAGTACCAATCTATGTACTATGGTTTTCCTTTAATCACAAGCGAACAAAAATTTTAGGACAATGCGAAATACTGTTAATACACAAATGACACATTGCACAGGAATGAGAGACAATATACTTACAAAGTGAATTCTTCCTCCCAAGATGGACTTGTAGTGTTGGTGGCGGCTGTAGTAGCAAAACGCTGCATGGGGTCATTCAGCTGGGCTGTGCAAATTGTACCTGACATACCTAGAAAGGGAATGGTAGTACAAAAATAATCAATAATCTAAAACTAAATATTGGGAATTACCGGTATTAATACAAATACTGTAGTTTTGGTTGGTACGGGGATACTATATAATATTGAGAATTACCGGTATTAATACAAATACTGTAGTTCTGGTTGGTACGGGGATACTATATAATATTGAGAATTATTGGTATTAATACATATACTGTAGTTCTGGTTGGTACGGGGATACTATATAATATTGAGAATTACCGGTATTTATACATATACTATAGTTCTGGTTGGTACAGGGATACTATATGATATTGAGAATTACCGATATTAATACATATACTGTAGTTCTGGTTGGTACAGGGATACTATATGATATTGAGAATTACCAATATTAATACATATACTGTAGTTCTGGTTGGTACAGGGATACTATATAATATTGAAAATTACTGGTATTAATACATATACTGTAGTTCTGGTTGGTACAGGGATACTATAGAATATTGAGAATTACTGGTATTAATACATATACTGTAGTTTTGGTTGGTACGGGGATACTATATAATATTGAGGATTACTGGTATAATACATATACTGTAGTTCTGGTTGGTACGGGGATACTATATAATATTGAGAATTACTGGTAATAATACATATACTGTAGTTTTGGTTGGTACAGGGATACTATATAATATTGAGAATTACTGGTATTAATACATATACTGTAGTTCTGTTTGGTACAGGGATACTATATAATATTGAGAATTACTGGTATTAATACATATACTGTAGTTCTGGTTGTTGTACCGGTATACTCTATGAATATTGAAATTACCATATTAATACATATACTGTAGTTCTGGTTGGTACAGGATACTATATAATATTGAAAATTACTGGTATTAATACATAACTGTAGTTCTGGTTGGTACAGGGATACTAATAATATTGAAATTACTGTATTAATACATATACTGTAGTTTTGGTTGGTACGGGGATACTATATAATATTGAGATTACTGTGTATAATACTATACTGTATTTCTGGTTGGTACGGGATACTATATAATATTGAGAATTACTGGTAATAATCTATACTGTAGTTTTGGTTGTACAGGGATACTATATAATATGAGAATTACTGGTATTAATACATATACTTAGTTCTGTTGGTACAGGGATACTATATAATATTGAGAATTACTGGTATTAATACATATACTGTAGTTCTGGTTGGTACAGGGATACTATATAAAATTGAGAATTACTGGTATTAATACATATACTGTAGTTCTGGTTGGTACAGGGATACTATATAATATTGAAATTACTGGTATTAATACATATACTGTAGTTCGGGTGGGACAGGGACTATATAATATTGAGAATTCTGGTATTAATACATATACTGTAGTTCTGGTTGGTACAGGGATACTATATAATATTGAGAATTACTGGTATAATAATATCTGTAGTTCTGGTTGGTACAGGGATACTATAAAATTGAGAATTACTGGTATTAATACATATACTAGTTCTGGTTGGTACAGGGATACTATATAAATTGAGAATTACTGGTATTAATACATATACTGTAGTTCTGGTTGGTACAGGATACTATATAAAATTGAGAATTACTGGTATTAATACATATACTGTAGTTCTGGTTGGTACAGGGATACTATTAAAATTGAAATTACTGGTATTAATACATATACTGTATTTCGGTTTGGTACAGGATACTATATAAATTGAGAATTACTGGTATTAATACATATACTGTAGTTCTGGTTGGTACAGGGATACTATAGAATATTGAGAATTACTGGTATTAATACATATACTGTAGTTTTGGTTGTACAGGGATCTATAGAATATTGAAATTACTGATTAATACTATACTGGTAGTTTTTGGTTGGACGGGGATACTATATAATATTGAGAATTACTGGTAAAACATATACTGTAGTTCTGGTTGTACGGGGATACTATATAATATTAGAATACTGGTAATACATATACTGTAGTTTTTGTTGGTACAGGGATACTATATAATATTGAGAATTACTGGTATTAATACATATACTGTAGTTCTGTTTGGTACAGGGATACTATATAATATTGAGAATTACTGGTATTAATACTATACTGTAGTTTCTGGTTGGTACAGGGATACTATATAAAATTGAGAATTACTGGTATTAATACATATACTGTAGTTCTGGTTGGTACAGGGATACTATATAATTGAGAATTACTGGTTTAATACATACTATACTGTGTTCTGGTTGGTACAGGGATACTATATAAAATTGAGAATTACTGGTATTAATACTATACTGTAGTTCTGGTTGGTACAGGGATACTATATAATATTGAGAATTACTGGTATTAATAATATACGTAGTTCTGGTTGGTACAGGGATACTATAAAATTGAGAATTACTGGTATATAATCATATACTGTAGTTCTGGTTGGTACAGGGATACTATATAAAATTGAGAATTACTGGTATTAATACATACTGTAGTTCTGGTTGTACAGGGATACTTATAAAATTGAGAATTACTGGTATTAATACATATACTGTAGTTCTGGTTGGTACAGGGATACTATAAAATTGAGAATTACTGGTATTAATACATATACTGTAGTTCTGGTTGTACAGGGATACTATATAAATTGAGATTACTGGTATTAATACATATACTGTATTTCTGTTTGGTACAGGGATACTATATAAATTGAGAATCTGGTATTAATACATATACTGTAGTTCTGGTTGGTACAGGGAATCTATATAATATTGAATTACTGGTATTAATACATATACTGTAGATCTGGTTGATCCAGGGATATAATATAATTGAGAATTACTGGTATTAATACTATACTGTAATTCTGGTTGTACAGAATACTATATAATATTAGAATTACTGGTATTAATACATATACTGTAGTTCTGGTTGGTACAGGATACTATATAAATTGAGAATTATTGGTATAAATACATATACTGTAGTTCTGTGTTTTGTCCTGGGAATACTATATAATATTGAGAATTACTGGTATTAATACATATACTGTAGTTCTGGTTGGTACAGGGATACTATATAATATTGAGAATTACTGGTATTAAAACAAATAATGCAGTTCTGGTTAATCACGGGATACTTTCTGATTGCCATTTGGAGCCCGGAAGGAATTTTCCCTCCTTTTTAGCTGTTTTTTCCCCCTGTAAAACGGTTTGCACTAGCACAGATATTATGATATATGGGGCCCAGGAATGTGCATTGATCATCTCTTTTCTTGTTTGTTCTAATGTTTTGGTCAGATCAGTAGCACTTCCACTATTTGTTATAAAGTAATGTTGCCACAGGAGCTCCCACAGCCCCCTTTTGTGTATATATTGTAGCAGAGTTTCTGTGCAGGAAGATTGACCAAGCTTCCATGTGGTAGTAGCACCCCCAACACGTCCCTTTAATTGGAGGTCTTATGCCTTGAATACTAAGCATTGGGTGAGAGGCCCCTTCCCTCCTTGTTAAAAGCCAGTAGGCGGGGGGAAGTGATATCCTGTAATACTAATCCAATGCAAGGTCAGGGAGACAACCTTCCCACGAAAACGCCCAACCCTAAAACCATAATTCAGTGCCCTTAAGGGTTTCTATAAGGAGTCAGGCAGCCGATGTTGGCAGTCAGTGTGCTGCATCTTTAAGCACTAATGAGTAGACAGAGGATTCCACAGCCAAGTGACTACCTGGGAATTCCTTTATACTGAGCGTGTGGTAGCATTCTGAGGCTAATGGGTTGGCAGGCTTCAGGCCACCTAAATCCTTGTAACAGCAAATAAGGGCGTGGTAAGTATTATGGTTGTATATGTACACAAATATTTTTATGGGGGCTGAACATGCCCTTTAAAATGCAAACCCACTGGGTAGAGAGCCCGTCTTTATAACCTCCCTATTGTCTTCTAGAACTTTATAAAACAGTTTAATCTAAAAGGATTGTTATTACTATTGTACAACTATTAACATCTGTTTACCAGCTTTCCTGGGGGGGTAACACCCTCATTTTACATTCTTCCCAACTTTGTTCCACCACAGATAAAAGTCAACCGTCAGTTCTCTACCTGCAAGTTCTGGATCCCCGGATAGTGTTGCTTTGATATATTTTAGTTGAAGTTTGAGATCATGAGCTCTTGGCGGCTTGGGGGGGCATCTTAAGGTCCCCTGCATGCTCTGAAATGTCAAAAAACACAATCTCAGTTGCACACACAATACAAGGACGTAATGGTGTAAACATCACTGTGCAAATAAAGTAGTTTAAAGGGACACAGTAACTGGCTCCTCCCCCCATCAGTGTTACTGACACTTCTCCCATCTCTGACATAAGGGTGTGTGTTAATGAAGAAGGGGCAGAACTTGAGAGCTGTCAGTTACTGCTCAGGTATAGTGTTCAGTACTTGTATCATCTGTGATAATCTTCTGGTAGTCAATTAAGCAATTTTCTATTTTCTTCCTATACAGCCTGGGGATTGGGAAGATTTTAAGAATTTTACCAGGTATCCACACCTGATGAATAATATTTTTGATTTTTTTTTTCTATTGATGTCAATGAAACTGCCTTGCAAAATATGTCGTATCATTGGCTCAGATGCCAATTGCCATCTTGGTCTGTGGCATTTACGGACATCTGGGCAATACAACTTTAGAAAAGGCTGCCGGGTAATTGAATCTTTCCATCAGTTTAGAGACTACAAGAGCAGCTGTAAATGAAGGTAAAAGCATTTAAAAAAGACTTAAGCTGGGAACACACATCACAGATCTAGAAATATGACAGAATCTATAAGATTCTGTCTGTGGTTTTTTTAAAGCTCACCCCACACACAGTCCCAGGCGTTCTCTCTATATAAAGTTTATATTAAGTATAGGGAGAAAGTTTGGGGCAGACACATTTCCTTCAGCCACTGCCGAACATGGAATCGATCCTTAAGCAAACCAATGCTTGGAACTGCAGGACACAATTTAACGATAAAGGGGCAATTCCGTTTGGTACGGTCCCTTTATCGTTAAAGTGTTTACCTTCCCTTAACTAAGAATGATATAGATTTCTTTATGCAGTGTAGACAATGGTATCAATGTCTAACATTTTAGTGTTTGGCCTAATTGCTTTTCACCAAACACTGTGCCCTACATCTGAGTTAAAAAGTAAAGAAAGGTCATTGGCAAAAACGTTGCTTACAAGTAAAATGATCTGTGAAGAGCAGATTTCGGAGCTCTACAGAGGCAGACGAACATTCTTTCTCTGTTATTTTGTGCATGTGTGTACCCAGCTTAAAGGTGACATTTTAGATGCTTCTGTTATCGGCACTCTCTACTGTGGGAAAGGGAGGCGTGTAATCATCCAATAGAATGTGTCTTCAACAAATCCCAATGGGATAAATATTGGCCATGTGTATGGCTAGCTTCAATCTCAATGTTAATCACTACTTAGGCTAATAGAAAAACATGTTCTGACTGTATTGACTTTTTTTATTATATCCCTTTACAGTTGTAGTAGTGCAGGATAGGCATCAAATAAATAAACTATTCATTCCCCATGCAGCAGACACTGATTTACCTCTGTGGGCTTTGTGCGGAGCTCTACAAATGGCCGAACCCACGTCAATAGGCCCTTCAATATATCTTCAAGGGTTTCCATAACGACGCTTGTTCCTGGCATCTGCAAAAGAAACGGAATGGTCAGGACGAAATGGATGAAGTTATTTATTATTTATTTTACCCTGTGAGATAATGGGAGGAATCCTGTTTAAATTATGGAGTCAATCATTTCCTCGGGGGAATCCCACTGAGCATGTCTGTACTCACTGAGCTAGGGCAGGGGAAGTTACTGCAGGGATTTCTGTACTAAAATATATTGGTGTGTTACGATTGTACGCAGATATGGTACACCGCATTAATTATCTGTTTCTAAGCATTCTAAGTCAGGGAACATGTGTTTTAGGATGGAAGGATTCTATAAGCTGATACAGAATATTCATGGCAAGGAAACTGGTGCACCACAGTATATTTCTATCAGTTCTAATACAGTAGGGTCTCGCCTATAATGTACAAGGTGGTTTATCTTTATACAATTTTTCATTTGAGAGGTGGAATTGCTGTTCTACATTCCACACTGGGTAATCCCAGTTCAAAGTGCACCAAGGACACATGAATCAGACGCATTAACTTGCAAATGAAACAGTAACAAGGGTGGAATTTAAATAACCCAACATTAGAAACCAGTTTTCTTACTAGGAAATTTGCAGCTCTTAATCGGAGTCATTTTAAATTGGTAAAATAATCACCCTGCAGTTTAAAGAAACGGATTCTACGAATACTCAATAATTATCCTAAATAATGCCAGCCTGTCCTTCACTTTTAAAGAGGAACCGTGCTCTCCATACAATGGCCTTTTTTTTTTTTTTAAAGGGCACACTGCTACCTTTATACTTACCCTCGGATCATGATTCCAGCTGCAGTCTATCCAAAGTTACAGCAATGTAAATGTTGGAGCATGCTCACTGCTGGGACAGAGCATCATCAGCTGCATCATAAACCCCACCCCCAAATTCTAAATGGTTTTTTAAAGCTAGCCACAAGGCTGAAAAGATTTTCCGTCTCTCCCTAAAATGCCCAAGATACATTTTTTGGGGGTGGGGCTTCCTACACATTGTATCAAGTGAATGTCACAGACAGTCAGGAAATGTAAGTTTACAAGCCTATAACATAAGATCCAGAGAAGCTAGAGACATCATTCTAGGCTTGTTTGAAAGGTATGAGGGAACTCTTGTTACCCTTTAATGTTATCTGTGTTTATCTTAATGAACAATAAAGGAAGCCAATGTCCTATCCCGCTGGGATCACTTTCAATATCAACAGAAATACAAACCAACGTTTACCGACCTCGGATTTATTTTTTGGTTTAATTTCCAGGTTTAGGTTGGCGAAGTTCCCCATTGTCCAGAGAACCTTGATATTCCCGCTGGTTCTTTCTTCAACGTGCATCTCGAGCTGTGAGATGGAGACAAACGTTCTAAGCAATGCGGCAGCCATTTCCCACGTTTATTTAAAAGAAATCGCTAAAATGAAAGGATTTACAGACAGCAACAAACCACTGCACCCAAACAGAACTGCAAGTAATGCCGTGATCTAAATACAGCCACTGTTTATTCTAGCAAACCTCATGCAAAGTGGTGGCAATTCGCAGGTTTTACGAAACCAAATAAAGGCAAATTTTTCCACCTGCTCGGGGCAATTTGACTGTCTAATGTCCTCCAGCACCATCGCCTGATCATTGCTGTAAGGTCTTCTATATCCAATCCCATTATGCCTTATGCTGTCCCATTTTAGAAAGTAATATCCTCATAATACAAAAAGCAAGATCAGTGATTGTTTATCGGAAGGAATTAAAGGGCTTAGGCCGAGGCCACACTACAACGCACATGAGCGCTCCGGAAATGCGCCCTAACAATTAGTGTGCACTTTTTAACAGGCGACCGGATCGCAGCGCTGAAGTGTGGCCTAGTCCTTAGAGGATCCCATCAGTCCCATCAGAGGGAAAAAGTACTTCTTGCAGAGCGTGTCTACACATTGGTTAGGCCCTGGGCCAGAAGGGGGGTGGAGCAACAACACTACAATTGTCTTTAAATGTTGTGTTGCCTATGTATATAGCGTACCGGTGTAGAGAGGATTCGACTAACACTGGCCATACACGTAGAGATATTATCAACTGAAAGACGGTATTGAGCGATAATCGCATTGTGTGTTGTGTCGGGTGAGAAATTGAGATTTGGTGAGAAAGACTCCTCCTTTAGGGCTAGGCCCCACTAGACTTTTTACCTTGATTTCAGGCCAGGCTTTGCAATGCGTTAGTGCAATGTGAATCAATGTGGGAGGTTCCCCTATGGCTGCTGCGCTTGCAAATCGGCCCATTTTTGCAGCACGTGCAATCGCCATTTTAGCGCACATCACATGCTCTACAATAGGGCAAGATCAGCAGCAGCATCAGCATCCGTGCGCTGGACAGTGGGTTCTATCCCTTAAAGGTGCAGTATTTACATGCTGCACCTTAACACAAACACAGGCACATATTACATTGAATCAGCAATTTCATTCTGGAAAAATGACAGATAAATAGAAGCAATTCAACAGTCCTGACCGCACTGCTCGGCTTTATAGGATACTCTATGCACATTGATTTCCCATGTTGCCATATTGTCTGCGATAATTACAGCTGGCTTACACTGAGATGGAGCGGCGTGACCCGTACGTGGTAGTCCTGGCTTCCCGAGTTGGCTGGGATTGTGCGAGTTACATGCACGGAAAACTGCACAGATTCTCCTGCCACGTTGCATGATACAACCTGCAAATGCAAAATGAGCAACAGAAATAGCAATTAAACGGTATTGCATTTCCTTGTGTTAGATGGGCAATTATTGCTATAAAATTAAGACTGACAAAAATGGCTTTCAGTCCTGAAATTGCTTTTAGTTCCTGGTTGCTTTGTTGTAAAGCTTTCTGTACAGACAGGCTGCTTGGCAGTGAGCGAGCAGACTGCTCTGTTGAAATGGAGAAGCGAGCGGTGAATGATAAGGTGAACTCTTGTGGGAGAACAATAAAAGGGTTGGCCCCTGACGTCACAGTCACTGTTGTTACCAAAGCAACCTTCTCTGCACATGTGCAAGCTGAAAAAAAGCTTGTGCAGCTTAAGAGGAGGCGGCAACCTTTTTCGGAGGGGGAGTGGCTGCCTACTGGGTTAGTGTTACAAGTAAGAGCTGTCTAACTATTGCAATTTGTTGGTTGGAGGTTTGATCTGCTTTTGTGTTTATTTTAGTTTGAGGGTAGACATGCCATTTAATTACAAGGAATCATCCAGAGTAACAGAAAACTACCCAGCATTCGTAAGCGCGTGAATAACAAAAACACTTTGAAAAATTGACTTCTGTAATGATGTTTCCTTTAACGAGCAGCCCAGGGAGCCCTTCAAACATATTTGTTGCAAAAACACACGTGTGCCCTAATTAATCAGACTTAATGTGATTATTTGCATAATTCTCCGGAAACTGTAAATATAATCCACTTACAGGAGACTAAGAGAAATGCTTCTCGCTTACACCAACAGATGGGTGATTAGTAGATTGGGAAGAGAACGTTCATACTTAATAACTACTGCTGCGTAATTGCTATTAGTGTAGGGACGGACATGGCCGCCGTCCAGACTCTTTCAATGATACATTCCACACACCCAAGGTAATTAAAACAGCCCCAGAAGTGTATTCAATATTTAAATACCTCAATAAATAAAATAAACTAATAAACCTGCTTTATGGCAACCCAGCTATACCATAAAAAACACAGATAGCTTTCCCTTTAATGATTACAACACAGAGCAGCATAGACCCTGGGAAAAAAAAGAACTCTACAAAGTATAAAGGAGAACTAATAATCAAAAATATATAAAATAATGCAGCCTGTCCATTAAAAGGACAAGAAAGGACAAGTAAAAATTTACTTTTTAACAATGAAAAGTACATGGGACAGGAAGTAGGATTGATTATTCCTACCCCCCTAATATAATTTTGTTGAGCAGCGCCAACACAGTTTTCATTTGCCAGGACTTTCCTGTATTATAGATAGTGCTGAAGCACTAAGGAAGTAGTTTTCTTCTTGCTGGTGCTCCTCACAGAAACGATATTGGGAGGTAGGAATTATTAATCCTATCTGCTTGCCCCAGGTACTTTTAATTTTAAATGGATTTTTTTTATGTTTATACGCACTATAGTTCTCCTTTAAGTCACAACTTGAAGGAGAAGCCTCTGATAGGTTGAATGTGAAAAGCCCACAGTTTATCGACACACCAATGTCTCTCAGCAGGTTAATAAACTAATGATAAAGTTGCTCCATGTTGCTGTAACGATGTCTCCACAGGGGGAGCTACTATAACTGGGGGAATGTAACAATCGCCATTCACTTACCTTATCATTTTCTGACTTCACTATGCTGGTGACTTGCTTCACGGAGAGTTCCAAAGGCTTCTGGTTATCGTCTTCCTCAAAAGTCAACCGCAGGCTCCCCTGAAACCCAATTATAAAATCAAGATCAGTGGGTGTCACTTAGTTAGTATTCCCCAGACTGCGGTGTCTGGAATTTCCATTCATTAAACTTTTCCAGGGAGAAATTTAAAACCCAGAAATGACGGAGATTTTTAAATACTGCCCAGTGGTTAATCAAGGGTCATTATCATTAGAGTCAATGGGAACATATAAAATACAGATATATTGGCTGCAGACTGTATCACTACATAAAGCTGTGTTTTATTTTATTCACCTGCTACAGCACATACTGATCAATTGGGAATCGTATTCAGTAAAACATAGGGTCCTATAGCTTATCCTGGTGTGGCTGCCTCTTTATTCACCTGCATGTGTGACTAAAAAGGGAGCTGACTCACTGATAACTGAGTGTGTGGCTGAGAATATATATAACTTTAGCATGAAATATAAGATTATTAGCAGTCACTCTGCCTGGTGCTATAATGCTTAAATACAGATCATAATATTATAGCAGGGGCTACATTATTTCCTACAATGCAGAAGTTAGTGTGGCACTGATGCATAGCTGACCACCGATTATAACTGATGACATAGCTGACCAACCGATTATAACTGATGACAAAGCTGACCACCGATTATAACTGATGACATAGCTGACCACCGATTATAACTGTGACATAGCTGACCACCGATTATAACTGATGACATAGCTGACCACCGATTAACTGATGAAATAGCTGACCACCGATTTAACTGATGACATAGCTGACCACCAATTATAACTGATGCCATGCTGACCACCGATTAAACTGATGACATACTGACCACCGATTTTAACTGATGACATAGCTAAACACCGATTATACGGATGACATAGCTAACACCCGATTATAACTGATGACTAGCTAACACTGCTTATAACTGATGACATAGCTAACACTGATTATAACTGATACATAGCTAACCCTGATTATAACGTATGACATAGCTAAACATGATTAACTGATGACATAGCTAAACACTGATTATAACTGATGACATAGCTAAACACTGACTATAACTGGTGACATAGCTAGACACTGATTATAACTGGTGACATAGCTAAACATGGATTATAACTGGTGACATAGCTAAACACTGATTATAATTGATGACATAGCTAAACACTGATTATAACTGATGACATAGCTAAACACTGATTATAACTGATGACATAGCTAAACACTGATTATAACTGATGACATAGCTAAACACTGATTATAACTGATGACATAGCTAAACACTATTTATAACTGATGACATAGCTAAACACTGATTATAACTGATGACATAGCTAATCACTGATTATAACTGATGACATAGCTGAGCACAGTTTATGAGGATATTATTTACAGGATATTCATGGCTCTGGTGCACTATAATAAAATATTTGTGCTCCTCGGACAAGGGTGCGCCTATTATTCTCTGCAAACGCCTGATATTATCTTTCCGTGATCATTGAAGTGGATATTGTTTTGGAACCAGGAAATGCCCCTTTCATTCTTCAACAGATTTTCCTAACAGCTTTGCTACTTGGCAGGTCTAGCGTACACACACGCAATCTGCTACGAGATCAAGGGAAACAGCCTCTCACACCACAATATGCAAAGCTATGAGATCTCTCCGGCTCTGTTTATTTTACAAGGCGCACAGTGGGATCATTATAAATAAAAAGTTACTTTGTAGGGTAAGAGATGGGAATTGCAGGCGCCTTTTTTCTCCACCACTTAACCTGAATCCTTATTAATATTTCCTGTAAGATTATGGAGCTTTCTGCTGGAATTCCAGGACATTTTAGAGACGCGCTGGGGATTAAACAGACAGATTCAGGTCAGCCCTTCGCTCTCATTGGGATTGAAACGTCAAAACAGCGGAAGGTTCGAATTCCGCAAAGGCGAACGCTAACCTGTTTTGCGTTGATTTACCAAGTGCAGAGTTGGCATGGCCCAAGTGATTTCCAAGATTTTAAAGGGGAAGTTCAGCACAAATACATATGCTTTTAAGAAAAAAGGGAGTATTGTCCGTTCTGGGATTTTCTGACGGACGAAGGAACGGACGTCGGTAAATTCCGATCGATCGTGCGGTTCCCTATGGGACTGCACGATCGATCATTTGTAAATTCGGCCGCGGCCATTTGTCCTGGCCGATCGCTTGCACGTAGCGAGAACTCGGTCGGGATAAATAGTCCCTCCGTGTGTACCCAGCCGTAGGAACATGCCAAGGAAGTGGTGCATCCTGGGAAGGGCAGCTCACAGTTACAAATAGTGCTTATTTTGCCCCAACCAATCAGATCTTATTTGAAAGTTAACATCTGATTGGTTGGGGCAAAATGAGCACAATTTATTACAAAAAGAACTTTTGTTGAATCTTCCTCAATTTGTAGAATAATGTGTAATAATAAAGTTAAAGAAGTTAAATAATAAAAGATGGGTATTACATGCGTTTTGGATGATTCGTTTTATGACACATGTAGACTATTTTATTATAAGCCTCAAAAAAGTAAATTTTTTACAGAAAGAAAAACTGAAAATTAAAGGCAGACAATACAGTCAGATCCCCACCAGCTTATTATCACGGCTTTGTTGCTTTTGTTTAAGGGGAAGTTCAGTGGAAATACATATACTAGAATAAAGAGCAGTATTTTTCCATCCCAATAAATACTTACTAAATACTGACTTCCTGTTTGCAGGACCCCTAATAGAGACCGTTATGGTCTTGCCCTTTACCCAGTCCCTGGGTGGATCCAGTTGCTCAGTAGAGATCTGAGCATGTTTGATCCAACAGCCAATCAATAGACATTACTGTTAGAAACATTCCAAGGTAGTGATGCATTCTGGGAAGAAGAAGGACCGTTACAGAACCTGAAATGTCCGCTCACTAATGTTAATAGCATGGAATAATAAAATTTCAAAATGAAAGAGAATACGTAGAATAATTTGGTATACATTATATAAACTAAAAATTTTAAAAATAATAATTTTCCACTGAACTTTCCCTTTAAGAGCCACGGAGTAAATAATTCATGTAAACAAAAGCAAGAGAATAACTGCCAATCTTAGAAGAATGTGCGATTTGTAAGATATAACATACCGCTAACTGTTTAATATAACTATATAAGGAACCCTAGAGGTCTGTAACCTGTGTAATGGGAACCATACAGTACACGCAAAGAATACAATTGCACAGATCGTTATACAACGGGGTTTGCCTCCCATCCATGTGCTTTTATATGGTCATGGAATTCCTCCAGGGACATCCTTACATTACATTATCCCTTTACATATAGATTTCTATTTGGGAATAAATGCAGTCGATATATTTTTTGCAGACGGCAGATAATATTTTATCTTTTATTTCTACTTTGTATTTCTAAAACATTGTACCATATGTACAACGATATATTTGCATTTATATAGCAGTGTAGCGGGGATAAGGTAAGATTTGCCTCGGGGGGGGTAAACAAATCAAAAGAACATTCGTTATAACCTAAGGACCATTTCATTCCATGCAGGATGCTTAATCCCATATGGAATATGGTCTTATCTTATCAGCAGCATACACAATCAATTACAGGCTCGACAATTCTGATTGGTTTACGGTAAAAGTATTTATAAGTAGCCCAGGGTTTTGATAGGAGCGATGAGACACAGATGAATGTGTTTAAAGCTACGTACGGACATACAGATAATGAACAACCATCGTTCCAAAGACCATTATTTACGGTTTCTGTACAAATGGGTTATTCGCCGCTGGTCGATCTGTTTTCTCTCAATGGAGAGGCAAGGGTATAGCGCCAGACCCCTTAAGGCCCATACACATGTGCAATTGCGGGGGCCCAACCTGCAACGCAATCAGTAAGTGTATGGGCATTCAGTTGGGCATCGTTGATGATCTGCCAGGTTGGATCCTTAGAGATGCCCGATTGAGATCCCATACACTTACCGACAGTCGGGCGAAACGGCTGTTCAAACATATCGTAAGTCGAGTGTCAGGCCCATTCGATCGCACGTGTGTACGAAGTTTTAACGAGATTGGTTGGTCGTGTTCATATTAAAGACGGTCTATATCCTTAGCCGATTATGATTTAATGTATGTTAGATCTGACTAAAGATTGTTTGAAAGCTTTAAGCCATACAAGGGGTTGATTTTTTTTTTGAACGCTCAGTACTGTGTGCAGTCTGATTTTGCAAAGTTGACAGACAGAACCTTACAGATTAGTACTGTGTGTACTCAGCATTAATCTTAATGACGTTGAGTCGCCCAATTGCTCTGTATATGACCTGCCTTAGTTGTCCTTTAATAACGGTGCTAGTTACAGTCATCCCAATAATATTTACACGTGTTTGCACTTTTAGTGTCTGAGCTTTCGCTGTATTGCCCAGGGCTACCTTCTATCCAATCCCATATTAAACTCTGTTTTTTTCCTTATATGCAGAGCAATGGTTAAAGACACCCAAGGGTGCAATTCTTGCATTATTCCTTTACTAATGTCGCTATCCAGGGTTCACCTGAGCTGGGAAACTGGAACAAGCTAATGAGCTCAGCACGTGATATCGCTGTGAGCTAAACGTGTTCAATGAAACGAGCATTGTTCTGCTCACAGAGACTGCTACATTGTAACCATCTGGGCCAGTTCACATGGGTCCGTATCCAGCAATATCCAGTGAACATGGATGGACTAGAGATATGTATATTGTTTATACAGATACTAAAACCAATCACTGGCATCAGACAATGTGACCGGACATGTCTATTATACCGCTAACGTGAAATAATCTAAATATCACAATAAATATCGCCAGTCAGTACGGGGACAGATCTGCAGAAAAGTGGGGTTTTGCTATAATAAAAAGGATTCTCCACCCCGAAGGACGTAATGCTGGAGTCTCAAGATGAACCAATGCAGAGTTTATGGTATTGTGGTGCCTTAAGCAAGAAATCTGTCTGTCTATCCTTAGCTACAGTATCTCTATCTGTGTCTGTCTGTCTATCCTTAGCTATCTCTATCTGTCTATCCTTAGCTATCTCTATCTGTGTCTGTCTGTCTATCCTTAGCTATCTCTATCTGTGTCTGTCTGTCTATCCTTAGCTATCTCTATCTGTGTCTGTCTGTCTATCCTTAGCTATCTCTATCTGTGTCTGTCTGTCTATCCTTAGCTATCTCTATCTGTCTGTCTGTCTATCCTTAGCTATCTCTATCTGTGTCTGTCTGTCTATCCTTAGCTATCTCTATCTGTGTCTGTCTGTCTATCCTTAGCTATCTCTATCTGTGTCTGTCTGTCTATCCTTAGCTATCTCTATCTGTGTCTGTCTGTCATCCTTAGCTATCTCATCTGTGTCTGTCTGTCTACCTTAGCTATCTCTATCTGTGTCTGTCTGTCTATCCTTAGCTATCTCTATCTGTGTCTGTCTATCCTTAGCTATCTCTATCTGTGTCGCCTGTCTATCCTTAGCTATCTCTATCTGTGTTCTTCGTCTATCCTTAGCTATCTCTATCTGTGTCTGTCTGTCATTATAAGGGGGGCTGTACATTTTACTGGGGGGCACAGATTCCTCTCTGCTGTGCACTCTCTCTCAAACACACGCACATACACACAAATACACTCTTAAATATAAACACATACACACTCACACACACTACCGATACATACACTCTCTCACACACACACTACCAAAAACACACTCTTACACACACTACCAAAAACACACACACTCTTACACACACTAACACATATACACTCACACACATACTTCCTAACACATACACACTCTTTACAGACACACTACCTAACACATACACACTCACACACAACCTCTCCTGCATTGCTCTGTGTGCCTGAATTGTGTGACTGGCATTGGTCTGTCATGAGCAAAAAATACCACCGATAAGATCAACCAAAATATCGTAGTTGCTGGTTGGTTGGTTCAAAATATTGTCTACCTTGTATCTAAGAGCATCCAGGCAGCCCATGTGTACTAATAAATGGGACAATATGGCGGTCGGGCTGTCTTCTTGGCACCCTAGTAATCTGCCTGCGTATAAAACCGTCCCTGCTGATACTTCATTCTAAACGCTGATTCACTTATCTTCCCTATGCAGCCAGCTGTATAGGACATTCATCACTATGTCAGCATTGCTTTTAATAAGCTCCGTGTCATTGTAAAACCCTTTAAGTGCCTCGTTTATATTCATTTACAATCAAGTTAAAGCATCTCATAAAAATATACTTTTAGCTCCCGAGGCCTGGAAAGATTTAAATTTCCTTTCTCCGTACGGTTTGGCTCTGCCAACAGGGAAGGCTACAGGAGGGTTTAGTCAATACCGGTGCAGCCCAGTAACATCCATTTAAATCCAATCCCAGTTCCCTACAGTACCAAGAGGCAAAAAGAGGTAGGAATACAGGGCATGTTTACCCTTAAAGGACAACTCCACCCTCATAAGAACATCTTTTAGAAAGAACGGCCTATTTAAAATATGTTGATATATCCTACTTTGTCCTATGAATTCATTACTGTATGCCTGCTATGCTTCTGGATGCCTCATGGAAACTGAGCAATTTAGAAACCTGTATTGAGCCTGTACTGAGCCTGGGCATGCTCAGAAGAGGCAGCTAGGGGATTAACATTCAGTCATTGGCTGTGATGTCAACTATCAAATCCATAACTGACAGTTACTAACTGGAAGAACCAGGAAGCAGAAACAGGGGAAACAGGACATTGTGCAGGATTTCAGGTTAGACTTATTATATTTCACATTTCAAACTATTACCGTTTAGGGTTTTGGGGGGTGATTTACCTGTATGTAAGTTTTCATTTTGGGGCTGGACTTGCCCTTTAAAACAAAAAACTGGTCAACTGTCAGTTTACCTGCCCCCTAACCGCGGCAGAAGGAAATTGGGCAATTCTAAACAAACTCCCTAAACAGAACAGAAATTAACTGACCGTTCAATTCATGACACTATATCAACGTATATCAAGTATCAACATAAAGTTCCATCATTTCTATGGAAATTCCCATGCAATTATGAGACAGACCGTCCATTCAAAACAGGGCTACCACGGTCACATGTAAATTACCCAGAAGTCTCTTTCCTACTTATTTCCTATTTTTTTGAATATAAAACCAATGTATCTGCACAAGCTTGCTCATGTGGAAAGATGTTTCCTCTAGTGTTGATATAACGGTCAGGTTATACAGGGGGAGAGTGAGAAAAGCTCAAAAAATTAATAAAGGGGTTGGGCATATATCAGGAGGTCGGACATGGCAGGTGAAATGACAACAGAAAATCAAACAGTGGCAGATTTCCCAACACAGATCCGGCGCTGCCACAATTCCCTCTTCCCGACCTTGGAGGTCTCACACACTTTGCAGGAGACGGTTTATATTTAGAAGTCACTGACAACATGGTCTTTGCACCTAATTAAATTGTCAAAAACTAAAACCTCCTGGGGTCTCATTAATTTCTTCCCCTTAAGGATAAGCTGCGTAATGTGCACTAAAAAAAATTTGAGGTTTATTGTCCCCTTTCCTGTAAGTACCCCTGGCATCCAATAATTCGGCCAGACCAACCAACACTGTTGGAACGGAAAGCATCCAAAAACCAAGAACGGTTGCAGCAAACTGTGGCTACTTTTGCCACAATCAGGACGAAGAATCTATACGTGTGTCTCCAGCTTAACACTTTACGGACAATGCAGTTGTGTCACAGACAAGCCCTGTAATATTTGAACAATATTAGTCTAATGCTAGCCATACACTTATTAGATATTACAAAGATCGACCATCAAATCAATCTGACTTCTAAAATGACCCAACTGTCCTGGAAAGTTCCCATATTGGGCCATTCGTCTTGTGGACGAATGTCAGTTGCAAATTTTAAAGGAGACCTAAAGCTAAAATATAAATAAAATGGACCAATTGCCTTAAGGAGCAATGTTTGTTTTCAGACAGTTCAGCCTTGTTTAGAGAGAGGTCATGGGCCTATCACCCTGTAGTGATTTGGCAGCTTTGCCAACAGAAGAAAGAACTCACTGAGAATGTGACATTTTGTATAGTAGTTTCAGAAGTCAATTCATAATAAGACACATAGAACTATGATCTATTATTACACTGTCCCTTTAAATGATTAAATGACTAACCCAGTAGATAACAGAAGGCATGCTGCAAGTCTGGTCTGCCCAAACCGAGCTCAGGTCATTGCTGTGTGTGAACTAGGTTGATTTAACCAGGTCAGATACCAATCATATCAGAGACATTGTGCATTACTTGCCTACAGTTAACCAACTCATCATTTGCCACCATTAATATTTATCAATGCAGGAAAGGTTATTTAACTTCCAATAAGCAAACGGGTTTGAAAGGGTTTTCTTACCCTTTAACACACAAAGAGGTGTGTCATTTCATTCCTGCAAACGACTTCACAGTGCCGTCTTTCCAGTTTAACATCTGAATTTCTGCAAATATTTTTTATAACCTAAAACAGGGGTGTCAAACTTGTGGTCGGATGTTTGAAAACTACAACTTTCAGCCTACCCTAGCAGCAGAATGCTGGGAGTTGTAGTTCTCAAACATCTTTGAGGGGGCAAGTTTGACATCCGAGCACCCATACACTTAATGATACTCTCCCAAAACAGCCATTCGTACACCATTGTTCATCGCGAGATGGGCCCAATGATCTCACATGTGTACGAAGCTTTAAGAAACATATTGATCCATGTCTGTGATGTCATCAGAAGTATTAAAGGACAAAAATTTGTCACCCACCCCCTCCCAATAAAAGGTCCCAGCAAGAGAAAACTGCTAAGTCCTCATCCCTAGGTTTAGCCTGTATAATTTGCAAAAACCTTTAACACTTTCCTTTGGGTTTCCACCTCGATCCACCCCCATTCAGGCCTGGGGCTGGACCACCAATAGGAAGACATGCTGTGCAAGAAGGAAGTGGAGCAATGCGGCCAAGCGAAGGAAAGTATTAAAGGTTTGTGAACTATGGTGCATGTAAAATGTTTCCAAAAACAGTTAAAATGAAAAGTGCCTGGGGCAGGGAGGTAGGATTGGTACTTTCTACCTCCCAATACCATTTCTATGATGTCAGCCCGAAGAAAACATCTTCTGCCAGTCCTCCTGGGTGCTTCAGCACTATCTTTAATACAGAAGGGCCCAGGGCACTAACCTAGCAGATGAAAACTTTATGCGCTGTGGCTCCTTATCAAAATAATATTGGGAGGTAGGAATAATCAATCCTATCTCCCTGCCCCAGGTACTTATCACTTCTAAAAAGTAAATTTTTACAGCATAGTTGTCCTTTAAGGAGAATTATTGCTTCCTTAAAGGCAGAGTAAGAGGAAAAGTCACCAGTCTTTTATTTTAAGGTTGGACATGCCCTTTAAACAAACAAAACCTTTCACTTTCTGTTTTTCTCTCTCCTTCACTTTAGCACAAAGCCATACAAAGTATCTAAAGCTGGGTACACACACTACAGATGTTTGAAAGATGACAGACAGGATCTTGCAGATGCTGTCTGTTATCTTTCAAAGATCTGCATACACACAGTGATTGGAGAATTCCTCTCGGAGTAAGACACTGACTGAGCATTATTACTGTGGACTTATATAGCGCCAACATCTTCTGTAGCGTTTTACAATTGCATGTATACATTCACATCAGGCCCTGCCCCGAAGAGCTTACAATCTAAGCACATTTATTTGACACATACAACCTATCAGTATGTCTTTATGATTGTGGGGGAAACCGGAGTGCCCAGGAGAGAACCCACGCCAAGCCGACGGGGAGAACATTCAAACTCCTTGCAGATGTGTCCAAGGGTGGAATCGAACTCAGGATGCATCAGTGCTAACCACCATGCTACTGAGCATGTCTGAAATCACTGAGCTAGGAGAGGAAACTGCAGGGATTTCTGTACAGTTACGGTGTATTTGTGGTTAGATATTATAAATTGTTTTTAATCAGCAGTCTCAATCAGGTGAGAAGGCGTTTTAGTATAGTATTTAGTATAGTATAGTACAGTATAGTATTTAGTATAGTATAGTACAGTATAGTATTTAGTATAGTATAGTACAGTATAGTATTTGAGGTTGAATAAGACCTACTCTCATCCAGTCCAAACCCATCTAGCAATACTCATTTCCTGCCTAACTGTTGATCCAGAGGAAGATAAAAAAACCCACCCAAATTTATGAAGGGGGAAAAAAATTCCTTCCTACTCCAAGAGGCAATGGGAATTTCCCTGAATCAACTCTACTTTTATGTATCAATACCAGTAACTTGTAACATTTCTTGTGCAGAAACTCATCCAGCTTTTTATTAAACTGACCAATGAACCTGCCATAACAACGTCCACTGGAAGACAGTTCCATAGCTTTACCGTTCTCACAGTGACAAAACCCTTCCAACTCTACTTTATGATCAATACCAGTAAATGTAACATTCTTGTTTGTAGAACTCATCCAGCTTTTTATTAAACTGACCAATGAACCTGCCATAACAACGTCACTGGAAGACAGTTCCATAGTAGTTACCATTCTCACAGTGACAAACCCTTTCCCAACTCTACTTTATGTACATACCAGTAACTTGTAACATTCCTTGTTTGTAGAAACTCATCCAGCTTTTTATTAATAGACCAATGAACCTGCCATAACAACGTCCAAGGAAGACAGTTCCATAGCTTTACCTTCTCCACGTGACAAACCCTTTCCCAACTCTACTTTATGTATCAATACCAGTAACTTGTAACATTCCTTGTTGTAGAAAACTCATCCAGCTTTTTATTAAATGACCAATGAACCTGCCATAAACAACTCACTGGAAGACAGTTCCATAGCTTACCGTTCTCAAGTGACAAACCCTTCCCAACTCTACTTTATGTATCAATCCCAGTAACTTTGTAAAATTCCTTGTTGTTAGAACTCATCCAGGTTTTTATTAATGACCAAGTAACCTGCCATAAACAAGTCCACTGGAAGACAGTTCCATAGTCTTTTACGTTCTCACAGTGAAAAACCCTTTCCCAACTCTACTTTATGTATCAATACCAGCAACTTGTAACATTCCTTGTTTGTAGAAACCATCAGCTTTTTATTAAACTGACCAATGAACCTGCCATAACAACGTCCACTGGAAGACAGTCCATAGTTTACCGTTCTCACAGTGACAAACCCTTTCCCAACTCTACTTTATGATCAATCCAGTAACTTGTAACATTCCTTGTTTGTAGAAACCATCCAGCTTTTTATTAAACTGACCAATGAACTGCCATAACAACGTCCACTGGAAGACAGTTCCATAGCTTTACCGTTCTCACAGTGAACAACCCTTTCCCAACTCTACTTATGTATCAATACCAGTAACTTTGTAACTCCTTGTTGTAGAAAACTCATCCAGCTTTTTATTAACAGACCAATGAACCTGCCATAACAACGTCCACTGGAAAACAGTTCTAGTTTACCGTTCTCACAGTGACAAACCCTTTCCCAACTCTACTTTAGTATCAATCCAGTAACTTGTAAAATTCCTTGTTTGTAGAAACTCATCCAGCTTTTTATTAAACTGACCAATGAACTGCCATAACAACGTCCATGGAAGACAGTTCCATAGCTTAAGTTCTCACAGTGACAAACCCTTTCCCAACTCTACTTTATGTATTCAATACCAGTAACTTGTAACATTCCTTGTTGCAGAAACTCATCCAGCTTTTTATTAAACTACCAATGAACCTGCCATAACAACCCTACGGAAGACAGTTCCATAGCTTTACCGTTCTCACGTGACAAACCCTTTCCCAACTCTACTTTATGTATCAATACCAGTAACTTGTAACATTCCTTGTTTTGTAGAAACCATCCAGCTTTTATTAAACTGACCAATGAACCTGCCATAACAACGTCCACTGGAAGACAGTTCCATAGCTTACCGTTCTCACAGTGACAAAACCCTTTCCCAACTTACTTTAGTATCAATACCAGTAACTTGAACATTCCTTGTTTGTAGGAAACTCATCCAGCTTTTTTAAACTGACCAATAACCTGCCATAACAACGTCCACTGGAAGACAGTTCCATAGCTTTACCGTTCTCACAGTGACAAAACCTTTCCCAACTCTATTATGTATCAATACCAGTAACTTGTAAATTCCTTGTTTGTAGAAACTCATCCAGCTTTTTTATTAAACTGACAATGAACCTGCACATAACAACGTCCACTGGAAGACCAGTTCCATAGCTTTACCGTTCTCACAGTGACAAAACCCTTTCCCAACTCTCTATTTATGTATCAATACCAGAACTTGAACATTCCTTGTTTGTAGAAACTCATCCAGCTTTTTATTAAACTGACCAATGAACCTGCCCATAACAACGTTCACTGGAAGAATTCCATAGCTTTACAGTCTCACAGTGACAAACCCTTCCCAACTCTACTTTATGTATCAATACCAGTAACTTGTAACATTCTTGTATGTCAAAACTCATCCAGCTTTTTTTAAACTGACCATAAACCTGCCCATAAAAAGTCCACGGAAGACAGTTCCATAGCTTACCTCTCACAGTGACAAACCCTTCCAACTCTTTTATGTATCAATACCAGTAATGTAACATTCCGTATGTTAGAAACTCATCCAGCTTTTTATTAAACGACCAATGAACCTGCCAATAACAATAATCCACTGGAAGACAGTTCCATAGCTTTACCGTTCTCACAGTGAAAAACCCTTTCCAATCTACTTTATGTATCAATCCAGTAGAACTTGTAACATTCCTTGTTTGTAGAAAACCATCCAGCTTTTATTAAACTGACCAATGAACCTGCCATAACAACGTCCACTGGAAAGACAGTTCCATAGCTTTACCGTTCTCACAGTGAAAAACCCTTTCCCAACTCTACTTTATGTATCAATCCCAGTAACTTGTAACATTCCTTGTTTGCAGAAACTCATCCAGCTTTTTATTAAACTGACCAATGAACCTGCCATAACAACGTCCACTGGAAGACCATTCCATAGCTTTACCATTCTCACAGTGACAAACCCTTTCCCAACTCTACTTTATGTATCAATACCAGTAACTTGTAACATTCCTTGTTTGTATAAACTCATCCAGCTTTTTATTAAACTGACCAATGAAATGCCCATAAAACGTCCACTGGAAGAAAGTTCCATAGTTACTTCTCACAGTGACAAACCCTTTCCCAAACTCTACTTATGATTCAATCCCAGACTTTAACATTCCTTGTTTGTGAAACTCATCCAGCTTTTATTAAATGACCAATGAACCTGCCATAAACAACCACTGGAAGACAGTTCCATAGCCTTTAACGTTCTCACAGTGGAAAACCCTTTCCCAACTCTACTTTATGTATCAATCCAGTAACTTGGTACATTCCTTGTTTTTGAGAAAACTCATCCAGCTTTTTATTAAACTGACCAATGAACCTGCCATAACAACGTCCATGGAAGACAGTTCCAAGCTTTACCTTCCACAGTGACAAACCTTTCCCAACTCTACTTTATGGATCAATACAGTCAACTTCTGTAACATTCCTGGTGTAGCAAACTCATCCAGCTTTTTATTAAACTGACCAATGAACCTGCCATAACAACGTCCACTGGAAGACAGTTCCATAGCTTTACCGTTCTCACAGTGACAAACCCTTTCCCAACTCTACTTTATGTATCAATTCCAGTAACTTGTAACATTCCTTGTTTGCAGAACAAGGTTGGAATAATCCAATCAAGGAGAGATTCTCTAACTACAGCCCTTCAGATGTTTGAAAGCATTCCCTAGCTTTCTTCTGTAGTTGAGATATGCTGGTAGTTGTAGTTTTCAAAAGATTTGGAGGACCTAGTTTGAGGATCCCTGAATTAAAGGATATCCACATACTGTACTTTAAAGAAATTTTACACTAAAAAAACTTTGCCTTATTTCAATCTATAAATGAATACATGTAAGTAGCACTTACTCTGATGTGTTTGTGTTGCTGCAGGACTTCAATCCAGTACTTGTTCTCCACAAGCTCAATCCTTTAGTCCCCCAGCCCCCTGCCAGACTGACTCTTTATGAGGGCAAGTATGCTCAGTAATCCCTATGATACAGCATTGGGAGATGGAATTTCCTACCATGCAGTTCACATACTATTTGTCTAGCTACAGTAAAACTATACATAACAGAAGATTTTATGATAATAAGGCACTTGATTGACAGCTGCAATGTAAGATGTTTCAGACTGGATATCTAAAGAAACGGGACAGATCAACAAAATAAATGGTAGTGATAACTGGGAAGAATTATAGGGGGTTATTCAATAAAAGGTCTTATCGGTTAAAATGGTGCTAATTTTTCCCCAACCAATCAGATGTTAGCTTTCAAATGTTAAATAAGATCTGATTGGTTGGGACAAAGTTAGCACCATTTTAAGGGATAAGAACTTTTATTGAATCTCCCTGATAGTTTCCAGTAATTGGCAATTTAAAAAAAACAAACAAATTTCCCAGTGTACAAATCCTTTAAATGATTTACTGGTAAAGGGTCCATGCAGAGTTACTGTAAGGCCCATTTATATGTTCATACCACCACCACAATAGCCTTTTGTTCAACACACACACAGTTAAACTAGTACCAAGAAGAGCGAACGTGGAACAGGATTCCGTGGTGCAACAGTCCACACTATTGCCACGTGATACTTACTCCTCTTTTCCCAGCCTCCTCGTTGAGGGCAATGATCCAAGCCTTCAGCCACTGACTCCTCCAGCTATTCAAAGAGAGTATCCAGGAAAGAAGAGAATCGGCTTCACTCTCTGCTCTGGAAGCTTTTCTTCTACGTGCCCAGATACCACCAAGGAAATATTGGCCCAGATACACTACAAGGGTGACCAGGGCAACAATAAACAGAGACACCAAGATGAGCCACTGAGCATCTCCAGACCACAGCATGACTCAGGTGAGAGATCCACCACCTGTTGGAAAGTTATCCCAACCCTAGTGGAATTCCTTTTAATGAATCCGGCAGATGGCAGCCGATCAGACCGCTAGTTCACATTTCTACCCACCATACAAGGACTGTCATAGAAGCATAAAAACCCTGGAGCGATTGTTGATAAATCTCTGGGTAGCTCCTCCATTTCCCAGAAAGGCTGCGAGTAAAAATCCCCTGAGCAGACAAGTAAAGAGGCAGGAAATAACTGGGCCGGTCTCCAGCATCACTAGTCATCAAAACGACAGGGGTAAGTTGCCCCGCAGTGGTTTTCAAAGCCGTATGACGACGCCCCTGGCATCTTTAGGGTAGAAACTCCTACCGTGTCTTCTCTCCGTGCAAGGGCTTTAGGGTAAAATGGAAACAGGGACAATAACATCCTCCTTTATGTATCGTTCTTCCCTGTGAGCTTTGGTTCAGCTGTAAACGTGCATACTTCTCAAATATGGCTTCAATGGAAAGGCAGGAACTGCAAAGCAATAAGGCACTAGTTATTTGGGATCAGCTGTATTTATAAAGGGTAAGTTTGCGGCTTTATACATAGACCACATCCTGTACTATAATTTATAGTATAAAATGATCCACTATTACGTATATAGTGGATAATGTACCCCTTACTGTAAATTATCAGGGTATTAAAAGTCACAGAGGAGTTCAATGAACATATAAAAGTACAATGCAACAGGCTGGGGTAATTTAGGAACTCCAAGGTAACTTCTAATACCCTTTAGAATTTACATTTTTCTAGACATCCAATCGGTTTATTCAGCTGATAAACAGGAACCAATCACGATGCTCAGATTCTGACATCATAAACCATTGCCAGAATTCCGATGCATTGTTGTTTTGCTTCGTTTAACGGTTCCCATGATACCCGACAGCTGCAGTGATTACAGAACATTCAGCCAAACGTCTGGCATCTCAACACAACTTTTACTTAAAATTATTATTTTAATTTGTTCTGTGATTAAATAAAAATAAATCATGGATCTGAGCATTTATAAATACACGGTGATCTTTATATTGTGTGTTTCACCAACAGATATCGACTTAGCAATGGGCTCTCTGTAGATGGTAGATTATTGTTACTGTACAATCTCTCCCATACAACAATCTCACAAATGTGCAGATAAACTTTCACACACAATGTTTAAATCAATGCAGAAATCACTTTGTGCAACGTTACAAACTGTTTATATTCTTTGGTATGGCGTTCATAAGGAACAAGCAGGGACTTGTGTCTTGTCGGAGGATATCGTGTGTGTGGTGAACCTCCAATAAACCTGTGTTTGTCCGATTTTACACAGTACGGTATAAAGACGCGCCACTGTAAAGCCTCGTACACACCTTGAATCATTTTCGTACGATGCACCCGACGAACGTTTAACAACATTATTGTTAATCCTCATAATTTAAATGACATCTGTACACACAGCAACAAGTCACCACGATAGTCGTTAGATACAGACGTTCGTACACGAAAGCAGCGCATGCGCCTTTTATATATTTTTTTGTAGAACGTTAACGATAATCTGCCGACCATGTACAAATATACGATATCGGCAGAACAAATCCGCCAGGCTGATCGTCGGAAAAAGACGGCAATAGTCGATGGTCGTTTGATGCTATATTTTAGTACGAATATCGTGCGATTACTCGTTCATTGGCTGCATCGTACGACAATTATCCAACGTGTGTACGAGGCTTAAGACTTCCCTGTGTAACATGGCATAATGAATTCAGCTAAACACATGTTAATGTTAGACTATAGACAATGCTGAAACACCACTAAACTAGGGATGTCCAATGTGTAGATGTTGCATTGTGCAACCAAGGAATGCTGAGAGTTGTAGTTTCCAAACATGTGGTGGGCTGCAGGGTGGACAGCCCTACACCGGGCAGTAGGGTAAAAGTACATGTATGGGTTGATGAATACAGAATACAGTGGAACTTGTCTACTTCCCCAGCAATGGGAAAAGCTCTTTTATGGCTCAGCATTTCCGTGCGACAGGAGTTCAGGAGAAACCCAATCCATTCTATTCTATTGCTGACAGCGTGCACCGCTTTGAACAGGTGCATCATGGGTTTTAATGGTACCCCTGCCCACCCTGTAGAGAATGACTAAAATAGATACAATAGTGCCTAGAAACATCTGGACTACATCTCCCAGCATGCCCCAAGGACAATAGCTATTATAGATCAACACAGACATTTTCTTTAGAATTGTAAAGGAGATTTACTGAATACAAAGAATCAAAACAAACAGAACCAACCCCATAGTGAACAAAAGATCTGCTTACTCTCCAAATGGGAAAATATGCCAGATAGGAGGCTGAAATACTAGTAATATACTACAATTCCCAGAATAACTCGTCACCCGTTTCAATGACAGAAATCTTTATTGTTTGACCTCTCGTACCTTTGGGTCTTTCCCCTTTTCTAAAACTAACCCCACCTGGACACACACAGGAACAATAACCACACACACAGGAACCAAACACACACACTGGAACTATAACCACACACACACACAGGAACCAAACACACACACTGGAACTATAACCACACACACACACACACACACACACAGGAACTATAACCACACACACAGGAACCAAACACACACACTGGAACTATAACCACACACACACACAGGAACCAAACACACACAATGGAACTATAAACACACACACAACCAAAACCAAACACACACCACTGGAAACTACACACCACACACACACCACACACAAGGAACCAAACACACAACACTGGAACTATAACCAACCACACACCAACAGGAACAAAAAACACACACACATGGAACTATAACACACCACAACACACACACACAGGAACCAAAACCACACACACTGGAAACTATAACCAAACACAACACACACTGGAACTATAACACACACACACACACCCACTGGAACTATAACACACACATCACACACACACACTGGAAACTATAACCACACATACACCACACCTGAACATAACCACACATCACACCCAACACACTGGAACCATATAAACCACACCACACACACACACTGGAATATACACACACACAAACACACAGGAACCAAACACACACACTGGAACTATAAACCCACCACACACAACAGGAACCAACAAACACACACACACTAGTAAACCACACATCACACACACACACTGGAACTATACCACAACATCACACACAACACTGGAACTATAACCACACACACACCCACACAGGAAAGAACAAACACACACACTGGAACTATAACCACATCACACACACACTGGAACTATAACCACACATCACACACACACTGGAACTATAACCACACACACCACACACAGGAACCAACCCACACACTGGAAACTAACACACACACACACACACAGGAACAAACACACCACACTGGAACTATAACCACACACACACACACAGGAACCAAACACACACACTGGAAACTATAACCACACAGGAACCAAACACACACACTGGAACTATAACCACACACACACACACACAGGAACCAAACACACACCACTGGAACTATAACCACACACACACACACACAGGAACCAAACACACACCACTGGAACTATAACCCCACACACACACAAACAGGAACCACACACACACACACCATGAACTATAACCACACATCACACACACACATGGAACATAACCACACACATCACAACACACACCTGGAACTAACCACAACATCACCACACACACACTGGAACTATAACCACACATCACACACACACTGGAACTATAACCACACATCACACACACACTGGAACTATAACCACACATACACACAACATGGAACTATAACCACACATCACACACACACTGGAACTATAAACCACACACAACACACACACTGGAACTATAACCACACATCACACACACACTGGAACTATAACCAACATCACACACACACTGGAACTATAACCACACACACACACACACTGGAACTATAACCACACATCACACACCCACGGGAACTATACCACACATCCCACACACCACACTGGAACCTAAACCACACACACACACACACTGGAACTAATAACCACACATCACACACACACTGGAACTATAACCAACACACACACACACTGGAACATAAACCCACCCAACACCACGGAACTATAACCACACACACACAACACAATGGAACTATAACCACACATCACACACACACTGGAACTATAACCAACCATAACACACAACGGAACTATACCACATCACACACACACTGGAACTATAACCACACATCAAACACACACACTGGAACTATAACCACACACACACACACACACTGGAACTATAACCACACATCACAACACCCACTGGAACTATAGCCACACATCACACACACACTGGAACTATAACACACACACAACACACACACTGGAACTATAACCACACATCACACACACACACTGGAACTATAACCACACATCACACACACACTGGAACTATAACCACACATCACACACACACTGGACTATAACCACACCATCACACACACCACTGGAACTATAACCACACATCACACACACACTGGAACTATAACCACACATCACACACACACACTGGAACTATAACCACACATCACACACAAACAGGAACCACACACACACACACACTGGAACTATAACCACACATCTCACACACACTGGAACTATAGCCACACATCACCACACACACACTGGAACTATAACCCACATCACACACAAACAGAACCACACACACACACAACCACTGGAAACTATAACCAACTCACACACACCCACTGGAACTATAACCACATCACACACACACTGGAACATAACCACAATCACACACACACTGGAACTATAAACCACATCATCACACACACATGGAACTATAACCACACATCACAACACACTGGAACTATAGCCACACATCACACCACACACACTGGAACTATAACCACACATCACAACCACACTGGAAATATACCACAAATCACACACACACTGGAACTATAGCACACATCACACACACTGGAACATAGCCAACAACACACTGGAACTATAGCCACACACACAAACTGGAAACTATAACCACAACACACCACACTGGAAACTATAACAACACACCACACTGGCATATAACCACACAACACACACACACTGGACTATAACCACACATCACACACACACACTGGAACTATAGCCACACACACACTGGAACTATAGCCACACACACAAACTGGAACTATACCCACACACACACACTGGAACTATAACCACACACACACACTGGAGCTATAACCACACATCACACACACACTGGAGCTATAACCCCACATCACACACACACTGGAACTATAACCCCACATCACACACACACTGGAACTATAACCACACATCACACACACACTGGAATTATAACCACACATAACACACACACTGGACTATAGCCACACATCACACACACACAACTGGAACTATAACCACCAAACACACAAACACTGGAACTATAGCCACCCATTCACCACACCACACCTGGAACTATCCAACATCACACACACACACTGGAACTATAACCACACATCACACAAACACTGGAAATAACACACATCACACCACTGGAATATAACCACATCACACAACACTGGAACTATAACCAACATCACACACCACACACACTGGAACTATAACCACACATCACACAACACTGGAAACTATAGCCACACATCACACAAACACTGGAACTATACCACCAAATACCACACACACTGGAACTATAGCCACACACACACACACTGGAACTATAGCCACACACACACACTGGAACTATAACCACACACACACACTGGAACTATAACCAAACACACACACTGGAACTATAACCCACATCACACACACACTGGAACTATAACCACACATCACACACACACTGGAACTATAACCACACATCACACACAAACAGAACCACCCCAAACACACTGGAACTATAACCACACACCACACAAATGGAACTATAACCACACATCACACACAAACAGGAACACCACACACACCACACACTGGAAATAAACAAACATACCACACACACACTGGAACTATAACCACACATCACACACACACTGGAGCTATAACCACACATCACACACACACTGGAACTATAACCACACATCACACACACAACACTGGACTATAAAACCAACATCACACACACACATGGAGCTATACAACACCACACACACACACTGGAACTATAACCACACATCACAACACCACTGGAACTATAGCCACCAATAACACAAGGAACTCTATACCACACATCACACACACACATGGAACTATACACAACACAATCTACCACACAACACACTGGAACTAAGCCACACATCACACACACACACTGGAACATATACCACACACTCACACACCACACTGGAACTATAGCCACACACACACACGGAACTAAAACACACACACACACTGGAACTAAAACACACACACCACACTGGAACTATAACCACCACACACACACACTGGAACCTAACCACCACCACACACTGAACTATAAACCACACCACACACTGGAACTAAACCACACACACACACACACACACACACACACACTGGAACTATAACCACACACACACTGGAACTATAACCACAATCACCACACACACACACTGGAGCTATAACCCCACACAACACACACACTGGAACATAAACAACACACACACACACACTGGAACTATAACCACACATCACACACAAACTGGAACTATAACCACACATCACACACACACACTGGAAATATAACCACACATCACAAACACACACTGGAACTATAACCACACATCACACACACACACTGGAACTATAACCACACATCACACACACACTGGAACTATAACCACACATCACACACACACACACTGGAACTATAACCACAATCACACACACTGGAACTATAACCACACATCACAACACACTGGAACTATAACCACACATCACACACCACACACTGGAACTATAGCCACAAATCACACACACACTGGAACTATAGCCACACATCCACACACACACACTGGAACTATAGCCACACATCACACACACACACTGGAACTATAACCACACATCACACACACACACAACTGGAACTATAACCACACACAACACACACCACACTGGAACTATAACCACAATCACAACACACACTGGAACTATAACACAAACATCACACACACACACTGGAACTATAACCACACATCACACACACACTGGAATTATAACCACACATCACACACACACTGGAACTATACACCAAATCACACACACACATGGAACTAACACACATCACACACAAACAGAACCACACACACACACACACTGGAATATAACCACCACATACCACACACTGGAACTATAACCACAACACAACACTGGAACTATAACCACACATCACCCACACACTGGAAACTATAACCCACACATACACCACAACACACTGGACTATACACCACACATCACCACCAAACCACTGGAACTATAACCAACATCACACACACACACTGGACTATAACCACACAAACACCACACTGGAACTATACCACACATCACACACACACTGGAACTATAGCCACACACACACACACACTGGAACTATAGCCACACATCACACACACACACTGGAAACTATACCACAACATCACACACAAACACTGGAACTATAGCCACACATCACACACACACTGGAACTATACCACACACACACACACTGGAACTATAAACCCACACACACACACTGGAACTATAACCACACACACACACTGGAACTATAACCACGCACACACACACACTGGAACTATAACCACACACATGAACTATAACCACACACACACTGGAAACTATAACCACACACACACACACACACACACACACACACACCACTGGAACTATAACCACACACACACTGGAACTATAACCACACACAACACACACACTGGAGCTATAACCCCACATCAACACACAACTGGAACTATAACCACATCACACACACACTGGAACTATAACCAACATCCACACACCCAACTGGAACTATAACCACACATCACACACACACATGGAACTATAACCACACATCCACACACACACACTGGAACTTACCACCACATCACACACACACACTGGAACTAACCACACATCCACCACCCTGGACTATACCCCACATCACCACCACTGGAAACTAACCAAATCACACACACACTGGAACTATAACCACACACACACACACTGGAACTATAACCACACATCACACACACACACTGGAACTATAACCACACATCACACACACACTGGAACTATAGCCACACATCACACACACAACAGGAAATATAACCAACATCACAAAACACACTGGAACTATAACCCCACATCACCACACACACTGGAACTATAACCACCACACACACACACAACCACTGGAACTATAACCACACATCACACAACACCACTGGAACTATAACCCACATCACACACAAACTGGAACTAAACCACACAATCACACACACCACAACTGGAACTATAACCACACATCACACACACAATGGAACTATACCAACATCACCACACACACTGGAACTATAGCCACACATCACACACACACTGGAACTATAGCCACACACACACACTGGAACTATGCCACACACACACACACACTGGAACTATAACCACACACACACACTGGAACTATAGCCACACACACACTGGAACTATAGCCACACACACACACTGGAACTATAACCACACACAACACTGGAACTATAGCCACACACCACACACACACACACACACTGGAACTATAACCACACACACACACACACTGGACATATAACCACACACCACACACTGGAACTATAACCACACACACACACACAATGGAACTATAACCACACCAAACACATGGAAATATAACCACACACACACACACAAGGAACTATACCACCACCACACTGGAACTTAACCACACACACTGGAAACTAAACCACACACAACCACACACACACTGGAACTATAACCACACACACACACACACACACACACACACACACACACACACACACACAAACACACAACACACACACTGGAACTATAGCACCCACACACTGGAACTATAACCAACCACACCACTGGAACATAACCACACACAAACGACTATAACCCACACACACTGGAACTATAACACACCACACACACACACACAACGGAACTATAACCCACACAACCACACTGATAACTATAAACCACACATCACACACACACTGGAACTATAACCACACACACACACTGGAACTATAACCACACACACACACTGGAACTATAACCACACACACACACACACAACTGGAACTATAAACCACAATACACACACTGGAACTATAACCAAACATCACACACACACTGGAACTATAACCAAACATCACACACACACTGGAACTATAACCAAACATCACACACACACTGGAACTATAACCACACATCACACACACACTGGAACTATAACCAAACATCACACACACACTGGAACTATAACCAACAATCACACACACACTGGAACTTATAACCACACACACACACCACACACACTGGAACTATAACCACACACACACACACACTGGAACTATAACCACACATCACACACACACACTGGAACTATAGCCACACATCCACCACACACTGGAACTATAACCACACACACACACTGGAACTATAACCACACACACACACTGGAGCTATAACCACACATCACACACACACTGGAACTATAACCACACATCACACACACACACACTGGAACTATAGCACACATCACACACACACACTGGAACTATAGCACACATCACACACACACTGGAACTATAGCCACACATCACACACCACCTGGAACTATAGCCACACACATCACACACACAACCTGGAATATAGCCACACATCACACACCACACACTGGAAACTATAGCCACACATCACACACACACGAACTATAAACAACACACACACACACTGGAACTATAACCACACACACACACACTGGAACTATAACCAACACACACACACTGGAACTATAACCACACATCACACACACACACTGGAACTATAGCCACAATCACACACACACTGGAACTATAGCCACACATCACACACACACTGGAACTATACCAACACACACACCAACACATGGAACTATACCACACACACACACACACACACTGGAACTATAACCACACCACACACACACACACACACTGGAACTATAACACACACACACAACCACACACACTGGAACTATACACACACACACACACACACTGGAACTATAACCACACACACTGGAACTATAAACCACACCACCTGGAACTCATAACCACACACACACACACACTGGAACTATAACCACACACACTAGAACTATAGCCGCACACACTGGAACTATACCAACACACAAGGAACTATAACCCACACACACTGGAACTATAACCACACACACACTGGAACTATAACCACACACACACTGGAACTATAACCACACACACACTGGAACTATAACCACACACACACTGGAACTATAACCACACACACGGACTATAACCACACACACACTGGAACTATAACCACACACACACACACACACACCTGGAACTATAACCACAACACACACACACATGGAACATAACCACCACCACACACAACCACACACACCTGGAAACTATAACACAACACACACACTGGAACTATACACACAACACAACACACTGGGAACTATAAACCAACACACACACACATGGAACTATAACCACACACACACAACTGGAACTATAACCACACACACACGCTGGAACTATAACCACACACACACCGCTGGAACTATAACCACACACACACGCTGGAACTATAACCACACACACACACTGGAACTATAACCACACACACACGCTGGAACTTCTAACACACACCACACACCAGCTGGAACTATAACCCACCCACACACGCTGGAACTATAACCCACACCACACCACGCTGAACTATAACCACACACACACCGGAACTATAACACACACACACACACGTGCATGGAACTATAACCACACACACACACGCTGGAACTATAACCACACACACGCACTGGAACTATAACCACACACACACACGCTGGAACTATAACCACACACCACACACGCTGGAACTATAACCACAGACAACCACACACACACACACTGGAAGTATAAACCACCACACACACGCACACTGGAACTATAACCACACACACGCACACTGGAACTATAACCACACATACACACTGGAACTATAACCACACATCACACACACACACAGGAAGCACACACACACTGGAACTATAACCACACACACAAGCTCCATGGTGCATGTGGCTGACAAGGAGTTAAATTAAAGAGACACACACCCCAGTGCAGAGGGAGCCCATTGAAATGTAAAGTCTGTACATATCAGCAGCTTCCTGGTGGAACAAACAGGAACTCTGCCCTTAATAGTTCCAGTAAGTGAACTGGGGAAAGGAAAACCCCTTTAACTACTAACCTACAATGACCTACCTTCTTAAAGGGACACACACAATGTGATTTTACTAAAGTTAAATAAATATAATTCCCCCTTCCCACTCCAATCCCCAGCCCCATGAGAACACAATCTCTATGCAGCTTAAAGTGCCAGATAAGGGTACTGCTTCTGTTGCTAGAGCTGCAACTCCCAGCATCCTGTGCAGGATGGAATTCTGCACAGTTAAAGCCTTGTCCCAAGGATTTGAAATGGTTCCCAAATACCGGATCCACTGGCTGCAGATCCACTTCCCAAGACTTGTAACTGTCCCTAATCAGTTCCCTGCCTGCAGATCCCCCCTTCCCAGGATCCCTCCCCCGATCTGTCCTGTTTAAGTGCTGTCATAACTACAACTCCCAGCATGCTCTGCTGGCAGCAATCGTACATCATCCCAATTAACGATTTATGGGTCCTTTCTTATCCAAACTAAATGGTTTGGGTTTTACCTTTATAACTCTCATAATCTGTGTAACCGGAACAATTGTCTTTGTCCCATCCAAGACTTTCCATCTATTAGCGCCACGAACCCAAGATTGTGCCCAACCCACAGGTTGAAAATGACTTCGCCCCGCCCCCCTCCCGCGGCCTTTATCACCTACTCACTGCCCCGCCCTTCCCGCGCCAGAACCAATCATTTCCCGCAACCAGTGCCAGCCCCGCCTTCTTCCGGCGGCCTCCCTCGGAAAGCCGCAGCCAATCGCCGCCCACGCACAAGTGACGAGCCTCCTGCGATGACCTCATCTCGGTGTGGGATGACGTCAAATTCAAGATTGGATGGAATCACCTGCGACAGGCGCTCGACGGTGACTTGGGTAACAAACGACAAAACAGAGCGAAGCGGCAAAAATCGAACGAACAACGAGCGGTCCGTGAGGTACCGATTCCCTTTCACTAATTGCGCGTTTCTTCCGGTTCGCGACACTGACGTAAATTGATTGCTTGATAAACCTGTTAAACTCGGTTTCTCCTCGTTCTTTTTAGCTAGCGCTGCGCCTCCTGCACTATCGTGAGGTGTCAGTCTACCTCGCCCTCCCCCTCTGTGGGTTTGTGACTGCGCATGCGCCTCCTGGTCACACCAAATGGCGTCCGTCTGGTTTGCGCGCCTACTTTGGCGGAGAAGGTCCCGTGACCCTTGCAGCGGCCTCTGATTGGCCAGTGAGCTTAGCTAGCAACGCCCCGTATGGTTAAGCATATCTTAACCCCATCGTTCCCGGCAAAGTGTGTCCATTATTATTAATTTATTCAATGAGAAGACCTGCTGTCACAGGGTTCCTATCACCCAAACCCTCCAACATCCAAACCCCTCCCCTATACAACCCCTGTACCACCCAAACTCCTCCCTATGACACACCACCTGTACCACCCAAAACCCCTCCCATAGACAACCCTGTACCACCCAAACCCCTCCACTACCACCCCTCTGTCCACCCAAACCCCCTCATAGACACACCCCTGTACTGCCCAATCCCCCATAGACACGCCCCTGTACCGCCCAATCCCCTCCCCATAGACACGCCCTGTACTCCCATCCACTCCCATAGCCCCTGTACTGCCCAATCCCCTCCCATAACTGCCCCTGTACCCCCCAATCCCCTCCTCATAGACACGCCCCTGTACCAACCAAACTCCTCCCGTGGACGCGCCCCTGTACCAACCAAACTCCTCCCATAGACACACCCGTACCAACCAAACCCCTCCCATAGACACACTCCTGTACCAACCAAACTCCTTCCATAGACACCCCCCTGTACACCCAAACCCTTCCATAGACACCCCCCTTGTACCACCCAAACCCCTCCCATAGACACACCCTTGTAACCACCCAAACCCCTCCCATAGACAACCTGGACTATCCAATCCCCTCCCATACACACACCGCTTTACTATCCTATTCTATGAGGCAGGACTATCCCAAGTCCTACCCCATAAGCCCATGAATCTGTATCTTGCACTGACAAGACTCAACAAGATAGAACACATGTCATGTCTGCAGGTCAGATGATTGGCTCTAAATATTATAATTAATTTTGTGGGCAATGCTATTTATCATGCTGAGACTGCAGATACCTTCTGTTATAAGAAGGCTCTGCTCCATTTTTATTCTCAGTGAGGGCTTTTTGCTCTTTTTGGCCCACCTCTCCCTAAGATTTTAGGTGACTTGCCCTTTACTATCCAAACCCCTCCCATAGACTCCACCCCTTTACTATCCGAACACCTCCCATAGACACAATCCAGGTGTATAATCCCACTTGTATAGCGCCCCCAGGATGTGTGTAATTCCACTTGTATAGCGCCAACCGATAATGATATGTGAATACAATATATCTTGAGTATAAGCCAAGAATGTTTACCTTTAAATCATCCTGAAAGTCTCTCCCTTGGCTTATACTCGGGGCTGGGCTGATCTGAATCGCTGAAGGAGCAGCGGACAAAATTACTTAGCCCTGGAAAACAAAGCTGTACCCTCTAACACAGAATCCTCTTTGTGGGTTAGGCAATTGTTGTTCTGCTCACATTGATCTGCCCAGACTGCAAAGGGAAAGAGGAATCTGTATGTGTATAATTCCATTTATATATCGTCCCACCTCAATCGGGGTTAGTGTTTATTTTTGTTTCACAAAGGGCTAGGCCACACTGCTGCGATTTTTTTGCGTTCACGTTTTTTTTTTTTTCCAAATCATTGGAAGGGCGACAACACACACCGAAACACGCGTTTTCGGGTGCGTTGTGTTCCGCATTTTAATCAGAATTGCATCGTTTTTCAATACTAATGAAAAAACGCATGCGCAATGCAACAAAATTCATGTGATTCCGTGTGCGATTGCGTTGCAGTGTGGCCGTGCCCTTACTAAATATCGCTGTCCAGGAAAAAAGGGCAAGCTCACCCCCATATGAAATGTCATACTTACCTTTCACTTTGTTTTAGTCGCACATGCTCCATTTTAAGTGCTTCCATTCACTGGTGTCGCTGGTCCAATGATTGCCAATAAGTCTGTAATAGATGCGTTTCAAGTTTAGAGACTGCAACCACTTATTTTAAGTGACAAAATGCCCTTTAAAGCCTTGTACAGGCAGTAGATTAATGCCGAATGTATGTGACCCCAAAAATATTATTTTTCTACAACAACTGTACAGGCATCCGCAGACATGCTTAGCATTAAGTTTTTCCAGATCACTAAACAATGCTGAGCCACACACACATTGTTCTCTCCCATTCGTTAACCCTTCCGTTCTCTATTGATTAGAAACAGCCTGAATGTGCAGCCTTAAACTAGTTCTTTTAGCGCTATATTTACTTCATTCCTTGTGTTTAATGCTCGTTATCATAAGCAATTTATCATTCCAGAGTCATGCCCGTCCTTCCGTCTATGAAGTCCTTACCTGTTCCTCCTCCCCTTTTGCAACAGGCCTAGTTGCTGGTGTTTTTCTGCTTACTCTAGCGGACTTTGCGACCCATTGACCAACAGCTGATTTATATAATTTGGCATGCTCGGACCATGCAAATTGTTGGCGATTTATTCGTACATAGTAAATGATAACATTCAGCTGCTGGCTGGTGGTCACATGATGGACCTGCCACTATGTAACCAGGGAAAACCAGCTACTATCTGGATTTATTATTAGAAGGAAGGTGAAGAAGGAGGTTAGGCTTTACAACACTTTATAGTACTTAGGTAGTGCTTTTTAATTATTTATCTTTTGCATTTATTCTCCTGTTAACACTAGTGTTCTGCTTAAGAAAGGACTGTAATAAGCAATGGGCTATTTTGACCAATAACATTAAGCCGTTTTACACAGAACCACATAAAGGCAAACCCCATTGGACACACGACATGGCAGATGGTGGTAACATTTCTATTGGTACAAGCTGCTGACTACCTGAACAATTAGAACAATAGATAGATGTATTACTGTCCAGATAGTCCCCATTCTGGCAGAGTAAGCTAGTCCCTCCCTCATCAGTCACTCAAGGCACGTTACAACTGACTTCACTGACAATTACTCTGTTACAATAATTGTAGAATGCCACTTACTTACTTCTTACTTACAACCTTACTGCTCTATTTCAGCATCCAATGCTGATCCAAAGTGCTTTTATTGTACTATCAGCATAACCATGTTTAAACACTGGATAAAGGTCTGACTGACCCGAAACATGTTTATTGATAGACCAATAGAAATTATACTGTTTCATCACCTTCTGGCTCCTCTGCCTCATGCTCAAGGTTATAAAAAGCTCATTGAGCAGAGAAGGAAGCAGATACCTCTGCCAAATGGAATACAACGTTCATTAAATATCTGGTTACAAATGCATGTATAACTGGTAAAATAGCAATGGGGTTGTGGACAGATAACTGACAAGTCACCAATTTTTCTTTCAAGGGTGGAATTGCCCTTTAAGTTTAAAAAATTTATATTTTTATAATATTCTTACTTTTTTTTCTTTACAGATAAATATAGACCATGGAAGGACTTTTGCATTACTTTAACTCGAATACTCAACTCCCTGTTGACAGCTTTAAATGAAGAGCGTCAGAAAGAACTGTTTTGGGATGTACTTCTCATTGTTGGGGACCAGAAATTTCGAGCTCACAAAATAGTATTGGCTGCTACCGTGACTATTTCCAAACACTCTTCACAGAAAGAAGAATCAATCCCAACCGTTTTCCAGCTGGATTTTTGTGAGGCAGATGCATTGAGAATGTTTTGAGTTACATTTATACAGCCTCATTGTTTGTGGAGAGAAGTAGCCTTGCAGCTGTACAGGAACTAGGTTATAGTCTGGGTATCAATTTCCTAACAAATATACCTTCAAAAACACCACATCCGATTGTCTTCACCTGAAAATACTGAATTTCAAGAAGAGGCTGGAAATGCATCTCAAAAAAAGAGTGTCATCATTGTATGTAAAATAAAAACCGAGCCTCAAGACCAAGATGTCGGCCTGTACCACAGGACATTGAGCAAGCATCAACTCCTGTATTACCTACTCCAGGGTATATGCAGGGTAACATGCAGTCCACAAGGTCTCCTGTATTACCAACTCCAAATAATGCAGGTAACATGCAGTCCACAAGGTCTCCTGTATTACCACTCCAGAATATATGCAGGGTAATTACAGCCCACAAGGCCTGAGGGTAATACGCAGCCCACAAGGCCTGAGGGTAATACGCAGCCCACAAGGCCTGAGGTAATTACGCAGCCCCACAAGTCGAGGGTAATATCGCCCACAAGGCCTGAGGTGTAATACGCAGCCCACAAGGCCTGAGGGTAATACGCAGCCCACAAAGCCTGAGGTTAATGCGCAGCCCACAAGGCCTGAGGGTAATGCACAGCCCACAAGGCCTGAGGGTATACGCAGCCCACAATGCCTGAGGGTAATATGCAGCCCACAAGGCCTGAGGGTAATACGCAGCCCACAAGGCCTGATGCTAATACGCGACTTACAAGGTCTGAGGCTAATACACAGACCTAAAGTATGAGGAACCTGCCAGTACTTTGCCAACTGAAAAAAATGGCAGCCATCTTCATATTCTAGAGATGGGAAAAGTTTTAACAGAATTTTTAAAAGGAAAACTTTTTTCCCCTTAAATCGGCCCTTCCGGTAGACTTTGATGAAAAGTCGGAGTCAGCGAATGTTTGATGGAAATCACATCGAACACTGACAAAACAATGATGGCAGCGGTAAACTCTTCCTTTTCTCCTGAGTACCCTTATTCAAGCTTTATGAATGAAAATGATAGTGATCCCCTAAAATTAGATCAAGAACAATTTCCACCTTATCCCAGGTTAGGACATACTACACACTCTACTGGGTCTTCTGTTCAGACTATTAACCGAAGTGGCCCCTGGTTAGGACTCTTCTTCCCAAACCTTAACCGGGGACAGTCATATTCGTTCTTATTCGCATTCTGCTCTCGTACAGCCATTAATAGGACAGCTCTTCAATCAAATAACTCCCACATGGGACTAGTCAATAAGCTTTCCAAAGGCACTCAAAAATTGGAGCTGTCGAAAAAGAAAATTCTTACTTCCAAGTCTCCGGGATGACAAATTCCAGAAAGGATATATCTGAAAAGAATATTTGCATAAAGACAGAACCTGCAAGCCCTCATTCAGAACCCGTGAAATAATTAGGGTTACAGTGGGGGATGCGTCTCAGACTTTAAACAGAGACATTATTAGTCAGAAGAAACTCCAAGTTTATAAATTGCCTTCTAAAAGAAAGATTCAACCTGACAGGCGTATGCTCCAGCTAGAAGAGTAAAGCTTAAGCTAAAGCCATTTACTCCTTCAGAACCGGACGATACATTTGAAGATGGATCTCCAAACATTCATGATGAATCCACCGAATCAGACGCAGCCGAGAACTCTATGGCGAAATACAAGAACCTAGAGAAACAACAAAAAAAGTTTAAATGCAAACATTGCCTTAAAATATTTAGGTAACTGCGGGTCTAAACCGCCATGTAACATGTACCATAACCAGAAAAACCTTACGCATGTGACATTTGCCATAAAAGATTTCATACAAACTTTCAAAGTAAGGACACATTGTCAAACGCAGCATGGTATATTAAGAATCCATCCCCTGCATCAAGTTCCAATGGTGTTTTGTGATGATAAATTTCAAAGGAACTAATCCCTTGTAAGAGGAGAGAGATTAAGAAAGCCCTTCTGTTCAGGTTACGGCGTGGAAAACAAGGTTTCCAAGGCTCTTCAAGTAGTCAAGCCCAAGCCCGAGGAGGAGTTTACGGTCAAGGTCTAAGAGCGCCTACGTATGCAATTTTGTGAAAGTCTTATCGTTTCTTTCTCAGTTTAAACAACACTGCAAGATACATCCAGGGGACAAAATAGCAATTGATAAGAAGTCCCCCGAAGATCAAAGACCCTCTCCTCCAAGGAGTCCAGTTAGGAGGAATTCCAGTGCCGACTTTGCGTGCAAAGTTTGCTTCTTGTATAGAACAAGGGTAACCATGAACGTATGTGTAGAAATGCAACTTTATGTCCATACTGCAGCCTTCGCTTTTCTTCACCACGATCTCAAAAGTGAACATGAAAGCAAATGTGAGTACAAAAGCTCACGTGTCTCGAGTGCATGCGCACATTCAAATCATCTTTCAGTATTTGGCGTCATCAGGTTGAAGTCATCATAAACAACCCCCCATGGCCCCAACTGAGAATTTATCTTTGCCTTTGATTGATCGCAATGGAGAAGGAAAGAAGACACGTCCTTTGGCAGAATCCAGCAAACCAGAAGGCTATCTTGCATCCAAAGAGGAGGATCTTACAGTGATTCTTCAGAGCATATAAACTTTGATTCAGAGGATTCTAGTTGCCTTCCCGAGGATCTAAGTGTTTCAAAGCAGTTTACTATTCATATCAAAGATGAACCCACAAATAATATAGAAGACGTACTGGGGTTAACCTTGCCAACAAAGAGGAGCATGGTGATGTTGAAAGAGGAGTGGGGTCCTGTGAAAAATGCGGGAAATTTTCCACGGTGCATAAGCAGCTGGAGCGCCATCAAACTTTTTTGTGCACCGTTAAGCCCATTCATTTGTCATGTATGCAACAAAGCATTCCGGACCAATTTCCGCTTTGGAGTCATTTTCAATCTCATATGCCGCATTCAGAAGACTCTTCTTTTAAGGAACCAATTGTTTGCTGCTCCTGTAAGATCCCCATCACCTCCTCCACTGCCGCCACCTCCTCCTCCGCCGCCTCCACCTCCTCCTCCACCCCCAAATAAAAATAGAGCCATATGAACATTTCATCCATACGGGTCCACCAGATAGTTCACCAGCTGTTCCAAATGCCTTTGCTCCACAAGAGTCCGACACCCTCTTTTACCATGCCCCTCCCCTTTCAGCTATTACTTTTAAAAGACAATATATGTGTAAACTTTGCCACAGAACATTTAAAACTGCTTTCAGCTTGTGGAGTCACGAACAGACCACAATTGAATTCCAATGAGAACTGGTGCTAAATTTAATAAGACTCTACATTGACATTCATGAATTTTGGCCTCTGATCATTTTTCTTAGTGCTTTATAAACTGGATGCTGTGCAGTAACCTGGTCTGATATCTAATAACAAAATGTTCATCAATAGTTGATGTTTCTGATTGCACGGACTTAGTCACCTTAAATGTGTGGGATATATTGTTTCTCTGCTGCTCATTCCCCTTCCCTTTAATTAACTAAATTAACTGAATAACACGAATCCTCAGATTCAGGTTACTACAAAGCAAGTAGTAAATTTCTGCACATGTTACTAACTAGCCTGATCCTTCATAGTAATCTACAAATGCCTCTGAATTAACTTTGTCAGGTCTATCCAAATTCTAATGTTGGATATCTCTTTTTTGGGTTTATGTGCAAATGATATTTTTTTTTTGCTTCATACTGAATGATTTTGTTTGGCTACATTACCATAGTCTTTATGTATGGGGGGTGGAGCAATACCAGGGGAACCTTTTTTCAAAGTTTGCTCACTTACTATGTACAAGTTTGGGTTATATCTTAAATTACCCTATTTTGGTAATACTTGGCTGTTGTTCCTAGGAGTTATCCAGTGCAATGTCCACTGTCCCTCTTCTATTTGTGCCTTTTTTAATGGCTTTTAAAGCTCTTCTAGCTATCACAAGTCAGTGGCCTTGATGTCACAGATTCCTAACACCCGAAAGTATTTCAAAGTAGAAGAGGGACCAGTGATCTCCTTCCATTAGTGCCAAGTAAGTATTGCAAAATAGGGTGGGGGAGTAGTCCTGCTTTCCGGGGGGGGGGTGATCTTTGGATATGCCCTTTAAATGTCTAATTGGTAATTCCAGTAAATACTTTGGAATACAAGAGTACTTTGGGAAATCTGTGTTCATTATAAAGTCACTAACAGATATCTAACATGTAGGCGGAATCACAAATTGCACATTGATGATACCCAGAGTGGAGGGTTGTTTTGTTTTAAATCAATAATAGTATCCTCAAAGATCACATTTTGTAATGGATAATAAAACTTCCCAATATGATCCATTAAACATATCGAGCTGGTTCCAATGAAGCGGCCCTTTATCGGTACAAGTGTGTACCAGAAAAAGGAGCAATCCTGAGGCCTTCTGTCATCTGTAAATTGGTCCAGTGTGTACCCAACTTTAGGGTAAAGATAGGGCAGGTTTGAACCTTGAACTGGGAAGTATGCTTGCTGATTTGAAATTTGATTTTAAAGTTGATTATCGTTGAATTTTGCACTTAAGCTTAAACCCCGTTTTATTTTCAGTTATTTTCTTTTTATTAATGCAGGTTTTCTGGTTGCATAAGCCATTTTGGGGTTTTTTTTGTTTTGTCTTGTAACATACCGTAGTTACAATGTTAACATTTTTGCTGTCTTTTTTTTAATTATGTATGTCGTTCTTTTTTTGAAAAATTTGTTTGCAATATACAGCATGTTCTTTGCTTTTTGGCAAATGTAAAGAGGTTCCACTGTATTTATTCAGAGTTCTAAAATTAGTAATCTGCCTTTAAGATGTTCTGTGTATCTGTGAAAACATTTGAAGAGGGTTAAAAAAACAACATAAAAATAACAAAACGAAGTTCCCAGAGATATGGTGGTCTCTTGCGTTTTTTTTTTTTTTTCCCTAATAAATGATTCCCTTCGGGGCTCAGTTGGGGCCATTTATGCTGTTACCACTGCATGTTGCTTCCACTAATCTCTTGGCAACCGTTCAATTGTAATTACATGTGTTATGGCTGCCTTAACGTTAGCCATACACAACTCAAATTGATGGTACGTCATCACCTTGCACCAGCATTTTTTCTTAAAGGGACACTAAACAGATTTTGTGTACTTTGTTAAGGTTCTGTTTCTATTCTCTCACAGGGAGGTGAGAACACTCATTCCCACCTCCCTGTGAATAATAGAACGCCCAGGGGACACTGCCGAACTTAACTTACCGGCACTCCACTCGCAGCTCTTCTGCACTGACAGCCACCCTGTCCCGACCACGCCATTTTTTGGCGCATCACGCCAATACAAAAGATGGTGCGCGATCAGCCGGCTATTTGTTCGTTTAAATCGAACAAACGATCAGACACGTTGGAAAATCACAACCGACCGTGCGGTCCTCTATAGGTCGGTGACACCTGTCTGCCACAGATGCTTTTGCTGAGACCGACAGTCCTTCCTCCTGGCTGACCGGTTGAAAGCCTCGAACTGACGGTCAGGAGGAAGGATTGTATAGTGTGTACCCACCTTAATTTGCTCTCACTTGAACAACCTGTCCTAATCTAACAAGTCATACATGTCGGTAAATATCAGCATTTCAGGCTGACCGAGATACGGAAATAGGAGTCGGTCCCCCCGTAATGTCATCTCGTGTACGTAGCCTAAAATACTGCTAATCAGATCATAACCTTAAATTGGCCATACATTAGAACTCTCCTGATGTTTCCGGACCCAATCTCTGTATGAACTGTCAGACCTGTTCCTTTTTGCAACCAATATTCATTCAAATGAAACTATGGATGAATGTCTAATATCTTAGTAGTGTTTGGGCACCTTTATATACCACATCTCAATTCATGCACTAACCTATACTGTGTAATATGCACTCTAGCAATTTCAAAATAAAAGTCCTAAAATTACAAAAATTAAAGCTCAAAATGAAATTCACGTATTTACAAACTTGTACAAACCATTCATAATGTAATGTTGTTTTTTTTAAAATCCACCAAAAAATCTCCCAAACTGTGACCTTATAAGCAAATTCAGTTTAATGTTTATACATTCCCTTCCTAGTTTAGCGATTGAAAGTCGAGCACAAAATGATCAGACAGGCAGTTGTCATAACATTACAGGGATGTCAGAAGGTATGTCACATATTGTCCTATGTTAGGTTAGACCGTAGTTAGATGTTTGATCTATGGACAAAAAGGGTTAATGTCTGGGAGAGGTTTTTAGACATCAGGAGGGATCGCTAAATGATATCTGGGGAGCTATACCATATACTATGACAATATTTTGTTTTAGTTAGAAAGAAGAGAGAAACCGCTCCAATGTGGCACTTCAATAAAACTGCTGGAGGGTTGCAAAGGGGTAAAGTGGATTGACTGCTGGAGGTTGCAGAAGGGTAGAGTGGGGTGACTGCAGGAGGGTTACAGAGGGGTAAGTGGTTTTGACTGCTGAGGCTTGCAGAGGTGGTGGGGTGACTGCTGAAGTGTTGCAGAGGGAGAGTGGGGTGACTGTGGGGGGGGGGCTGCTGAGGGGTAGAGTGGGGTGACTGCTGGAGGGTTGCAGAGGGGTAGAGTACTGCTGGAGGGTTGCAGAGGGGTAGAGTGGAGTGACTGCTGGAGGGTTGCAGAGGGGTAGAGTGAGGGTTGCAATGGGTTGAGTGGGGTGACTGCTGGGGTTGCAGAGGGGTATTATGAGAACAACTGCTGGAGGGTTGTAGAGAGTGACTAATTGGAGGGTTGCAGAGGGATAGAGTGGGAAAACTGCTGAGGGGTTGCAAAGGGGTAAAGTGGGTGACTGCTGGGGGTTTCAGAGGGGTAGAGTGAGGGTTGCTAAGGGGTAGAGTGGGGGTGACTGCGGAGGGGTAGAGTAGAGGGTTGCTAAGGGGTAGAGTGGGTGACTGCTGGAGGGTTGAAGAGGGGGTGACTGCTGGAGGGCTGCAGAGGGGTAGAGTGGAGGGTTGCTAAGGGTAGAGTGGAGTGACTGCTGAAGGTTTTGCAGAGGGTGGAGTGACTGCTGGAGGGTTGAAGAGGGGGGTGACTGCTGGAGGTTTGCAGAGGGGTAGAGTGCAGGGTTGCTAAGGGTATAGTGGGGTGACTGCGGAGGGTTGAAGAGGGTTATTGTGGGACAAATGCTTACTTCCTCTCCTCGGACCCTGAGTGACTGACTGTTGCAATCTGGGAAACAGACGTCATTATGAATCTGTGGTGAGGTGGTAGAGAAACTTAGAACATTACACCGCAGTTAGGCCTTGGAGTTTGGGGTGGGGAAGTATGGATTTTCTTTCTGGGGGTGGACCTCCTTTAACATTTGCAGTGAAATTAAACTATCACATCTGGAGGTGAGATTCGTGGAGGAATCTCGACACTTATTATAACAATGGTGACCAGGTATAGAATCGAGGCAGCAGATGGATATTGACTGAACCCTTACAAGCAATGTGGCAGCTTCCCTTCATATTGTGTAATGTAGAATTGCAAAACATAACTAGACCAAGCTCAAGTCTTCCATATGCTTAAAGGACAACTCCACCCTCATAAGAACATCTTTTAGAAAGAATGGTCTCTTTAAAATATGTTTGATATTCTACTTTGTCCTATGAATTCATGACTGTATGCCTGCTATGCTTCTGGATGCCACATGGAAACGGAGCCATTTAGTGACCTGCACTGAGCCTGAGCATGCTCAGAAGAGGCAGCTAAATTATCATCAGTCATTGGCTGTGGATGTCAACTGTCAAATCCAGCTACTAACTGGAAGAACCAGGAAGCAGAAACGGGAAACAGGACATTTATAAATTGTATATTCAGATTTTATACTATTACAGTTCTCCCTATAAAACATAATAGGGTACCGAATAGTATAAAGTGTAGGGGAAATGTTTGGGACTGATTTCCTTCGGCCACAATCGACTATAATTTAGTAAAGGGGGTGACCACGGCCAAGGGAATTTTAGGTCAGGTCCAACGATTCCCAGGCAGATGGTAAAATTTGTCTCTCCTTGGGAATGCTGTTTTTTATGCTAACACTTAAGGGATAAAGGAGCGATTACCATCAGATCCTACAGAATTTCCCTTTATCATTAAGTGTGTGCCCAGTTTAACGTAAAGACTGCTATTGCCAGACCATGATCTTCGTTGTTACAGGCTTACAACAAGGGTGGTGATTGATTCAGATATCAGACACCCATATGGTCTCTGTCTGGGCTGGGATGTCACTATCTGACACTATTGTACTATAATTACAGGCAGATTGTCTATACACACAGATATCATTGTGAAAGGCCAAATCTGTCCTGGGAGATCAATGTTTTTTTGCTGCTTATACTATAAATGGCTCTGTGTTAAGTGAATCCCTGTTGGAAAGGTCATAAGGGGTAAGCATGCTAGGCACACCAGTCTTGATAGTGAAAAAACTTCTTTTAATGGTAACGTTTCGGAACCAGTGTGGTTCCTTCCTCAGACCAAAGGAGGATACGGAAGTATTGGTTGATTGGGCTGAAAAATCTGTCTGTGTGTACCCACCATAAACCAATGCCTTGCAATACTAAAGTGGAAATACACTTGGTGGATGTTACTGCTGAACAGACATTCGATCTGACGAACAGTGAATTGGCAGTAACATTTACTGCACCGTCCCCATTATAACCTGGCTGGATAACGCTGAATTACTGTCAACGCTACGGCTGTAGAAATGGTAGAATGGTAGAAATTTGATTGGGCAGTTGTCCGAAACATTGCAGGAGCGTCAGCAGGGACCATAAGGGCATCTATACTAATTTTTTTTTTAATTGCCCTATTATTCACTGTCAATCAAGTGTCTATTATAATAATTTCTTCTGTGCAGTTTTGCTGTAGCTGGAATGGTGACAGATTTTTAACATTTGGTATGCTGTATGCAGTTTTGACAGTTGGTAAGTAGGAAAATTCCTCTCCAGTGCTGCCTCGTGATGATAACTGAGCATGCTTGCAGTCTGGTCCAATAGAAGGGGGCATGGTTAAAGGAGGAAGGGGGGATACTGAGCCTGAGCAAAACAAGTACGGGATGGAAGGCAATACCACACCTCTGAGTACTTTCTATTTACACATATTTATTTGCAGATTACGATTTTAGTACATTTGCCCTTTTAGTCCTGGATAAAGTTCCTGTACCTGCAGGTTCTAATCAGCGACATGCGTGCGATTGTCGGGCCATGAATTCCTCAGCCCTTGCCAAAGAGCATGCAATCTATAGCACAACCTTGGCACTCCCATTATTCTGGAACTACAACTCCCAGCATGCCAAGGTGGACTAGAGGGCTGATTAACACTGACTGGTAGACTGGTGGAAAGGCAGTATTGCAGGAAGAGGATTTAGTCTTCCCCAGGGCGCAGCCTGAGCAAATGTTTCAGATTGCTTCATGGTAGGGGCCCTCTGGGATAGTTACATCATCTACAGTGCAAAAATGCCACTCAGTCAACAAAGAGTTAACATCCAATTTCCCTCTGTGCCTGTCCTTCCCTATCCTCGGGGAGATTTAACTCACATTCTGCAAACCACACTGCAGACACTAAACAGTTAATTCCTAGCCAAGCCCAGTGACACGCGATCAGTCCTACTAGCCGGGACCTGCCTGTCAACCCACTAGGACACACCCTTATCAATATACCCGCCCGGACCCGCCCACCCCTCACTCCAGTTTTCCTCCATCCATGGCAGGCTGGGATCTCCTGCAGTGTGAAGTCACAGGGCCCGCGAGCTGGGGGGTTGCTGAGTCACATGGACAGAGAAGGACAAGTGCCAAGGTGGGTGCCAGTCTGATTGGGAATACCCCTCATTGACTGACAGCTACAGACAGGGGGATCTGCAAGTCTTTGAGACCTAGCCTCAGCCATTGAAACTGATTGCTGCATACTGAGAGTTGTAGTTATAGAAACACGAACGGACAGATCAGGGGGGATTCTGGGAAGGGGAATCTGCAGGCAGGGAACTGATATAGGGACAGTTAAAAGTCCTTGAGCCAAAGCCTCACCCATTGAAACTGATTGCTGCCAGCAGAGCATGCTGGGAGTTTAGTTATGACAGCACTGAAACAGGACAGATCAGGGGGATTCTGGAGGGGGGTCTGCAGCAGGGAACTGATTAGGGACAGTTAAAAGTCCTTGAGCCAAAGCCTCACCCATTGAAACTGATTGCTGCCAGCAGAGCATGCTGGGAGTTTTAGTTATGACAGCACTATTTTAATAGGGTAAGGTTAGATATATGCTGCCTTTGGGAGTCAAGGAAAGCAAATTTACGTATCATTCCTTATCATCCAAAGGCAGCATATATCTAACCTTACCCTATTAAAATGTTCCTTCAAGCATATTTACTGGTGTACTGCTTTGGAATATTTTCCCTGTCAGATGTATGTGTATGTGTGGGGGGGATTTAAAGCTTTGGGGGCTGGTCCTACCATTGGGTGGGCGGGACTAGTGTCTCTGTATTATTGCTGCCTTTGGGATTCAAGGAAAACAAATTTACATAAGTATAAATTTGGACTTTCTATTGCTTCTCTTAAGTCTTGGATTTGTCTGAAACAGTCTGAACAGTGACCTCTCATAATGTGTAATTATGGGCCCTGGGCAGGCGTTGGAGCAGCTGCATTAAAGCGGCCATTCCATTTAAGGTCGCAGTGCAGCTCTGCTGCCTAATCCCATGTTACAAGCACCAGAGGTTTGTGAACATTTGTGATTAATCTACTTCACCCTTTCGGGATTGTCAAGTTGCAGGAGCTTTTCTCTCAGAAACACATTATCACCTGATTCAGGTTTCCTTCGGGGCTAGTCCGAGAGGAAAATCTGGACCATCAATAATCATCATGATTGGATTTCTCCCACAGGGACTGATTGTTTTGCTTGAACATTATAATGTATAGGCTGAGAGTAAATGGATATGAAGATAGGACTCCGGAGAGCACTAATACCGAAACACAAGCTCTTCTCTATAGAAACCTAATAGCAGGAGGAAGTAAGTAAGTCCGTCAGGTTAGGCCTGTTCTCTATTACTAGCAATATCAGATTTTATCTCATTCATATAAAAAAAAAAAATTCTCACACATAATTGTTATCGAGGACTAACTTCCCTTAAAGATTCTGCGTGACTGGGAAACAATGGATAAAATGGAGATATTTAAAGGGCAACTGTATCAATTTTTATAGATTGCGTCATTTAATCTTGTATTTATTGGAATCGAAACTGAGACAAAAGTTTCATGTGTATGGCCATCTATATTATAGGGAAATGATCACTGTATGTATAGTTCCGAGTGACTGATTATTATACATAAGTATAAGGCGGTGATTTGTGGGGTGTATATGGGAGTTGTCACCTTGTACTAATGGGTTTCAAAGGAAAACTGCTGTGTTTATTGCCTGTTACATGTATGACTGTCCAGGAAAATGTATGACTGGCCAGGAAGACCTCCTGCCTAATTTTGGAGCTGGGATGTAAGGTAAGGATTTTACTACACTACAGAGTGGGGCCAGTAGTGGGGGGATTATAGTTTTGGGGGTGGACATGCCCTTTAAGCCAAGTTGTGTTCACTTCTTTGGTCAATATATTAATCATTTATTTTCATTCCACCAAAGGAACACGGAATACCCCGGTGAGGCATTGCCTGACGTGTTTTGTGAATATTTCCGCTTCTTCAAAAGCCATGAGGCTAGGAAGACACTAAAAGGGTTATTCAAAAAAAGTTCTTATCGTTAAAAATGGTGCTAATTTTGCTCCAACCAATCAGATGTTGGCTTTCAAATGTTAAATAAGATTTGATTGGTTGGGGCAAATTTAGCACCATTTTTAACGATTAGACCTTTTATTGAATCTCCCTGTATGTGTACAAAGGATAGTACAATGTATAAATAAGTAAAAAATACACTAAATGCAGATGATTAAACTAACACCAATCCACTCAACAGTACAACCATGAAAAATTAGTGCAACTGCGAAACGCGGCCAGCCTATTAATATTTAATAACATACAGTCCAGTGTTTAGTTGCACTCAGCAATAAAACATTGGACTGTATGTAATTAAGTATTCATAGGCTAGCCATAGACCTAATGATTAGTGTTAGTGGTTAGAAAACCCACACTAATCACCCAGTCCCAACTAATCTCTGCCCACTCAAGGACCAATGTCTCCTTGTGGGAGCGTTCATAGTGTATGGCTAGCATTACTGCAACTATACTCTAGAGTCTTGTCAGCACTACAACAGCGATGAGAAGAAGCCTATCACAAAGCGTCTACCTAGTATGTCACCAACTACATCACAGGGTTCTTCAGGCTTTGTCCAATCACATATTTCTAAACAACACATATTTCTAATTTTTGTAATTTATCTTTTTCATCCTAACTGGACCCAAATACATCAAATTGGACTTTCTCTGGTAACGTTCCCATTATCTGGTCCTTGTTTCAGGATTTAAGAAAGCATTTTATCCTTGTCTCTCATACCTACGAATATATTTATCGGTCATAGAGTAAACACTACGGTGCATTGTTTACCAATAGGTCATATCAGAAGACTCGTGGACATCCTTTAAGGTTGGAAGAAAAGAAATTTCATCTTCAGGAAAGGTTTCTTTACAGTGAGAACGGTGAAACTGTGGAACTGCCTTCTAACAAATGTGATAATGGCAAGTTCACTGAATAGCTTTAAAAGTGGGCTAAATAAGTTTCTAAAACTAAATAATATCTAGAATTACTGGTATTAATACATATACTGTAGTTCTGGTTGGTACAGAGATACTATATAATATTGAGAATTACTGGTATTAATACATATACTGTAGTTTTGGTTTGTACAGGGATACTATATAATATTGAGAATTACTGGTATTAATACATATACTGTAGTTCTGGTTGGTACAGGGATACTATATAATATTGAGAATTACTGGTATTAAGACATATATACTGTAGTTCTGGTTGGTACAGGGATACTATATAATATTGAGAAATACTGGTATTAATACATATACTGTAGTTTTGGTTTGTACAGGGATACTATATAATATTGAGAATTACTGGTATTAATACATATACTGTAGTTCTGGTTGGTACAGGGATACTATATAATATTGAGAATTACTGGTATTAATACATATACTGTAGTTTTGGTTTGTACAGGGATACTATATAATATTGAGAATTACTGGTATTAATACATATACTGTAGTTCTGGTTGGTACAGGGATACTATATAATATTGAGAATTACTGGTATTAATACATATATACTGTAGTTCTGGTTGGTACAGGGATACTATATAATATTGAGAATTACTGGTTTTAATACATATACTGTAGTTCTGGTTGGAACAGGGATACTATATAATATTGAGAGTTACTGGTATAAATACATATACTGTAGTTCTGGTTGGTACGGGGATACTATATAATATTGAGAATTATTGGTATTGATACATATACTGTACTTCTGATTGGCACAGGGATACTATATAATATTGAGAATTACTGGTATTAATACATATACTGTAGTTCTGGTTGGTACAGGGATACTATATAATATTGATAGTTACTGGTATTAATAGATATACTGTAGTTCTGGTTGGTACGGGGATACTATATAATATTGAGAATTATTGGTATTAATACATATACTGTAGTTCTGGTTGGTACAGGGATACTATATAATATTGAGAATTACCGGTATTAATACATATACTGTAGATCTGGTTGGTACTGGGATACTATATAATATTGAGAATTACCGGTATTAATACATATACTGTAGTTCTGGTTGGTACTGGGATACTATATAATATTGAGAATTACTGGTATTAATACATATAATGTAGTTCTGGTTGGTACAGGGATACTATATAATATTGAGAATTACTGATATTAATACATATACTGTAGTTCTGGTTGGTACAGGGATACTATATAAAATTGAGAATTACTGGTATTAATACATATACTGTAGTTCTGGTTGGTACAGGGATACTTTCCGATTCCCGAGTCAGGAAGGAATCCCCCCCCTTTTTTTTTTCCCCTTAGCTGGGGTATTTTGCCTTGCTCTGGATCAACTTTAGGTAGGGTTAAAAAGGTTAAGATAGCTGAATGCATTCTTTAATTGGTAAGCATATTCACAGCAAGTTTTTTTGTAGACCAATTAATAAAGTAGCTTACGGTAATTTTAAAGAAACATTAAAGAAGGTTATTTTTTATAACATTTCTTTTTGGAATCTATAATTCTCTGAGAGGTACTGTAGGAGTTAGTACTTTGAACTCTAGTTCTTAATTATAAAATCAGTTTTAGGAACCTTATCCTACCACCATGCACACCTATAGTAGAGATGGGAGGGACAACTCTCAGCCATGGGGATGGGCTGCTAAAGTTGACCCTTAACATCTGATCAAGTAAAAATACGAAGTAGGAGAATCCAGTCCCATTCACTAAAGAATTATTTAATGCAGGTAGAAAGACTTATTAAATACACTTTAGTGTTCCTTAAACAGTCAATTTCATTCCCCACATAAACTTTTGCAGATAAGAGTAATCACCCTCTCAAAACCTCATTCTCCCAAACCCTGGTGCAAGCCCAGAGCGCCGCTCTCCCACACTTCATGTTGCAGCCATCAGTCAAGGCCGTGCTGGTAATGTCACGGTCAATGACTTACAACAGGTGTACTTTTTGCCAGAGGAGGTGGGAGAGCAGCGCAGGACCGGAGGTAAGATATCTGGACTCTGGAGTTCCAGGGAGAAAGGTAAGTATTGTAAAAACAGATTTGGGGGTAATTAACCAATGGAATGGAAAAAAAAATTGACCTCATACTTGTCTTGTGCAGTAAAAAGACACAATAACATCTTTGTACATATCACTACAACTACATTACACCCAATCCACTTTTTTGATCCGAACAATGCAAATGGGTCTTCTATATGTTCCATTAAACTAATCAGGTTGAGAAGAATTGGGCCAATGTAACATGAGCTTTTGGGTTCCATAGTTTGGCTTTAAAGGGAAAAGCACTTTTTGCTATTCAGTTTTTTTGAAGAACAGAAGGTAAAGGAGCTGTGTCTTACCTCCTGTTCTTCAATAAAACATTCAAGAGTCGGGAACGAAAACAAAGAATTTACCTGGTCTCTTGCTCTTCCGCTGTGCCCTCTGACTGACAGAGTCTGTATTCTATGCGTATGCGCAGCGCATTTGCGCATAGAGTACTAAGTCTGTCGGAACCTGAGAGATGACACGGCAGAGGAGGCAGACAGCAGGTAAGTTCTGTAGAAAGAAAGTAATTCATCCTACCTCCCTGTCCCAGTTACCTTAAATTTTTAAAAAAATATTTTTATAGTGTAGTTATCCTTTAAGACAAAGCAATAGGAATATGGAGAAGAATCCCCATCCAATGACATCACAGAACACAAACTAACTATGCAGTGTACCACACACAGACCAATTATCTGCAAACTCCATTCAAACTTTCTCCCACCATCCACCTTACCATCTGACTGTAATCTTTCCCCAACTCTATGAGAACCCACAATGCATTTATAACACAGAGCCCGTGGTTGTGTGGTTACTTTCTCTGCGTTTAATAGGCAGCGCCCTGTATATATTTACAATGCAGCCACAACAAGATTAGATTTTCAGTCTGATGTTGACAAGTTGATGTTTGAAAACGTGATTGCAGCCGTAGAAATTAGGCAACCTTCTTTTCTTTCATTTGCTGCTGTTTTCCGTTGATGAGACGAGAATCTCAACGCAAACTGACCTTTTCAAACCCAGTTGTCAATTGATCAACGACAATGGAACACATCTGCTTAAAAGACGTTTCTGTAAACAGCGACAAGATTTCATGGCTGTGAGTTCAGGAAAATAATCTTCTCCTATTTCTGTTTGCATTTGAAGTTGTTTTATGCAAAAATGCATAAGGTGGAACATTAAAGGAGAGCTAGTGTATGTAAATTTTTTTTTTTTTTTTAAAAAAACAACAATTTCAATGAAAAGTACCTGGGTTAGGGGGGTAGGACTGGTAATTCCTACCTCCTAATATAATTTCTGTGAGGAGCGCCAGCATAAGGAAAACTGCTAATGCCAGGATATCTCGTTGCTTCAGAACTATCTTTAAAACAGGACACTAACCTGGCAGATAAAAATGGACATATTCTTGTGCCTCAACAAAATGATATTGGGGGGTAGGAATAATCCTACCTTACTAACAAAAGGACTTTTAATATATAAAAAGTAGATTTTCACAGTGTATCTGTCTTTGAGGCTTAATTTATATTTTACGTTTTTGGAAAAAATCTTCTCCAAAGAAGAATTGCTATTTTAGCATTCCTATTAAAGGACAACTAAACCCACTTCCTCCTCTTGACCACCCAGTGTGAGGACCTCACCCCTGGGCTTACAATAGTTCAGAAGTAATATTTACCTAAATTCTCAACCACTAGTTCCAGTCTGCCAGGGACAGAGGCCAACCAGACCCACAACCTCAAATTTAGGTAAGTATTTCTGTCCTCCTGACAGCCCTGGGTTGAACCCAGGGGGACGGGTTTAAAAGGTTTAGTTCCCCGTTAATGTTTAATTCATTCAATACAACAAAAAACAAATCAAATTTGTGTTTTATAGTGTAAATGTATTGAATGAATGTATTGTAATGAATTTATTCCCATTCATATCAATACAAGGTAAACACACAGGCTTCCTGGATATGAATGCACGCTAAACTGCACTGCGCTACATGGGAGCGCCAATAATCAATCCTATTCGAAAAAAATCCTTCAAATATTTCGGAAAAACATGTGTTCCAAAAATGCGAAGAAATGGACAGTATGAGTCTTTTTTCGTTCCTAGTGTGAATGAGCCCCTATTAAACAATAAATAACATATTTTAATCCTTAAATTTGATGACTAAAACATATGCTAACAGGGAGATACGGTACAGAAAAACTGGCGTTAACGTTACCCTACACAATGTTATATCAGTGGGACGCAGCAACTGCAAGTGACATGGCAATAGTAAACTTTTAGGTTTTATTTAAAGCCAGTTAATGGTCCCAAAATGTTTTACATTAGTTTGCGTGGCACTGGTATATGGCATTTTCCATCGGTGGTGCGATTGCACTTGGGGGTGATAGTGGTTCCCACTGCATCACCCTGATTTTTTCGGTAAAGATAAGCAAATGGAAAGTTTGAAGAGATTTTGGCCCACACAATAGAACTCGCTTTAGTTTCTCTTTTCTCCTGCAGTGGTCTAATTACATTCATTCTTAGTATATTTCGTGTTAATCTGGTTCACTGCACATTTTACAACACACTGCACATGTCAGTGTACAAACATGACCTAGTCAAGTGTTGTCACATATTAAGCTTCAAGACAAAGTTAAAGCTTTAAGATATTAGGCAGATTTGGGATACCGGCATTGTAAATTACATTGCATCTTTCATTAGTACCGCAGTCATAAATTTACGAATGTGGTGCAATGTACCAATATCGTGTGGTATCGCCCCATACAATCCTTAAGACTGTGCCAGTATTCTATGCCCACGTCTCAAATTTATGACCAAGGCCATAGAAGTATCAATACTCATCCATACAGGACCGCACCAAGGGAGAACTTCATTCTGCTGACATGCTAGACATCTACCATGGAAGTCCTGAAAATATCCCAGAATGAAAGATGAATTTAATATTATAGCATTTTTTTTGGAACATCCCATTGGAAACCTTTAGGCAAAAATTACAGGTTGTCATTATCATGGGATTAAATTCATAATATACAGTAAATGTCAATATTACAACCAATGTTCCACCACATGGAACAACATGCACACGCTGGTTAAAAAACTTAAAGTTCTACCAGCGTCAGTAAAATCATTCACTACAACAAGTCCTTTAGTCTCTAGCTGGCCCCTTTAAGTTATTTGGTACAGGCCCAGCCTTGACCATTTGGTACAGCCCCCCTCACCTTTCAGTAACAGTCAAGATCAGTGGTACAGAAAGGAGGTCTCCAATGAGTTCCTCTACACAAAGAGCAATGTCTGTTCCAATTAAAAAATATTTCTGACTTCACGTAGAAAGCATTGTTTTATCATGAGAATCCAGGAAAACTTGTTAAATTTAAACATTCCCTTTACCAGAATTACAAAAAAAAATATGAAAAAAACTTATAAAGCTGTATCCTATCAGTAAAACCAGTAAGAATTTTAAATATTCCCAAATACAAATGGAAAAATTCCTCATGTTGATAAAAATGAATAAGATTAAAAATTTTGTTTGCTGACCAAGTCTCATGTATAATATGACAAGATGACTGTAGGAATAAACATGATTTCAGTAGGCCGCATAACCATGGCAGATTCTAATTCTGATCTAGGGTTTGCAGATTGTTACCAGACCTCCCACGGAATGCTGGATGGACGGGAATTTTATTGGGAGGTGTTGGTTCCAAACAGCTGTGAACACAAAGATACACAAAGATACACTTACTCCTGGAATGGTCAAAATGTATATAAACATGAGTGTAGCCATTTTGTATATAGAACGCAGTAAAGAGAAGGTGGTGGTGGTCTAGGAACTCAGACAATAACATACGGAAAACCCCACATGGGCTGGAGTCTATTTAGACCTGTGACCTTTGGTGACAGGTAAGTAAATAACCTTTTGCTTTCAATGATAGAAGATGTTTATGTAAGTGTTCCTCACACTGTTAATTAGGCTCCCAGTAGTGCCACAGTGGAATTTAAGGGACTATAAAGAATTGTCTACCCTAGACCTCAAACCATTTCCAGAGCGCGGTATGCAGTGCAATTGATTTAAAACGCTTTCTTATACAGGGGTAATATGGAGTGTTGTATATATCAAGGTCATTAGCTTGGCTGTGGCTTCTACTTCTACACTTATCTCCTGATTTCAGAAGTAAAAGATAAATGGTAATTAGGAATTATGGAATTTTATAGAAGTTTAGATTCCCATAAGGTGAGAACTTTCCAAGCTGTCAATTCACTACTGTGTGACCTGCAAATGTCCTCTACCTAAACAAGGCTGGGCAGTAAGAAAACACATATTCACTAAGGAGAGCTACAGTACTTGCCAGACACCTGCAATAGTATTGATAAAGTCACCCGGTGGGTACAGGCATGCACAGTGGCTACCAAATAAGCCCCAATATAAAATAAAAGATTATCTGATAATTAGTTTGTTTATAAGCAGACTAGTATCTCATAGATATGTGTATGAGGCCAAAATTTATTGTATTTCAAGGTAAGAGCAAAACTCATATACTAAATTTTAAAAAATCCTTTACTTTCTACACTCAAGAGGTCTTGGGAGCAGAAGTGCAGGGTTCAAACTAGAGACCTGGGACCTCCAGGCGATGAAAAATGGATACGGATGTACAACCCTATAGTACGGCAAACATAGTCCGATATTTCAGTCAAATCGACTAAACGTCACGCCATTTTGGTCGATCAGCTTTAAAAAAAAAATGGACATTTTCGGTACAACCGTTAGACCTCGGTTGAATGTTGCCGGCGTAGAGCCACGCCAGAATCCAAGGATAATCTAGGAAAATTGAGCTTGAAATATCTTTTTCACAAAGCAATGACGTCTTGCTAAAGACTATAGGTTTATTTTAGTAGGGCACAGGGTTTTTATTTTAGCAGAGACTAAAGATGGAACCAGCAGCTGTAAGGAGCTCATGCACTTTAATGAGAAAAGTCCCCGACAGTCCAAAACTTGCTAAAAATACATTAACCTAAGGGTACTTGATATTCTAACAAAACGTGCAATAAAATCACATGTATGGCCAACTCCACTTAAGTCAAATACTGACAATATGTACAGAACCCCACCTGAAGATAAACTCAGCATTCATCACTTACAATGCAAGAATATCTGTTCACCTGTACAGACAGACGGGTAACAATCCTAATGAAAAAACATGAACAATGTTCTTACAAATGCAAGACGACAGCCCATGTGTATGATAATAAGTAAACATTCTAAATAATATTGTATTTATTTAACAATAACACTATCAATAGCAGACAAAAGTGTGTCAACAGATCTGTATGAAAAGCACATTTAAACCCACAACCAGATATAACATACTACCATAGCGATTCAGGACAGACATCCATTTGGTCATGCGAGTGTCATGGGAACCTTATGACGTCATAATTTCACTCTATCCATGCTCTGTTCTGCTCCCAGGTATAAACTGTATAATGAGTAAACTTATAACTTCTTTTACATTTATTTTTTGGGGGGGGTTATTTACTATTATTTACATATTTATTGAAAAACATCCAAGGTTTAAGTTGTCCTTTTTGCGATTGTATTTATGGCAATTAAAGTGATAGTTCAAATAACATGCATGATTTTGATAGCAAGTGGGAAAAAAACGTCGCTATAGGACAATTCCTAGTTTCTATTCCAAATTAAGAAATATTAAATGGTGACATTACCTCCCACGACATCCCAAATATTATCTGACAAATCAGTGGGTGCTGCCATATTGCTTAGTTTGGTTTATCTATAGGTATCAGTACTAAGCAGTACCACTAGCTGCATTAATAGAACATGCTTTTGCAACTGCAGGCTATGGAGACTTTTCTTATCGCTTTATTTATCTTCAGGGAAGCAATATGGCAGGTCCCACCAGTCATTCAAACACCAAACATGCAGACAAGGATAGCGTAAAAAATGAAAGTTGAACCAAAACAGAAACAACAAGTAAATAAAAACAGAATATTTATAGTTTAGTCTATACGTCTATACAATGAAGGGCAAGATCCCCCCAATGGAATATTTCTTTTCCTACCCCATCTGTCTGGAAGCCACGTATCCTCTGGGTTGTAGAATGACTGTGCCCTTCCCTAGTAAATATGTCTCCCCTTTTGTCTACCGTGTAACATGGATAAGGATTTCCTTTCTGCAGGATATTTTAAACAAAGGGGAAATTCTTTGCAGCAGCAAAAAAAAAAAAATACATAAATGAACCCAGAACACAGACGTTCCATGTGGTATAACTGCAGCCTGGACTCTCCATTCACAGCTCCTTGTGCTGGTCCCTTATTTTTAGATTAGAGCCATAGAGGAATGCAGGGGGGGGGGGGGGGGGGGGGGGGGGGGGGCGCACAGGGGGGATTATTTGGGAAGGAAATTTTAAACTTTGGTAACCGAATGACTGCAGTAGATAGAGGTGACCTGTATCAAGGGGTGCGGTGGGGGAGGGCAGCCAAATTGGAAATACCCAGAATCACCTTGGGCTAAACTACAAAACCCAACATTCCAACCACCACCAATAACTGTGATTTTAGCATATGGAGTATCACATGTGACATGTCATCGGTAGGTGTATGTTGGATTGAGTCTGCACCACATCTGTTGCTCGTGTAGCAGTAAGAAATTATTGTATAAATGATATAACACATACCCCTTCATCTCCATATAACCATACCCCCCATTATATTACAGCCCCTCCATATAACCATACCCCCAATTATAATATAACACCTCCTCCATATAACCATACCACCATTATAATATAACACCCCCTCCATATAACAATATCCTCATTATAACACCACCACATATAACCATACCCCCATCATAAAACCCCCTGCATATAACCATACCCCATTATAATATAACACCCCCAGTGCTGTCATAACTACAACTCCCAGCATGCTCTGCTGGCAGCAATCAGTTTCAATGGGTGAGGCTTTGGCTCAAGGACTTTTAACTGTCCCTAATCAGTTCCCTGCCTGCAGATTCCCCTTCCCAGAATCCCCCCTGATCTGTCCTGTTTCAGTGCTGTCATAACTACAACTCCTAATTTTTCCCCAACCAATCAGATGTTAGCTTTCAAAATGTTAAATAAAATTGATTGGTTGGGACAAAGTTAGCACCATTTTAAGGGATAAGAACTTTTATGAATCTCCCTGATAGTTTTCAGCAAATGGCAATTTAAAAAAAACAAACAATTTCCCAGTGTACAAATCCTTTAAATGATTTATGTGTAAAGGGTCCATGCAGAGTACTGTAAGGCCCATTTATATGTTCATACCACCACCACAATAGCCTTTTGTTCAACACACACACAGTTAACTAGTACCAGAAGAAGCGAACGTGGAACAGGATTCCGTGGGCAACAGTCCAACTATTGCCACGTGGATACTTACTCCTACTTTTCCCAGCCCCTCGTGAGGGCAATGATCCAAGCCTTCAGCCACTGACTCCTCCAGCTATTCAAAGAGAGTATCCAGGAAAGAAGAAGAGAATCGGCTTCACTCTGCTCTGGAAGCTTTTCTTCTACGTGCCCCAGTACCACCAAGGAAATATTGGCCCAGATACACTACAAGGGTGACCAGGGCAACAATAAACAGAGACCAAGATGAGCCACTGAGCATCTCCAGACCACAGCATGACTCAGGTGAGAGATCCACCACCTGTGGAAAGTGTATCCCAACCCTAGTGGAATCTTTTAATGAATCCGGCAGATGGCGCCGATCAGACGACTAGTTCCATTTACTAACCCACATACAAGGACTGTCATAGAAGCATAAAAACCCTGGAGCGATTGTTGATAAATCTCTGGGTAGCTCCTCCATTTCCCAGAAAGCTGCGAGTAAAAGTAAAAATCCCCTGACAGACAAGTAAAGAGGAGGAAATAACTGGGCCGGTCTCCAGCATCACTAGTCAGCAAAACGACAGGGGTAATTGCCCCGTCGGTTTTTCAAAGACCGTATGACGACGCCCCCTGCATTTTAGGGTTAGAAGAAACTCCTACCGTGTCCTTCTCTCCGTGCAAGGGCTTTAGGGTCAAATGGAAACAGGACAAATAACATCCTCCTTTAGTATCGTTCTTCCTGTGAGCTTGGTTCAGCTGTAACGTGCATACTTCTCAAATATGGCTTCAATGGAAAGGCAGGAACTGCAAAGCAATAAGCACTAGTTATTTGGATCAGCTGTATTTAAAGGGTAAGTTTGCGGCTTTATACATAGACCACATCCTGTACTAATTTATAGATAAAAATGATCACTATTACGTATATAGTGGATAATGTACCCCTTACTGTAAATTATCAGGTAGTAAAAGTCACAGAGGAGTTTTCAATGAACATATAAAAGTACAATCAACAGGCTGGGGTATTTAGACATCCAAGGTAACTTCTAATACCTTTAGAATTTACATTTTTCTAGACATCCAATCGGTTATTCAGCTGATAAACAGGACCAATCACGATGTCTCAGATTCTGACATCAAAACCATGCCAGAATCCGATGCATTGGTGTTTTGCTTCGTAACGGTTCCCATGATACCGACAGCTGCAGTGTGATTACCAGAACATTCAGCCAACGTCTGGCCTCTCAACACAACTTTACTTAAAATTATAGTTTAATTTGTTCTGTGATTAAATAAAAATAAATCATGGATCTGAGCCTTATAAATACACCGTGATCTTATATTGTGGGTTTCACCAACAGATTCGACTTAGCAATGGGGCTCTCGTAGATGTAGATTATTGTACTGTAACTCTCGCCCATACAACCATCTCACAAATGTGCAGATAACTTTTCACACACAATTTAAAATAAGGCAGAAATCACTTTGTGCAACGTTACAAACTGGTTTATATTCTTTGGTATGGCGTTCATAAGGAACAAGCAGGGACTTGTGTCTTGTCGGAGGATATCGTGTGTGTGGTGAACCTCCAATAAACCTGTTTTTGTCCGTTTTACACAGTACGGTATAAAGACGCGCCACTGTAAAGCCTCGTACACACCTGAATCATTTTCGTACGATGCACCGACGAACGTTTCAAAACATTATTGTTAATCCTCATAATTTAAATGACATCTGTACACACAGCAACAAGTACCACGATAGTGTTTAGATACAGCCGTTCGTACACGAAAGCAGCGCATGCGCCTTTTATATATTTTTTGTAGAACGTTAACGATAATCTGCCGACCATGTACAAATATAACGATATCGGCAGAACAAATCCGCCAGGCTGATCGTCGGAAAAAGACGGCAATAGTCGATGGTCGTTTGATGCTATATTTTAGTACGAATTACATCGTGCGCATTATTCGTTCATTGGCTGCATCGTTACGACAATTATCCAACGTGTGTACGAGGCTTAAGACTCCCTGTGTAACTGGCATAATTGAATTCAGCTAAACACATTTAATGTTAGACTATAGACAATGCTGAAACACCACTAAACTAGGGATGTCCAATGTGTAGATGTTGCTTGTGCAACCAAGGAATGCTGAGAGTTGTAGTTTCCAAACATGTGGTGGGCTGCAGGGTGGACAAGCCTACACCGCGGGCAGTAGGGTAGAGGTAAAAAAGACATGGTATGGTTGATGAATACAGAATACATGGAATGTTCTACTTCCCCAGCAATGGGAAAAGCTTTCTGGTCAGCCGCATTCCGTGCGACAGGAGTTCAGGAGAAACCCAATCCATTCTATTCTATTGCTGACAGCGTGCACCGCTTTGAACAGGTGCATCATGGGTTTTAATGTACCCCTGCCCACCCTGGTGAGAATACTAAATAGATACAATAGTGCCTAGAAACATCTGGACTACATCCCGCATGCCCCAAGGACATAGCTATTATAGATCAACACAGACATTTCTTTAGATTGTAAAGAGATTTTACTGAATACAAAGAATCAAACAAACAGAACCACCCCATAGTGAACAAAAGATCTGCTTACATCTCCAAATGGGAAATATGCCAGATAGGAGGCTGAAATACTTAGAATATAACTACAATTCCCAGAATAACTCGTCATCCCGTTTCAATGACGACGAAATCTTTATTGTTTGACCTCTCCGTACCTTTGGGTCTTTCCTTTTTCTAAAAACTAATACACCCACCTGGACACACACAGGAACAAATTAACCACACACACAGAACACCAACACACACCACACTGGAACTATAAACCACACCACACAACACACGGAACCAACACACACACTGGAAACTTCTAACCCAACACACACACACACACACACACAGGAACTATAACCACACACACAGGATACCAAACACACACCACTTGGAACTATAACAACACAAACACCACAGGAACCCAAAACACAAACAACACTGGAACTATAAACCACACACACACACAGGAAACCAAACACACCACACACGTGGAACTATAACCCACCCACACCACACAGGGACACCCAAAACACACACACTGGAACTATAACACACAACACCACACAGAACCAAACACACACACTGGAACTATAACCACACACATCACACAGGAACCAACACCAGACACACTGGAAAACAGTAACCACACACACAACCACACACACACTGGAAACACCAAACACACACACTGGAACTATAACCACACACACAAGGAACCAAAACACCCACACGGAAACTATAAGCACCACACACACACTGGAAACCCATAACACAACACACACACGGACATACCACACCACACACACACTGGCCCTAACACACACACACCACACTGGAACTATAACCACACACACACACTAGGACAACACAAACAAACCCACACGGAACTATACCACAACACACACTGGAACTATAACCACACACACACACACACAGGAACCAAACACACACACTGGAACTATAACCACACACACACACACACAGGAAAACACACACACTGGAACTATAAACCACACCACACAAACAAACACACACAGGAATATAACCACACACACAGAACTATAACCACACATCACACACAAACAGAACCACACACCACACACTGTGTGGTTCAAGCCATGTCACTATCAACACACAACGATACCACATCACACAACCACGGGAAACTATAACACCACATCACACACACACTGGAACTATAAAAACCACACATCAAACCCACACACTGAAAACTATAACCACACATCACACACACACTGGGGAACGTATAACCACACATCACACACACACTGGAACTATAACCAACATCACACACACACACTGGACTATAACCACACATCACACACACACCTGGAACTATAACCCACATCACACACACACGAACTTAACCACACACACACACACACGAATAAACACCACAACATCACACACACACTGGAACTAATAACACACATCACACACCACACACTGACACTATAACCACCATCCACACACACTGGAACATAAACCACACACCACACCTGGAACTATACCAACATCACACACACACTGAACTATAACACACATCACACACACACTGGAAACTAAACCCACACATCACACACACACTGGAACATAACCACAACTCACACACACTGTGGAAACTATAAACACCATCACACACAACCACTGGAAACTATAAACCACAACCTACACAACACTGAACTATAACACACATCAACCAAACCCACTGGAACTATAACCACACATCACACACACACTGGAACTATAACCACAAATCACAACACACACTGGAACTATAACCACACATCACACACACACTGGAACTATAACCACACACACACACGGAACTATAACCACACATCACACACACACTGGAACTATAACCACACATCACACACACACTGGAACTATAACCACACATCACACACACACTGGAACTATAACACACCATCACACACACACTGGAACCAAACACACATCACACACACACTGGAACTATAACCACACATCACACACACACTGGAACATAACCACACATCACACACACACGAACTATAACACCACACACAACACACACACTGGAACTATAACCCCACATCACACACACACTGGAACTATAACCACACATCACACACAAACAGGAACCACACACACACACACTGGAACTATAACCACACATCACACACACACGGGGAACTGAACCACACATCCACACACACACTGGAACTATAACCCCACATCACACACACACTGGAACTATAACCCCACATCACACACACACTGGAACTTAGCACACCCACACATAGCACCCACACCACATGGAACTATAATACCACACATCACAACAACACACTGGAACTTAACCACAACACACACCCACACTGGAACTATAACCACACATCACACACACACTGGAAACTATAACCCCCACATCACACACACACTGGAACGAGTAACCACCACATCACACACACACTGGAACTATAACCACACATCACACACACACTGGAACTATAACCACACATCACACACACACACTGGAACTATAACCACACATCACCACACAATGGAACTATAACACCATCACACACACACTGGAACTATAACCACACATCACACACAACACTGGAACTATAACCACACATCACACACACACTGGAACTATAACCCCACACACACACACACTGGAACTATAACCACACACACACACACTGGAACTATAACCACACATCACACACACACACTGGAACTATAACCCCACACACACACTGGAACTATAACCACACATCACACACACACTGGAACTATAACCACACATCACACACACACTGGAACTATAACCACACATCACACACACACTGGAACTAAACCCCACATCAACACACACGGAATTATAACCCCACATCACACACACACTGGAACTATAACCACACATCACACACACACTGGAACATAAGCACCATCACACAACACTGGAAACTATAACCACACATCCACACACACTGGGAACTATAACCACACATCACACACACACTGGAACTATAACCACACATCACAACACACACTGGAACTAATAACACACATCACACACACACTGGAACCATAAACCCACACATCACACACACACTGGAACTATAACACACATCACACACACACTGGAACTATAAACCACACACCACACAACACTGGAAACTAACCACACATCACACCACACTGGAAATAAAACACCACACCATCCACAAACACACTGGAACTATACCACCACACACATCACACACACACTGGAACTATAACCACACATCACACACACACTAGAACTATAACCACACATCACACACACACTGGAACTATAACCACACACACACACACACACACACACACACACACTGGAACTATAACCCCACACACACACACTGGAACTATAACCACACACACACACACACACACACCACTGGAACTATAACCACAACATCACACACACACTGGAAACTATAACCACACACAACACACCACTGGAACTATAACCACCACTCACACACCACACTGGAACTTCAACCACAACACACACACACAACACTGGACACTAAACCACACATCACAACACACACTGACCTATCACCACACATCACACACACACTGGAACTATAACCACACACACCAAACACACGGGAACTAAACCACACATCACAACACCACTGGAACTATAACCACACATCACACACACACTGGAACTATAACCACACATCACACACACACTGGAACTATAACCACAACATCACACACACCCGGACTACCAAACAACACACACACACTGGGTGAACAACTATACACACACATCAAACACACACACACTGGAAACTATAACACACACACACACACACAATGGAATATAACCACACATCCACCACACACTGGAAACATAACCACCACACACACACACACACTGGAACTCTACCACAACACTCACACACACACTGGAACTATAACCACACATCAACACACACTGGAACTATAACCACACCACACACACACACCAACATGGAACTATAAAACCCAAAATCACCACACACACTGGAACTATAACCACACATCACAACACACACGGAACTATAACACACACACACACACACTGGAACTATACCACACCATCACAACACACCACACTGGAACTAAACCAACATCACACACACTGAATATAACCCACACACATCACACACACACACTGGACTATAACCAACATCACACCACACACACTGGAACTATAACAACACATCACACAACACATGGAACATAACCACAAATCACACACACACACTGGAACTATAACCACACATCACACACACACTGGAACTATACCACACATCACACACACCACTGGAACTATACCACACACACACCCACACTGGAATATAATACACACACACACTGGAACTATAACCAAACCTCACCACACACACTGGAACTATAACCCAACATCACACACACACTGGACTATAAACCCCACATCACACAACACCACTGGAACTATAACCACACATCACACACACACGAACTATAACCACACATCACACACACACTGGAACTATACCACACATCACACACACCACTGGAACTTAACCACACATCACACACACACACACTGGAACTATAACCACACATCACACACACACTGGAACTATAAGCCACACATCACACACACACTGGAACTATAACCACACATCACACACACACACTGGAACTATAACCACACATCCACAACACACACACTGGAACTATAACCACACATCACACTGGAACTATAACCACACTGGAACTATAACCCCACATCACACACACACTGGAACTATAACCACACATCACACACACACTGGAACTATAACCACACATCACACACACACCTGGAACTATAACCACACATACACACACACTGGAACTATAACCACACATCACACACACACTGATGAACTATAACCACACATCACACACACACTGGAACTATAGCCACACACACACACTGGAACTATAGCCACACACACACACTGGAACTATAGCCACACACACACACTGGAACTATAGCCACACACACACATGGAACAACACACACACACACACTGGAACTATACCACCCACACACACACGGATACTACCAACACACACACTGGAAAACTATAGCACACACACACACACTGGAACTATAACCACACACACACACTTGGAACTATAACCACACACACACACACGGAACTATAACCACACACACACTGGAACTATAACCACACACACACACTGGAACCTATAACCACACACACACACTGGAGCTATAACCACACATCACACACACACTGGGAACTAAAACCACACATCACACACACACACTGGAACTATAACCCCACATCACACACACACTGGAACTATAACCACACATCACACACAAACAGGAACCACACACACACACACTGGAACTATAACCCACCATCACACCACACCACTGGAACTATAACCCACACATCACACACACACTGGAACTATAACCCACACATCACCACACACACTGGAAACTATAAAACCCACATCAACACACACATGGACTATAACCACACATCACACACACACACTGGAACTATAAACCACACATCACACACACACTGGAACTATAGCCACACATAACACACACTGGAACTATACCACCACATCACACACCACACTGGAACTATAGCCACACATCACACACACACACTGGAACTATTACCACACATCACACACACACACTGGAACTATAGCAACACATCACACACACACTGGAACTATAGCCACACATCACACACACACTGGAACTATAGCCACACACACACACTGGAACTATAACCACACACACACACTGAATTAACCACACACACACACACACTGGAACTATTACACCCACACACTGAACTATAACCACACACACACACACACACACACACACTGGAACTATAAACCACAACACACACACACTGGAACTATAACCACACATCACACACACACACTGGAACTATAACCACCATCACACACACACTGGAACTATAACCCCACATCACACACACACTGGAACTATAACCACACATCACACACACACTGGAACAAACTATAACCACACATCACACACAACACACTGGAACATAGCCACACACCCACACACACTGGAACTAAGCCCACACATCAACACAACAATGGAACTATACCACACATCACACACACTGGAACTTAACCACATCACACACAAACACTGGAACTACAAACCACACATCACACACACACACACTGAACTATAACCACCACACCACACACTGGAACTATAACCACCACATACACACCACTGGAACTATAACAACACACACACACACACTGGAACTATAGCCACACATCACCACACACACGGGAAACTATAGCCACACATCACAACAAACACATGGAAACTATAACCCACATCACACACACACACTGGAACTATAACCACACATCACACACACACACTGGAACTATAACCACACATCACACACACACTGGAACTATAACCACACATCACACACCACACTGGAACTATAACCACACATCACACACACACTGGAACTATAACCACACACACACACCACACTGGAACTAAAAACAACCACACACACCACACTGGACTATAACCACACATCACACACACACACTGGAACTATAAACCACACATCACACACACACTGGAACTATAACCACACCTCACACACACACTGGAACTATAGCCACACATCCACACACACACTGGAACTATAGCCACACACACACACACTGGAACTATAACCACACCACACACACACACTGGAACTATAGCCACACACACACACTGGAACTATAGCCACACACACACACTGGAACTATACCACACACACACACTGGGAACTATAACCACACACACACACTGGAACTAACCACACACACACACACTGGAACTATAACCCAACACACACACACAACTGGAACTATAACCACACACAAACACACACACTGGTGGAATATAACCACACAACAACACACACACACACCACAACACACACACACAGGAACTATAACCACACACACACACACACAAACTGGAACTATACACACACACACAACACACACACACACACTGAACTATAACCACACACACTGGAACTATAACCACACACACACTGGAACTATAACCACACACACACTGGAACTATAACCACACACACACACACACAAACACACACCCACACACACACTGGGAAACTATAGCCGCACACACTGGAACTATAACCACACACACTGGAACTATAACCACACACACACACTGGAACTATAACACACACACACACTGGAACTATAACCAAACACACACACACACACTGGAACTATAAACACACACACACACACTGGAACTATAACCAACACACACACACACACACTGGAACTATAACCACACACACACCACACTGGAACTATAACCACACAAACACACACTGGAACTATAACCACACATCACACACCACTGGAAACTATAACCAAACAACACACAACACACTGGAACTATAACCACACATCCACACACACACTGGAAACTATAACACACACATCACACACACACCTGGAACTATAACACACACATTCACACACACACTGGAACTATAAACCACACATCACACACACACTGAAAAATATAGCCAAACATCACACACAACACGGAATCTAACACACACACACACACTGGAACTATAACCACACACACACACACTGGACATAACCACACCAGCACACACACACTGGACTATAACCACCAATCACACACACACTGGAACTATAACCACACATCACACACACACTGGAACTATAACCACACATCACACACACCACACTGGAACTATACCACACATCTCCACACCACACACTGGAACTATAGCCACACATTCACACAACACTGGAACTATACCACAATCACACACACACAACACCACACTGGAACTATACCACACACACACCACCACACTGGAACAAACCACACATCACACACACACACTGGAACTATAGCCACACATCACACACACACTGGAACTATAGCCACACATCACACACACACTGGAAAACATAACAACACACACACACCACACACACAACACTGGAACTATAACCACACACAACACAACTGGAACTATAACCACACACACACACACACTGGAAACTATAACCACACATTACACACACACACTGGAAAACATCCACACATCCACACACACCTGGAAACTAACCACACATCACACACACACCTGGAACTATACCACACACACACACACACTGGAACTATAACCACACAAACACACCACAACAACTGGAAACTATAACCACACCACCACCAACACATGGAACTATAACCACCACATCACACACACATGAACTATACCACACATCACAACCACACTGGAACTATAGCCACACATCACAAACACACTGGAACTATAGCCACACACCACAACTGGAACTATAACCACACACAAACACACACACAACACACACACTGGAACTATACCACACACACACACACACTGGAACTATAACCCACCACACACCACACCACTGGAACTATACCACAAACACACACACACTGGAAACTATACCAACATCACACAACACACTGGAACTATAGCCACCAACACACACACACACCACCACTGGAACTATAACCACCCCACAACACACACAAACGGAACTATAACCACACACCACACACACACTGGAACTATACCACACACACACACACACTGGAAATATACACACACACACCACAAACGGAACTATACACACCCACACACACACACTGGAACTATAACCACACACACACACACACACACACACACACACACTGGAACTATAACCACACACACTGGAACTATACACACACACACTGGAACTATAACACACACACACACACACACACACACACACACACTGGAACTATAACACCACACACACTTGAAACTATAGCCAACACTGGAACTAATAACACACACACTGAAATATAACACACACACACTGGAACTATAACACACACAACACTGGAAATAAACCACACACACACTGGAACTATACCCAAACACACACTGGAACTATAAACACCACACACACTGGAACTATACCACCACCACAACTGGACTATAACCACAACACCACTGGAACTATAACCACACACACACACCACAACTGGAACTATAACCACACACACACACTGGAACTATAACCCCACACACACACACACACTGGAACTATAACCACACACATCACACACACACTGGAACTATAACCAAACATCACACACACACTGGAACTTACCACACATCACACACACATCAAGGAACTATAACCACACATCACACACACACTGGAACTATAACCACACATCACACACACACTGGAAAACTATAACCACACATCACACACACACTGAAACTATTAGCCACACATCACACACACACTGGAACTATAACCACACACACACACTGGAACTATAACCACACACACACACTGGAGCTATAACCACCAACATCACCCCAACACTGGAACTATAACCACACATCACCACACACACACTGGAACTATAACCACACATCACACACCACACACTGGAATATAGCAACCAACACACACACACACACACTGGAACTATAGCCACCACATAACACACACTGGAACTATAGCCACACATCACACACACACTGGAACTATAGCCACACATCACACACACACACTGGAACTATAGCCACACATCACACACACACACTGGAACTATAGCCACACATCACACACCACCAACACTGGAACTATACCACACACCACACACACACTGGAACTATAGCCACACACCATCACACACACACTGGAACTATAACCACACACACACACACACACACTGGAACTATAACACACACACCACCACACTGGAACTATAACCACACACACACACACTGGAACTATAACCACACACACTGGAACTATACCACACACCACACACACACTGGAACTATAACCACACATCACACACACACTGGAACTATACACACAACACACACACTGGAACTATAACCACACACCACACACAACACACACACTGGAACTATAACCACACACACACACACACTGGAACTATAACCACACATCCACACACACACTGGACTAACCAAACATAACACCAACTGACTAACACACACACACACACTGGAACTATACCACACACACACTGGGAACTATAACACCACACAACACACACACACACACTGGAACTATAACCACACCCACACACCACTGGAACTAAACCACACATCACCACAACACACGGAAACTAAACCACACACACACACACACTGGAACTATAGCCACACACACACACTGGAACTATAGCCACACACACACACACTGGAACTATAACCACACACACCACACACTGGAACTATAACCACACACACACACACTGGAAAACTATAACCACACAACACACACACTGGAACATACCACACATCACACCACACACTGGAAAACTATAACCAACACACACACACACACAACTATACACACACACACACACACACAACACACACACACTGGAACTATAACCACACACACAACACTGGAACTCTAACCACCCACACACTGGAACTATAACCACACACACACACACACACACACACACACACTGGAACTATAACCACACACACTAGAACTATACCACACCACACACTGGAACTATAACCACACACACACTGGAACTATAACACACACACACACTGGAACTATAACCACACACACACACTGGAACTATAACCACACACCACACTGGAACTATAACCACACACACACTGGAACTATAACCACACACACACACGACACACTGGAACTATAACCACACACACACACACACTGGAACTATAACCACACACACACACTGGAACATCACACCACACACACACACACACACTGGAACTATAACCAAACAACCAAACACGAACATAACCAAAACACCACACCACACACACACTGGAACTAAACACACACAACCACACAAAACACACGGAAAATATAACCAACACACACCACACACACCCACAACTGGAACTATAACCACACACACACACACTGGAAAACTAAACCACACACACACACACACTGGAAACTACTAACCACACACAACACACACTGGAACTATAAACCAACACACACACACTGGAACTATAACACAACACACACACTGGAACTATAACCACAACACACACGCTGGAACTATAACCACACACAACACCGCTGGAAAATAACACACACACACGCTGGAACTATACCACCACACACACACGCTGAACTATAACCACACACACACGCTGGAACTACTAAACACACAAAACGCTGGAACTAAACCAACACACACTGGAACTATAACCACACACACACACACGCTGGAACTATAAACCACACACACACACGCTGGAACTATAACCACACACACACACTGGAACTATAACCACACACACACACTGGAAGTATAACCACACACACGCACACTGGAACTATAACCACACACACGCACACTGGAACTATAACCACACATACACACTGGAACTATAACCACACATCACACACACACACAGGAAGCACACACACACTGGAACTATAACCACACACACAAGCTCCATGGTGCATGTGGCTGACAAGGAGTTAAATTAAAGAGACACACACCCCAGTGCAGAGGGAGCCCATTGAAATGTAAAGTCTGTACATATCAGCAGCTTCCTGGTGGAACAAACAGGAACTCTGCCCTTAATAGTTCCAGTAAGTGAACTGGGGAAAGGAAAACCCTTTAACTACTAACCTACAATGACCTACCTTCTAAAGGGACAACACACAATGTGATTTTACTAAAGTTAAATAAATATAATTCCCCCTTCCCACTCCAATCCCCAGCCCCATGAGAACACAATCTCTATGCAGCTTAAAGTGCCAGATAAGGGTACTGCTTCTGTTGCTAGAGCTGCAACTCCCAGCATCCTGTGGCAGGATGGAATTCTGCACAGTTAAAGCCTTGTCCCAAGGATTTGAAATGGTTCCCAAATACCGGATCCACTGGCTGCAGATCCACTTCCAAGACTTGTAACTGTCCCTAATCAGTTCCCTGCCTGCAGATCCCCCTTCCCAGGATCCCTCCCCGATCTGTCCTGTTTAAGTGCTGTCATAACTACAACTCCCAGCATGTCTGCTGGCAGCAATCAGTTTCAATGGGTGAGGCTTTGGCTCAAGGACTTTTAACTGTCCCTAATCAGTTCCCTGCTGCAGACCCCCCTTCCAGAATCCCCCTGATCTGTCCTGTTTCAGTGCTGTCATAACTACAACTCCCAGCATGCTCTGCTGGCAGCAATCAGTTTCAATGGGTGAGGCTTTGGCTCAAGGACTTTAACTGTCCCTAATCAGTTCTGCCTGCAGATCCCCTTCCCAGAATCCCCCCTGATCTGTCCTGTTTCAGTGCTGTCATAACTACAACTCTCAGTATGCAGCAATCAGTTTCAATGGCTGAGGCTAGGTCTCAAAGACTTGCAGATCCCCCTGTCTGTAGCTGTCAGTCAATGAGGGGTATTCCCAATCAGACTGGCACCCACCTTGGCACTTGTCCTTCCTCTTGTCCATGTGACTCAGCAACCCCCCAGCTCGCGGGCCCTGTGATCTCACACTGCAGGAGATCCCCAGCCTGCACTGGATGGAGGAAACTGGAGTGAGGGGTGGGCGGGTCCGGGGCGGTATATTTGCATAATGGGTGTGTCCTAGTGGGTTGACAGGCAGGTCCCGGCTAGTAGGACTGATCGCGTGTCACTGGGCTTGGCTAGGAATTAACTGTTTAGTGTCTGCAGTGTGGTTTGCAGAATGTGAGTTAAATCTCCCCGAGGATAGGGAAGGACAGGCACAGAGGGAAATTGGATGTTAACTCTTTGTTGACTGAGTGGCATTTTTGCACTGTAGATGATGTAACTATCCCCAGAGGGCCCCTACCATGAAGCAATCTGAAACATTTGCTCAGGCTGCACCCCTGGGGAAGACTAAATTCCTCTTTCCTGCAATACTGCCTTTCAGCACCAGTCTACCAGTCAGTGTTAATCAGCCCTCTAGTCCACCTTGGCATGCTGGGAGTTGTAGTTCCCAGAATAATGGGAGTGCCAAGGTTGTGCTATAGATTGCATGCTCTTCTGGCAAGGGCTGAGGAATTCCATGGCCCGACAATCGCACGCATGTCGCTGATTACGTAACCTGCAGGTACAGGAACTTTATCCCAGGACTAAAAGGGCAAATGTACTAAAATCGTAATCTGCAAATAAATATGTGTAAATAGAACGTACTCAGAGGTGTGTTTATTGCCTTCCATCCCGTACTTGTTTTGCTCAGGCTCAGTATCCCCCCTTCCTCCTTTAACCATGCCCCCTTCTATTGGACCAGACTGCAAGCATGCTCAGTAATCATCACGAGGCAGCACTGGAAGAGGAATTTTCCTACTTACCAACTGTCAAAACTGCATACAGCATACCAAATGTTAAAACTCTGTCACCATTCCAGCTACAGCAAAACTGCACAGAAGAAATTATTATAATAAGACACTTGATTGACAGCTGAATAATAGGGCAATTAAAAAAAAAATTAGTATAGATGCCCTTTATGGTCCCTGCTGACGCTCCTGCAATGTTTCGGACAACTGCCCAATCAAATTTCTACCATTCTACCATTTCTACAGCCGTAGCGTTGACAGTAATTCAGCGTTATCCAGCCAGGTTATAATGGTGACGGTGCAGTAAATGTTACTGCCAATTCACTGTTCGTCAGATCGAATGTCTGTTCAGCAGTAACATCCACCAAGTGTATTTCCACCTTTAGTATTGCAAGGCATTGGTTTATGGCTGGGTACACACAGACAGATTTTTCAGCCCAATCAACCAATACTTCCGTATCCTCCTTTGGTCTGAGGAAGGAACCACACTGGTTCCGAAACGTTACCATTAAAAGAAGTTTTTTCACTATCAAGACTGGTGTGCCTAGCATGTCTTACCCCTTATGACCTTTCCAACAGGGATTCACTTAACACAGAGCCATTTATAGTATAAGCAGCAAAAAAACATTGATCTCCCCAGGACAGATTTGGCCTTTCACAATGATATCTGTGTGTGTATAGACAATCTGCCTGTAATTATAGTACAATAGTGTCAGATAGTGACATCCCAGCCCAGACAGAGACCATATGGGTGTCTGTTATATCTGAATCAATCACCACCCTTGTTGATAAGCCTGTAACAACGAAGATCATGGTCTGGCAATAGCAGTCTTTACGTTAAACTGGGCACACACTCTAATGATAAAGGGAAATTCTGTAGGATCTGATGGTAATCGCTCCTTTATCCCTTAAGTGTGTAGCATAAAAAACAGCATTCCCAAGGATGACAAACTTTTACCATCTGCCTTGGGAATCGTTGGACCTGACCTAAAATTTCCCTTGGCCGTGGTCACCCCCTTTACTAAATTATAGTCGATTATGGCCGAAGGAAATCAGTCCCAAACATTTCCCCTACACTTTATACTATTCGGTACCCTATTATGTTTTATAGGGAGAACTGTAATAGTATAAAATCAGAAATATACAATTTATAAATGTCCTGTTTCCCGTTTCTGCTTCCTGGTTCTTCCAGTTAGTAGCTGGATTTGACAGTTGACATCACAGCCAATGACTGAATGATAATCTAGCTGCCTCTTCTGAGCATGCTCAGGCTCAGTGCAGGTCACTAAATGGCTCAGTTTCCATGTGGCATCCAGAAGCATAGCAGGCATACAGTAATGAATTCATAGGACAAAGTATGATATATCAACATATTTTAAAGAGACCATTCTTTCTAAAAGATGTTCTTATGAGGGTGGAGTTGTCCTTTAAGCATATGGAAGACTTGAGCTTGGTCTAGTTATGTTTTGCATATCTACATTTACAATATGAATGGAAGCTGCCACATTGCTTGTAAGGGTTCAGTCAATATCCATCTGCTGCCTCGATTCTATACCTTTGGTCACCATTGTATACTAAGTGGTCCGAGATTCCTCCACGAATCTCACCTCCAGATGTGATAGTTTAATTTCACTGCAAATGTTAAAGGACCGGTCCACCCCCAGAAAGAAAATCCATACTTCCCCACCCCAAACTCCAAGGCCTAACTGCGGTGTAATGTTCTAAATTTCTCTACCACCTCACACAGATCATACATGACGTCTGTTTTCCCAGATTGCAACAGTCAGTCACTCAGGGTCCGAGGAGAGGTAAGTAAGCATTTGTCCCACAATAACCCTCTTCAACCCTCCAGCAGTCACCCCACTATACCCCTTAGCAACCCTGCACTCTACCCCTCTGCAAACCTCCAGCAGTCACCCCCCTCTTCAACCCTCCAGCAGTCACTCCACCCCTCTGCAAACCTTCAGCAGTCACTCCACTCTACCCCTTAGCAACCCTCCACTCTACCCCTCTGCAGCCCTCCAGCAGTCACCCCCCTCTTCAACCCTCCAGCAGTCACCCCACTCTACCCCTTAGCAACCCTCTACTCTACCCCTCCAGCAGTCACCCCACTCTACCCCTTAGCAACCCTCCACTCTACCCCTCTGAAACCCTCCAGCAGTCACCCCACTTTACCCCTTTGCAACCCTCCAGCAGTTTTCCCACTCTATCCCTCTGCAACCCTCCAATTAGTCACTCCTCTACAACCCTCCAGCAGTTGTCTCATAATACCCCTCTGCAACCCTCCAGCAGTCACCCCACTCTAACCCATTGCAACCCTCCACTCCACACCTCTGCAAGCCTCCAGCAGTCAACCCACTCTACCCCTCTGTAACCCTCCTGCAGTCACCCCACTCTACCCTTCTGCAACCCTCCAGCAGTCAATCCACTTTACCCCTTTGCAACCCTCCAGCAGTTTTATTGAAGTGCCACATTGGAGCGGTTTTCTCTCTTCTTTCTAACTAAAACAAAATATTGTCATAGTATATGGTATAGCTCCCCCAGATATCATTTAGCGATCCCTCCTGATGTCTAAAAACCCTCTCCCAGACACTTACCCCTTTTTGTCCATAGATCAAATCATCTAACTACTGGTCTAACCTAACATAGGTACAATATGTGACATACCTTCTGACATCCCTGTAATGTTATGACAACTGCCTGTCTGATCATTTTGTGCTCGACTTTCAATCGCTAAACTAGGAAGGGAATGTATAAACTTATAAACTGAATTTGCTTATAAGGTCACAGTTTGGGAGATTTTTTGGTGGATTTTAAAACTAAACAACATTACATTATGAATGGTTTGTACAAGTTTGTAAATACGTGAATTTTCATTTTTGAGCTTTAATTTTTGTAATTTTAGGACTTTTATTTTGAAATTGCTAGAGTGCATATTACACAGTATAGGTTAGTGCATGAATTGAGATGTGGTATAAAGGTGCCCAAACACTACTAAGATATTAGACATTCATCCATAGTTTCATTTGAATGAATATTGGTTGCAAAAAGGAACAGGTCTGACAGTTCATACAGAATTGTGTCCCGGGAACATCAGGAGAGTTCTAATGTATGGCCAATTTAAGGTTATGATCTGATTAGCAGTATTTTAGGCTACGTACACGAGATGACATTACGGGGGGACCGACTCCTATTTCCGTATCTCGGTCAGCCTGAAATGCTGATATTTACCGACATGTATGACTTGTTAGATTAGGACAGGTTGTTCAAGTGAGAGCAAATTAAGGTGGGTACACACTATACAATCCTTCCTCCTGACCGTCAGTTCGAGGCTTTCAACCGGTCAGCCAGGAGGAAGGACTGTCGGTCTCAGCAAAAGCATCTGTGGCAGACAGGTGTCACCGACCTATAGAGGACCGCACGGTCGGTTGTGATTTTCCAACGTGTCTGATCGTTTGTTCGATTTAAACGAACAAATAGCCGGCTGATCGCGCACCTATCTTTTGTATTGGCGTGATGCGCCAAAAAGATAGGCGCTTGGTCGGGACAGGGTGGCTGTCAGTGCAGAAGCAGCTGCGAGTGGAGTGCCGGTAAGTTAAGTTCGGCAGTGTCCCCTGGGCGTTCTATTATTCACAGGGAGGTGGGAATGAGTGTTCTCACCTCCCTGTGAAGAATAGAAACAGAACCTTAACAAAGTACACAAAATCTGTTTAGTGTCCCTTTAAGAAAAAACTGCTGGTGCAAGGTGATGACGTACCATCAATTTGAGTTGTGTATGGCTAACGTTAAGGCAGCCATACACATGTAATTACAATTGAACGTGTGCCAAGAGATTAGTGGAAGCAACATGCAGTGGTAACAGCATAAATGGCCCCAACTGAGCCCCGAAGGGAATCATTTTATTAGGGAAAAAAAAAAAAAAACGCAGAGACCACCATATCTCTGGGAACTTCGTTTTGTTTATTTTTATGTTGTTTTTTTAACCCTCTTCAAATGTTTTCACAGATACACAGAACATCTTAAAAGGCAGATTTACTAATTTTAGAACTCTGAATAAATACAGTGGAACCTCTTTACATTTGCCAAAAAGCAAAGAACATGCTGTATATTGCAAACAAATTTTTCAAAAAAAGAACGACATACATAATTAAAAAAAAGACAGCAAAAATGTTAACATTGTAAACTACGGTATGTTTACAAGACAAAACAAAAAACACCCCAAAATGGCTTATGCAACCAGAAACCTGCATTAAATAAAAGAAAATAACTGAAAATAAAACGGGGTTTAAGCTTAAGTGCAAAATTACCAACGATAATCAACTTTAAAATCAAATTTCAAATCAGCAAGCATACTTCCCAGTTCAAGGTTCAAACCTGCCCTATCTTTACCCTAAAGTTGGGTACACACTGGACCAATTTTACAGATGACAGAAGGCCTCAGGATTGCTCCTTTTTCTGGTACACACTGTACCGATAAAGGGCCGCTCTCATTGGAACCAGCTCGATATGTTTAATGGATCATATTGGGAAGTTTTATTATCCATTACAAAATGTGATCTTTGAGGATACTATTATTGATTAAAAACAAAACAACCCTCCACTCTGGGTATCATCAATGTGCAATTTGTGATTCCGCCTACATGTTAGATATCTGTTAGTGACTTTATAATGAACACAGATTTTCCCAAATGTACTCTTGTATTCCAAAGTATTTACTGGAATTACCAATTAGACATTTAAAGGGCATATCCAAAAGATCACCCCCCCCCCCGGAAAGCAGGACTACTCCCCCACCCTATTTTTGCAATACTTACTTGGCACTAATGGAAGGAGATCACTGGTCCCTCTTCTACTTTGAAATACTCTTCCGGGTGTTAGGAATCTGTGACATCAAGGCCACTGACTTGTGATAGCTAGAAGAGCTTATAAAGCCATTAAAAAAGGCACAAATAGAAGAGGGACAGTGGACATTGCACTGGATAACTCCTAGGAACAACAGCCAAGTATTACCAAAATAGGGTAATTTAAGATTATAACCCAAACTTGTACATAGTAAGTGAGCAAACTTTGAAAAAAGGTTCCCCTGGTATTGCTCCACCCCCCATACATAAAGACTATGGTAATGTAGCCAAAACAAAATCATTCAGTATGAAGCAAAAAAAATATCATTTGCACATAAACCCAAAAAAGAGATATCCAACATTAGAATTTGGATAGACCTGACAAAGTTAATTCAGAGGCATTTGTAGATTACTATGAAGGATCAGCTAGTTAGTAACATGTGCAGAATATTTACTACTTGCTTTGTAGTAACCTGAATCTGAGGATTCGTTGTTATTCAGTTAATTTAGTTAATTTAAAGGGAAGGGGGAATGAGCAGCAGAAAACAATATATCCCACACATTTAAGGTGACTAAGTCCGTGCATATCAGAAACATCAACTATTGATGAACATTTTTGTTTATTAGATATCAGACCAGGTTACTGCACAGCATCCAGTTTATAAAGCACTAAGAAAAATGATCAGAGGCCAAAATTCATGAATTGTCAATGTAGAGTCTTATTAAATTTAGCACCAGTTCTCATTGGAATTCAATTGTGTGTCTGTTCGTGACTCCACAAGCTGAAAGCAGTTTTAAATGTTCTGTGGCAAAGTTTACACATATATTGTCTTTTAAAAGTAATAGCTGAAAGGGGAGGGGCATGGTAAAAGAGGGTGTCGGACTCTTGTGGAGCAAAGGCATTTGGAACAGCTGGTGAACTATCTGGTGGACCCGTATGGATGAAATGTTCTATAGGCTCTATTTTTATTTGGGGTGGAGGAGGAGGTGGAGGCGGCGGCGGAGGAGGTGGCGGCAGTGGAGGAGGTGATGGGGATCTTACAGGAGCAGCAACAATTGGTTCCTTAAAAGAAGAGTCTTCTGAATGCGGCATATGAGATTGAAAATGACTCCAAAGGCGGAAATTGGTCCGGAATGCTTTGTTGCATACATGACAAATGAATGGCTTAACGGTGCACAAAAGTTCTTGATGGCGCTCCAGCTGCTTATGCACCGTGAAAATTTTCCCGCATTTTTCACAGGACCACACTCCTCTTTCAACATCACCATGCTCCTCTTTGTTGGCAAGGTTAACCCCAGTACCGTCTTCTATATTATTTGTGGGTTCATCTTTGATATGAATAGTAAACTGCTTTGAAACACTTAGATCCTCGGGAAGGCAACTAGAATCCTCTGAATCAAAGTTTATATGCTCTGAAGAATCACTGTAAGATCCATCCTCTTTGGATGCAAGATAGCCTTCTGGTTTGCTGGATTCTGCCAAAGGACGTGTCTTCTTTCCTTCTCCATTGCGATCAATCAAAGGCAAAGATAAATTCTCAGTTGGGGCCATGGTGTTTTGATTATGAACTTCAACCTGATGACGCCAAATACTGAAAGATGATTTGAATGTGCGCATGCACTCGAGACACGTGAGCTTCTTGTACTCACATTTGCTTTCATGTTCACTTTTGAGATCTGGTGAAGAAAAGCGAAGGCTGCAGTATGGACATAAAGTTGCATTTCTACACATACGTTCATGGTTACCTTGTTCTATACAAGAAGCAAACTTTGCACTGCAAAGTCGGCACTGGAATTCCTCCCTAACTGGACTCCTTGGAGGAGAGGGTTCTTTGATCTTCGGGGACTTCTTATCAATTGCTATTTTGTCCCCTGGATGTATCTTGCAGTGTTGTTTAAACTGAGAAAGAAAACGATAAGACTTTCCACAAACATTGCATACGTAGGCGCTCTTAGACCTTGACCGTAAACTCCTCCTGCGGGCTTGGGCTTGACTACTTGAAGAGCCTTGGAAACCTTGTTTTCCACGCCGTAACCTGAACAGAAGGGCTTTCTTAATCTCTCTCTCTCTTACAAGGTCAATTAGTTTCCTTTGAAATTTATCATCCAAAACACCATTGGAACTTGATGCAGGGGATGGATTCTTAAATATACCATGCTGCGTTTGACAATGTGTCCATACTTTGAAGTTTGTATGAAATCTTTTATGGCAAATGTCACATGCGTAAGGTTTTTCTGGGTTATGGTACATGTTTACATGGCGGTTTAGACCCGCAGTTGACCTAAATATTTTAAGGCAATGTTTGCATTTAAACTTTTTTTGTCTTGTTTCTCTAGGTTCTTGTATTTCGCCATAGAGTTCTCGGCTGCTGTCTGATTCGGTGGATTCATCATGAATGTTTGGAGATCCATCTTCAAATGTATCGTCCGGTTCTGAAGGAGTAAATGGCTTTAGCTTAAGCTTTACTCTTCTAGCTGGTAGCATACGCCTGTCAGGTTGAATCTTTCTTTTAGAAGGCAATTTTATTAAACTTGGAGTTTCTTCTGACTTAATAATGTCTCTGTTTAAAGTCTGAGACGCATCCCCCACTGTAACCCTAATTATTTCACTGGGTTCTGAATGAGGGCTTGCAGGTTCTGTCTTTATGCAAATATTCTTTTCAGATATATCCTTTCTGGAATTTGTCATCCCGGAGACTTTGAAGTAAGAATTTTCTTTTTCGACAGCTCCAATTTTTGAGTGCCTTTGGAAAGCTTTATTGACTAGTCCCATGTGGGAGTTATTTGATGATAGAGATGGTCCTATTAATGGCTGTACGAGAGCAGAATGCGAATAAGAACGAATATGACTGTCCCCGGTTAAAGGTTTGGGAAGAAGAGTCCTAACCAGTGGGCCACTTCGGTTAATAGTCTGAACAGAAGACCCAGTAGATGGTGTAGTATGTCCTAACCTGGGATAAGGTGGAAATTGTTCTTGATCTAATTTTAGGGGATCACTATCATTTTCATTCATAAAGCTTGAATAAGGGTACTCAGGAGAAAAGGAAGAGTTTACCGCTGCCATCATTTGTTTTGTCAGTGTTTCAGATGTGATTTCCAACCACTACTCGTTCTCCTGAGACTTTTCATCAAAGTCTACCGGAGGGGCCGATTTAAGGGGAAAAAAGTTTTTCCTTTTAAAAATTCTGTTAAAACTTTTCCCATCTCTAGAATATGAAGATGGCTGCCATTTTTTTTCAGTTGGCAAAGTACTGGCAGGTTCCTCATACTTTATTGGTCTGTGTATTAGCCTCAGACCTTGTAAGTCGCGTATTAGCATCAGGCCTTGTGGGCTGCGTATTACCCTCAGGCCTTGTGGGCTGAATTACCTCAGGCCTTGTGGGCTGCGTATTACCCTCAGGCCTTGTGGGCTGTGCATTACCCTCAGGCCTTGTGGGCTGCGCATTAACCTCAGGCTTTGTGGGCTGCGTATTACCCTCAGGCCTTGTGGGCTGCGTATTACCCTCAGGCCTTGTGGGCTGCATATTACCCTCAGGCCTTGTGGGCTGCGTATTACCCTCAGGCCTTGTGGGCTGCGTATTACCCTCAGGCCTTGTGGGCTGCGTATTACCCTCAGGCCTTGTGGGCTGTATATTACCCTGCATATATTCTGGAGTTGGTAATACAGGAGACCTTGTGGACTGCATGTTACCCTGCATATACTCTGGAGTTGGTAATACAGGAGACCTTGTGGACTGCATGTTACCCTGCATATACCCTGGAGTAGGTAATACAGGAGTTGATGCTTGCTCAATGTCCTGTGGTACAAGGCCGACATCTTGGTCTTGAGGCTCGGTTTTTATTTTACATACAATGATGACACTCTTTTTTTGAGATGCATTTCCAGCCTCTTCTTGAAATTCAGTATTTTCAGGTGAAGACAATCGGACCTGTGGTGTTTTTGAAGGTATATTTGTTAGGAAATTGATACCCAGACTATAACCTAGTTCCTGTACAGCTGCAAGGCTACTTCTCTCCACAAACAATGAGGCTGTATAAATGTAACTCAAAACATTCTCAAATGCATCTGCCTCACAAAAATCCAGCTGGAAAACGGTTTGGGATTGATTCTTCTTTTCTGTGAAGAGTGTTTGGAAATAGTCACTGGTAGCAGCCAATACATTTTTGTGAGCTCGAAATTTCTGGTCCCCAACAATGAGAAGTACATCACAAAACAGTTCTTTCTGACGCTCTTCATTTAAAGCTGTCAACAGGGAGTTTGAGTATTCCGAGTTAAAGTAATGCAAAAGTCCTTCCATGGTCTATATTTATCTGTAAAGAAAAAAAAGTAAGATATTATTAAAAATATAAATTTTTAAACTTAAAGGGCAATTCCACCCTTGAAAGAAAAAATTGGTGACTTGTCAGTTATCTGTCCACAACCCCAATTGCTATTTTTACCAGTTTATTACATGCATTTGTAACCAGATATTTAATGATACGTTGTATTCCATTCTGGCAGAGGTATCTGCTTCCTTCCTCTGCTCAATGAGCTTTTTATAACCTTGAGCATGAGCAGAGGAGCCAGAAGGTGAAACAGTATAATTTCTATTGGTCTATCAATACAACATGTTTCGGATCACGTCAGACCTTTATCAAGTGTTAAACATGTTATGCTGATAGTACAATAAAAGCACTTTGGATCAGCATTGGATGCTGAAATAGAGCAGTAAGGTGTAAGTAAGAAGTAAGTAGGTGGCATTCTACAATTTATTGTAACAGAGTAATTGTCAGTGAAGTCAGTTGTAACTGCCTTGAGTGACTGCATGGAGGGAGGGACTAGCTTACTCTGCCAGAATGGGGACTATCTGGACAGTAATACATCTATCTATTTGTTCTAATTGTTCAGGTAGTCAGCAGCTTGTACCAATAGAAATGTTACCACCATCTGCCATGTCCGTGTGTCCAATGAGGTTTGCCTTTTATTGGTTCTGTGTAAAACTGGCTTAATGTTATTGGTCAAAAATAAGCCCATTTGCTTATTACAAGTCCTTTCTTAAGCAGAACACTATTGTTAACAGGAGAACTAAATGCAAAAGATAAATAATTAAAAAGCACTTACCTAAGTACTATAAAGTGTGTAAAGCCTAACCTCCTTCTTCACCTTCCTTCTTTAATAATAAATCCAGATAGTAGCTGGTTTTCCCTGGTTACTAGTGGCAGGTCCATCATGTGACCACCAGCCAGCAGCTGAATGTTATCATTTACTATGTACGAATAAATCGCCAACTAATTTGCATTGTCCGAGCATGCCAAATTATATAAATCAGCTGTTGGTCAATGGTCGCAAAGTCCGCTATGAGTAAGCAGAAAACACCAGCAACTATTGGCCTGTTGCTAAAAGGAGGAGGTAGTAACAGGTAAGACTTCATATACTGAAGTACTTTTTTGTGCATTATTTCTCTTTTAATAAAATCTGTGCTATTAACGAGCATTAAACACAAGGAATGAAGTAAATATAGCGCTAAAAGAACTAGTTTTAAGGGCTGCACATTCAGGCTGTTCTAATCAATAGAGAACGGAAGGGTTAACGAATGGGAGAGAACAATGTGTGTTGTGGCTCAGCATTGTTTAGTGATCTGGAAAAACTTACTGCTAAAGCATGTCTGCGGATGCCTGTACAGATGTTGTAGAAAAATATTATTTGGGGTCACATCATTCGGCATTAATCTACTGCCTGTACAAGGCTTAAAGGGCATTTTTGCACTAAAAATAAGTGAGTTGCAGTCTCTAACTTGAAACTGCATCTATTACAGACTTATTGGCAATCATTGGACCAGCGACACCAGTGAATTGGAAGCACTTAAAATGGAGCATGTGCAGACTAAAACAAAGTGAAAGGTAAGTATGACATTTCATATGGGGGTGAGCTTGCCCTTTTTTCCTGGACAGCATATTTAGTAAGGGCACGGCCACACTGCAACGCAATCGCACACGGAATCACATGAAATTTTGTTGCATTTGCGCATGCGTTTTTTCATTAAGTATTGAAAAACGCATGCAATTCTGATTTAAAATGCGGAACACAAATCGCACCCGAAAACGCGTGTTTTCGGTGTGTTGTCGCCATTCCAATGATTTGAAAAAAAAAAAACGTGAACGCAAAAAAATCGCAGCAGTGTGGCCTAGCCCTTTGTGAAACAAAAATAAACACTAACCCCGATTGAGGTGGGCGATATATAAATGGAATTATACACATACAGATTTCCTCTTTCCCTTGCAGTCTGGGCAGATCAATGTGAGCAGAACAACAATTGCCTAACCCACAAAAGAGGATTCTGTGTTAGAGGGTACAGCTTTTGTTTTCCCAGGGCTAAGTAATTTTGTCCAGCTGCTCCTTCAGGCATTCAGATCAGCCCAGCCCCGAGTATAAGCCAAGGGGAGACTTTCAGGATGATTTAAAGGTAACATTTCTTGGCTTATACTCAAGTATATATGTATTCACATCATATCCAGGTGGCGCTATACAAGTGGAATTACACACATCCTGGTGGCGCTATACAAGTGGAATTATACACCTGGATGTGTCTATGGGAGGTGTTCGGATAGTAAAGGGGTGAGTCTATGGGAGGTGTTTGGATAGTAAAGGGCAAGTCACCTAGAAATCTTAGGGAGAGGTGGGCCAAAAAGAGCAAAAAGCCCTCCACTGAGAATAAAAATGGAGCAGAGCCTTCTTATAACAGAAGGTATCTTGCAGTCTCATGCTGTATAAATAGCATTGCCCACAAAATCTAATTATAATATTTAGAGCCAATCATCTGACCTGCAGACATGACATGTTTCTATCTTGTTAGATCTTGTCAGTGCAAGATACAGATTCATGGCTCTATGGGGTAGGACTTGGGATAGTCCTACCTCATAGAGTATAGGATAGTAAAGGGGTGTGTGTATGGGAGGGGATTGGATAGTCCAGGTGTGTCTATGGGAGGGGTTTGGGTGGTACAAGGGTGTGTCTATGGGAGGGGTTTGGGTGGTACAGGGGGGTGTCTATGGAAGGGGTTTGGTTGGTACAGGAGTGTGTCTATGGGAGGGGTTTGGTTGGTACAGGGGTGTGTCTATGGGAGGAGTTTGGTTGGTACAGGGGCGTGTCCACGGGAGGAGTTTGGTTGGTACAGGGGCGTGTCTATGGGAGGGGATTGGGCGGTACAGGGGCATGTCTATGGGAGGGGATTGGGCAGTACAGGGGCTTGTCTATGGGAGGGGATTGGGCGGTACAGGGGCGTGTCTATGGGGGATTGGGCAGTACAGGGGTGTGTCTATGAGGGGGTTTGGGTGGCACAGAGGTGTGTCTATGGGAGGGGTTTGGGTGGTACAGGGGTGTCTATGGGAGGGGTTTGGGTGGTACAGGGGTGTGTCTATGGGAGGAGTTTGGGTGGTACTGGGGTGTCTATGGGAGGGGTTTGTGATGTTGGAGGGTTTGGGTGATAGGAACCCTGTACAGCAGTCTCTCTCATTGAATTAAATTAATAATAATGGACACACTTTGCCGGGAACGATGGGGTTAAGATATTGCTTAACCATACGGGGCGTTGCTAGCTAAGCTCACTGGCCAATCAGAGGCCGCTGCAAGGTCACGGGACCTTCTCCCGCCAAAGTAGGCGCGCAACCAGACGGACGCCATTTTGGGTGACCAGGAGGCGCATGCGCAGTACAAACCCAACAGCAGGGGGAGGGCGAGGTAGAACTGACACCTCACGATAGTGCAGGAGGCGCAGCGCTAGCTAAAGAACGAGGAGAAACCGAGTTTTAACAGGTTTTATCAAGCAACTCAATTTACGTCAGTGTCGCGAACCCGGAAGAAACGCGCATTAGTGAAAGGGAATCGTTACCTCACGGACCGCTCGTTTTCGTTCGATTTTTGCCGCTTCGCTCTGTTTGTCGTTTGTTACCCAAGTCACCGTCGAGCGCCTGTCGCTGTGATTCCATCCATCTTGAATTTGACGTCATCCCACACCAGAGATGAGGTCATCGCACGGAGCGCTCGTCACGTGTGCGTGGCGGCGATTGGCTGCGGCTTTCCGAGGGAGGCGCCGCGAAGGAGGCGGGGCCTGGCACTGCTGTTGCGGGAAATGATTGGTTTCTGCGCGGGAAGGGCGGGGCAGTGAGTAGGTGATAAAGGCCGCGGGAGGGGGCGGGGCGAAGTCATTTCAACCGCTGTTAGGGTTGGGCACAGATCTCTGGTTCGTGGCGCTAATAGATGGAAAGTCTCTGGATTGGGACAAAGACAATTGTTCCGGTTACACAAGATTATGAGAGTTATAAAGGAAAACCCAAACCATTTAGTTTTGGATAAGAAAGGACCCATAAATCCAGTAATGGGGATGTCCTGTCCCTCCTCTGGTGCCATTGAACTCACTGTTGGTGGAAGGTTAGTTGATTAAAGGACAACTGTAGTCTAAAAATAGAAAGTGCCTGGGCCAGGCAGGTAGGATTGATTACTCCTACCTCCCTATAGAGATGGCCGAAACGTTTCGTTCCATTTTCGGAACCTCTGGAAAATCCTGAAGATACGAAAAGGGAACGAATTATAAAAGATTTACGAGCATATTTTCGAAAATATCTTCGAATGTTCAAAATTCCTTGAAAATACAGTCGGAGGCCACTTTCGAGTTTCCGATCGTATTTTCGAAAATAGCCTAAACCGGTCGATCTTTGAAAATGCGACCGGAAACCCGAATGTGGTCTCCGATCGTATTTTCAAGGATTTTCAAACGTTCAAAGATATTCTCGATATGATGAAAATATGTTCTGAAGTCCCGAAATCAGGATGATTAGTTTTGTTAAAGGACAATTATATTTACCTCCTCCCTGTTCCTCTTCTATCTATGCTTTGTACCCAGGGTGAGGACCCAAACTACTAGCTCCACACCCCTGGGCTCTTTGTAGTTACTTACTTAGTGCTGCTCCGTCCCCTCTTCATGTTCCACGATACATCCAATAGGAATACCCGCACCTTGCAAGAGCACCTCTTCCTATTGTGCTGGACGCCGCCGGTGGGGGGAGCATATCCGGAGCAGCAATAAGTATACTGACGTAACTACAAAGAGCCTAGGGGTGAGGACCTAGCAGTTTAGGTCCTCACCTCGGGTACAAAGCATAGATATAAGATAAGGGACTGGGGGGCGGTAAGTATAATTATCCTTTAAGGGGCTACACCACTTACAGTTTTTATTTGCCAGGTTAGTCCTGTATTACAGATAGTGCTGAAGCCATGAGGAAGACTGGCAGGATAAGTTTTCTTTTGGCTGGTGCCCCTCACAGAAACAATATTGGGAGGTAGGAAATAACTGTCCTCTATCCCTGTCCCTAGTACTTTTAATTTTAACTTTTTAAAAAAAAATTCTATCAAAGAAGTCACAATGTGGTAATGAGTTATGGTGGCCATAAACACAGCAATCCCAATTGTATGATATAGGGATATTCCAATATTGTTGGATCCCTTACCGAACATTGTTTTAATTGACCAATACCAGTCGTACAATACCGTGATCGTTCCGTGAATGGCCACCATTAGTGTGGCATTAAGGGCTAGACTACAGTAACGCGATTTTCTAGTGTTTGCCCATGCGAAAGTGGAAATAGCGGGAACGCGATATCTGCTGCGCACACGTCTGTTTTGGTGACGCGCGTGATCGCCTATTTTTTTACGCAATCGCATGCGTTTCCGGAAAGGAAAACAGCAAAATCGCAAGAGCAAAGGTGCGTCATGCAATTACCAGAACTGCACACGCGCGCTGCATGCATGATTCACGTGAGTTTTGGTATGGCCTCGGCTAAATTTAGAGTTTGAAACATGAAATATGACAATTTGAAGTAATAAAAGAATGCTTACAACCCATTAGGTGTTGCAAATAACAGATGTATTTATTGTAGACACACAAACCACATGTTTTGGACAGCTAGATCCTTTCTTAAATGGTTGAAACGTGTGAGTCTGCAGTAAATACATCTGTTATTTGCAACACCGAATCAGTTGTTAGCGTTCTTGCATTACTCCAAACTGTGATATTTTCAGGGTTATTGAATAAAAGTTCTTATTGTTTAAAATGGTGCTAATTTTGCCCCAACCAATCAGATGCTAGCTTTCAAATGTTAAATAAGTTCTGGTTGGTTGGGGCAAAATTAGCACCATTTTAAACGGTAAGAACTTTTATTGAATCTCCCTGTTTGCTTTTTCTTGATGCCCAGGAACAGGCATAGGAGTCAACAAGGACCAACCAATGTAGGATAGCATCTGGAGAACAATATATATTAATACAGGATTTACAGTGGCTGTGTCACTTTTTAGAAAGTCGCATACTCCTACTAGTCAAGCGTACCAACGCTGTTGTGTCATATTTGAATGACTTTTATTTAACTCCATCAAATAGCTGGTGTTACTTTGCTCAAACATCACAATAGCAAAACAACGTGTTATTCATTACTATACAACTATCGTAATGTCATTGGTGATCAATAATCAAATCAGGTTTTAAAAAAAACATTGTCCTGTTGGCCTGTTGAAATGCTGGTCATACTTATCCCTACTGATATTATTGGTCATATAATAATCTATTTTAGTGTATGGCCAATTTATGTTTGTATCTAAAAAACGTCAAGATTTTTGCTGGAAACTGTAAAACTGGGTACACACTTTAACAATAAGGGCGATTCTGGCAGAATTGCCCCTTTATTGTTAAAGTGTCTGTGTACTGAAGTTCAGAACGTTTCCAAGGCTGCCGAACATTCACTGTCGCCCTCTGGATCGTTCGTAACTGCCCAAAACTTTTCTCCGTCCACTGTCTGCCACGTCTGAAGAGGGAGAACGCTCTGGACAGTCTGTAGCCTGAATCTTAAACATCTTAACAGTGTATCTGTTGTATTCAATTAGATCAACTGGATCTAATTGAATACAACAGATATACCATGACCTGGATGAATGAGAACCTTCACAAGCATCTTAACAGTGTGTACCCAGCTTTCGATTACAATGTTGTATTTCCCACACAGTGTCGACAATAATCACAACCACTACGAATGGACAACACATATACAGTATACGGATTAGTTTGTTGCGCTGTGTGTATAACATGCAAATACAGAAAGTAATCTAGAATTTTTATCTCTGCTACTTTTGAGCATAAGAAGAAACTAGTGACTATGTCGATGAAACCTTTGCATGCAATGGCTACAGCTGCAAATACTGGAGACACCGGTTAAAGCTTATCTATTTTCTACTTTTCTAAAATTCAAAATACTAATAACCCCAATATAAAGTGCATGCACGTTACCTTTAAATTCAAGGAGAGGAATCACAGCTCCGGGTTACCTGTAAGTATGACGAATGCCCCGATATTAGAACACATCACGTGCAGAGAGCAACTGTAGTCTGACATTGTTGTGATGTAAATGTAGCTCACTTTGTAAAACTGCCTTTAGATTCTAACGTTTGCCTGTTGCTAGGATACCATCTGTTGCCCTTGGGAATTGTTTTAAAAAGTAGAAAAACTTGTTCCTTTAAAACAGGGTTATTTACCCCTTTAGCCTACAGCTGTCTACAGCTGTACATCAACCCCTTTTATTTAGCTCCGTTGCAGGGATTTAAAGGTTACACAACCAAAGAAATAAACGTATCCATACCTGTATAGAAGTTGTAGATAGCGTGACCCTGCTGTGTGTGTGTTGTGAAAGGAAATGACCTTGTGCCCAGGAAATGCCTTAAAGTTGTTGTGTAGCAACTGACATCATAGCTATTGCAAACATATTACATCATACATACAGTGAGTAATGTTATTAAATATTAATGCAGTTACACATGACTAAACTGCAGTAACTAGTAAACGGGATGTTTTTGATCTAAAGAACAAGGCACATGTTTACATTTTAGCTCACGTAAGCTGGAAAGTTATATTGTCATTACATACAACCATTTTATTTGGGTGCTAGTGAAGTTACTAAAAAAACCCAAATATAGGCTAAGGGCTAGGCCATAGTAATGCGTTTCTCACGTGCTTCCAGTCGTGTTTTTTGATCCATGAGGGTGAGGCCACACTGCAACGCACGGGAATCGCGCACAAAATCACGAGCGTTATCGCACGCGATTGTGTGTGCGATTCTTGCGTGTTTCGCGCTCGCGTTTTGCGCATGCGTTAACGCACCAAAATGGTGAACGCATGCGTTACCAAAACGCGAACGGACGCGCAATCGCATGCGCATCGGAAATCGCGGGAATTTTTGCGTTCCCGCGATTTCCATTTTAGCGAAAATCGCGCTAGTGTGGCCTAGCCCTTAGTGTTAAGCTGCATATCCTTTGACTCTCACAATCAGCCGTGATTTCACAAGCTGCCCCACACCATCAGTTGGCCAGAATTATCTGCTGGTGTGCACCCAGCCTAAAATGCATGAAACTAATTCAGTGGGGGAACGCTGACAATCTAACGGCTTCACAGTTAGTCAGGACCAATGGAAAATTTATATCAAGTATTAAACAAGTTGTTGTTGATATTTGATCGATGCCATGTATGGCCAGTTAATCGCCGTTGGATGATGTTACAGACAATATAATGGTGGGAAAAGGAATCTTAGCAAAAGAAGATATGGGGGAGCAAACTAAAATGGTGAATCCAAGTTTTTTTATTTGAACAGATACAACGTTTCAGGACACCCTGTTCCTTCCTCAGGTACCCGAGCAAGGGACAGGGCATCCCGAAACGTATCTGTTATTCAAATAAAAAAACTTGGATTCACCATTGTAGTGTGCTCCCCCATATCTTCTTTTGCTAAGAATCCTCTGGCCCTTGGAGTGGAGGGCAGGGGGACTGCACCTACCTATTTGTCTGGCAAGAGCCAACAGCGGTGTGCTGGAGTGTTTCCTGGACTGTATGGGAAAAGAAGTTGCAGGGGATTGCTAAGGATACACATCTGGCTCATGAAGACGGGTATTCCAGGGGTTTCCATTGTATGGTCCCAGGTAAGGTGCGCCGACTGAAAGCCCATTTTGGCTGACAAAGTGCTCATTCACTGCACGTTTATTATCCGACACGGCTGTGCATACGCATTGTGTGTTGATGGTCGGCCCCCACGATCGTACGTGTGTATGACCTTAAAGGACAACTCCACCCTCATAAGAACATCTTTTAGAAAGAATGGCCTCTTTAAAATATGTTGATATATCATAGTTTGTCCTATGAATTCATTACTGTATGCCTGCTATGCTTCTGGATGCCTCATGGAAACTGAGCAATTTAGAAACCTGTACTGAGCCTGGGCATGCTCAGAAGAGGATGTGATGTCAACTATCAAATCCATAACTGACAGTTGCTAACTGGAAGAACCAGGAAGCAGAAACGGGCAACAGGACATTGTGCAGAATTTCAGGTTTCAAACTATTATAGTTTAGGGCTTTGGGAGGGTGATTTACCTTTATGTAAGTTTTCATTTTGGGGCTGGACTTGCCCCCCAACTCTTAGGATTTAATATTTTAAGAGCATCCATGAACCATGGATGGACAAATCCTGGTTTATTAGAAGTCATGGCTACTATAGAATTCTCCCTGGAGAGCAGCTCCTACAAATCCCATTCATCATGCTTTAAGAGACAGGCTATATCAGTGTTTATCAACCAGGGGTCTGGAGACCCCTAGGGTTCTCTGAAAGGTTGCTAGTAGAGATGTTGAAAACTGTTGCGTTTCGTTTTTCGAAAATCGTCTACTTTCGATGCGGCGTTAAAGGACAATTATACTCACCTTCCCCCCGCTCCACTTCTTTGTTCATTACCTTTTACCCAGGGTGAGGACCTGAACCGCTAGGTCCCTTACCCTGGGTTCACGTAACTTAAAGCACAATCTTAGTGCATCGCTGCTCTGGTAGGCTCCGCCCCCTCCTCCCCGTTGGCGACAAGGCCAATAGGAATGCACGCTCTGCAACAAGCGTGCCTTCCTATTGGCCTCGTCGCCAGTCGCATAGATGCCCCATTATGTAATCAACTTGAGATCACAAATTGAATGGGCCAAATTGGATTATCTCAAGATAAGAACTAAATGTCTTTAGACATTTGATAGACTATATTAGATGTTTTTCTATAGACAAACGTCTTATTTATGGAATGTCTTTCTAGTGTATGGCCAGCTTTACTCATAGACTTTATAAATTACCAAACACCACACCCCTTTAAAAAGGCTGCACTAGCCAATCAGCACATTGTGTTTACATATTAACCGCTTATTCAACATTCATATGAAGCAATTTTTAATATGAATTTAATAAAATATTTTTTAAAGTCTATTGGATGGACCATCGTAAAGGCCCGTACACACGTCCGTTACACAACCAAAGAGTGCAAGATACACAACAAATTGGCGTGTATGCATTAGATCGTTCATTGATGTGCCATAGTGGCATACACACATGCCGATTATCGACATTCACTGCGCGGGTACACAAGCTCACCCCTGTCGGACGTGTGTATGAGGCTTTAATTATGGAAACCAGAAGGATTGGTGTTATATGGCTGTTGTTTTTTTTTTACATGCTGCTATTTTAAGAGGCTTCGGACGGGCCTGTGGCTGTGAGCACACCCCAGGGAGTAAAAATTATGACTGCAAAGAAAAATTATTTTACCCTAGGAGACCGCAGGAATTCCAGGCTGATGTCGCTAGATTGCAGCCCATGTGATCATGTGAGAGGCTGATACGAGAGAGACACAGAACCGCAGCCGAAGGGGGATGGATACTGAACCCACCAGCTTAGTGACTTTACTCACTATTGTCATGAAATTATGAATGAGCTGCCACTAAATCTTTCCTTAAAGAGACTGTTCACCCCATAAATTAAAAATTATAAATCACAATAGTAAGAAAGCCGACAGATGTAGGACTAACCTGTTATGCAGCAAAATGTTTTCCTTCCTCTGCCTCTTAAAAGGTTTCTGCTGCAAGCTCATTAAGCATACACATGCTCAGAAGAGGCAGCTAGGGGAATAGCATTCAGTCATTGGCTGTGATGTCAGCTGTTACATCCATGACTGACAGCTAACTAACAAGAAGAACCAGGAAGTAAAAAGAGGGGTAACAGAACATCCTGTAGTATTTCCGATTAGTCTTCCATCTCTCAGGTTTTTAACTATGCTAGTTTAGGGGTGATTTACCTATTAACCAACGTTAAACAGTTAAAAAGTTTGCGTTGCTGTATGGAGCGATCTCAATCGTAAATCATCATCCAGTTTTACATATGTCTAGAAAATTCTGGTATTTGAAGTAACCTTTATATGGGGCAATGTTTTAAGTTAAAGGGCAAGTTAAGCATCAGAACAACAGGGAATCCCAAGACAGATCACCTTAACATAAAAGCAGTAATCCATGTTCTCATTGTGATGGGGGTGCCGAGAAATGTACCTTACTAACACAGGATTTATGTGTTTCCCAGAATTCCAGTATCACAGAGTTTGGCCACTGGCAGTTATGTCCTTTACACATGCCCAGTCCTAAGCTACTGCAGGAACTTGTTACAGGAGGACATGGGCACTAATAGTCTGTAGCCAATCCTCTTACTGTTTAGCCATCGATGCATGGCCAGAGAGTGCGCTTACACATAGGGCTCGTTCACACTAGGAACGGACAAAAATGCAACTTAAAGACGCAGTTTAGTTACGTTTTAACACGTTTTTGTATCCGTTGCTAAATGTTTGTGTGTGCGTTATTATCCGCTTGTGTTTTTTCTGCGTTTCTTTTGGTTGCATCTGGACGCATTTTTTTATTGCATTTTTCAAATTTAAAGGGACAGGACCAAAGAACATACGTCACTGTGTGGGAGTTTCAGGAGCTTTTGGAGAGAGAGAGGTAGCAGATAGTGTAGTGGAGAGAGATCTCGCGATTTTCTGGTGATTTTGCTATTCTTCAGCATGTTTCCTATAGCCCGCGGACTGGAAATGACATCATAGCAGCTCCCAGGCATCCTTTGCGAAAAATGGACAAACGCAAACTGATGAAGTGTGAACAAGCTCATATCTAGTTCAGTTCTTCAGGTTCCTGGAAATTGACCATATACCCCCCCTCAACCCCCAAGATGGGGCAGTAACAGGGCAAACTTGCTACTGAGGAGGGAACACCCTGACCCCTAATGCTGTTAATGAATTTTGTTCTTTCAAATATTTTATTAGTGAATGTTACATTCCATTTACAGTTTTTTTTTTATTAAGCTAATTATATAACATGGATTGTTATAACTTCCCTGTCTCAATTAGTGTTCTATACTTTTTTACAATTTTAGGTAAAATAGACCTGACTTTTCCCCCACAACATACAGCATTCCAACTGTCAAAACTCTGTCGCCATTCCAGCTACAGTAAAACTACTCACAGAAGAATAGTTTTTGAGAGCAAGGAACTTGATTGACAGCTGAAATATAAGAAGAAATAGGGGGCAGATCAACAAAAAAAGATACAGTGGTGATTGGGAAGAATTATAATTTCCAATTATGGTCAATTATAAATAACCTATTTTTCGCTATAAGCTTGATAAAGGCCAAAAGACAAGGGCCGAAAACGTTGCTGCGTTTTTTTGCACTCTTTTTGAATAAAATAAAGCGCTTTAAGAAGACCTGTGGAGCGCTGACTACTATTTACTGAAATGTTATCCCTTATCCTTTCTGTTATATAAATATATTTATATCTCCATAGGAGATTGCATTGAGTTTTTAAGAGCTACCAATGTGGTGGGGGGTATAGGATATTACATATAGGAAAGCTGTATATGTATGTATGTACTATTTCACTATTACCATTTAAATGACCAATAAATGTATATAAAATATAGCACTGACTTATATTAGGTACAACACAAAATATACAAAATACACAAACTTACTTACCGTACTGAGCTGAGATCCCTATTTCAACATGGAATGATCAAATGGCAGCTTAAACCACACCCCTCGGTCTGCTCCATGTGAAAGTATTATCCAAAAAAGGTTTTTGTCTGCTACACAGGATGTGATATGTATTGTAATGGACATATACACCAAGGCTCCTTATATACCAGCTCCAGCCTGCAGGTGGTGTCAGGGAGTGATAAAAGACAATACATTCCTGCTCTCTATGGCTAGGAGGAGAGAACGTGAAAGTAGATTGTGTTGTGTGTTATGGAGAGATATTGACTTCAACACAAGATCCTGGGTATAAGATCATGTGGATAAGATCCTGTGTATAAGATCCTGTATGTAAGATCATGTGTGTAAGACCCTGTGTATAACATCCTGTGTATAACATCCTGTCTATAAGACCCTGTGTATAACATCCTGTGTATAACATCCTGTGTATAAGCCCGTATATAAGACCCTGTGTATAAGATCCTGTGTATATAAGACCCTGTGTATAACATCCTGTGTATGAGCCCCTTACATCCTGTGTATAAGACCCTGTGTATAAGATCCTGTGTATATAAGATCCTGTGTATATAAGACCCTGTGTATAAGATTCAGTGTATTAGACCCTGTGTACAAGACCCTGTGTATAGGATTCAGTGTATAAGACCCTGTGTATATGATTCTGTTACCACCTGTTGGGAGGACAGATTATTGGACAGACAATTTACCTTATTGGATACTAACTCTGAGGCAACAGATAAGTGTACACCAACTTACAAGGACACACAATATACAGGCCTGGTCCATATTCAAAGTGGTGCACCATAGACAGGGACACCCCTGATTACTGCACATGTTATGTGGGGAACCTGTTTATGTGCACCGTCTGCTTTGTGCCAGACCACCAGAGTAACCCACTGTGTGCCATGCTACCCATAATCCTTCCATAAAGCAGTGATCTGGTACAAATTGGTGGCAGCGGTGCTGGTAATACCATTTGTTCTTCCTGTTTTCTCTGTATATTTGTTCTCTGTATTAAGCTATGGAGGCTGCTACTGATAGAATTGATTTAAATCCTCCTGTCCTTGTACCTGCAGATGAAATTCCCCAATTAGACTCAGTAGCTCTACCAGGCCCAATTACCAAACCTATTTTTAAATCTGATCCATTTGATGGGGTAACTAGGGAGTGGACTGATTGGCTAGAACAATTTGAATTGGCAGCCACTATTAATGGTTGGTATGAAGGTGCTCGCTTGCAAGTCCTTAGCCTTTTGCTTAGTGGTAAAGCCAGGCAGGTATACCAAGGATTTACTGTAATACTGAAATAAAAAGCAGTTATCAGTTATTAAAAATTGCTCTGAAGCTATTTTTTTTCAATTAGATCTGTATAAAAGAGTATATAAAGGATAAATCCATTTCTTTAGGTAAATTGGGAATGAGAAATGTTTGTTTATACGTTAGATTATTAGGGCAATGCTATTACAATAACATGATGCTGTGAGGTACCTTCTGTTATAATATATGAGGTACTATCACCACTGAATACTAATAAGTATTAACCTAGCATGTTTAGTTTCCACCACAGTGTGGCAGGATTGCCTGGGTCTACTCTCAGACCTGCAGGATTATCCTATTTGGTTCCTCTGGAAAATGGTGACTGTCTGAGTAACAGTTTAAAATATACCTGTGTAAAGATTCTTTATCCACTATATCCACACATAGCAAAACATACACACACATGATTTCCACAATATCATATTATCTGCACACTGGCATACTTTATAAACAAAGGGGTTTTAGTATACATTACTGTGATCACATGAATGAAAGCCTTCCAACCACGTCAAGGTAACCCCAGTCTGGAAGGTCCTAACTTCTAACCTTTTTAAATTTCTTTGATTTCAATTACGATTAGCAAACTTTTGCATTTCTCATTCTTACACACTGAATCCATATAACAGGCTCTCTCACTTCCCCCCAGCCCTTTGGCTTTTTAAAATGAGGGAAGAGGCCACCCAGTGCTTTATATTAAAGGCAAAGGACCTCCCATAAAAGGGGCGTGTTGGGGGTGCTATTACCACAAGGAGGCTTGACCAGGCCTCCCAATAAATACATACAATGCAAAGATTGTGGAAGCACTCCAATTAGGCTAATTTACAACTACATTTAGCGGAAGTGCTACTGATCTGGTCAAACATTTATACAAACATAGAAAAGATAATCAATGCACATTCCTGGGCCCCATACAATATCATTATCTGCACACTGGCATACTTTATAAACATAGAAAAGATAATCAATGCACATTTCTGGGCCCCATACAATATCATATTATCTGGACACTTGCATACTTTATAAACAAAGGGGTTTTAGTATACATTACTGTGATCACATGAATGAAAAGCCTTCCAACCACGTCAAGGGAACCCCAGTCTGGAAGTTCCTAACTTCTAACCTTTTTAAATTTCTTTTACTTCAATTACGATTGGCAAACTTTTGCATTTCTCATTCTTACACACTGGATGCATATAACAGGTTCTACTAATATTTCCATTCCTCAGCCCAACATTCGAGTGCTTAGTGTCTGTTCAGTAATAGGTTATGACGTTTCCTTTCAGAGCTGGGCTGTGTGTCTGAAGATCTGCAGTTTCCAAGAAATGATGAATTAATCACTTCCCGGTGAATGTTTAAGCAGAGAGGAGAGAGTACATTATGCCGTCATGACTATTTTAAGAAATTGAGCAGAATAGACGGGAATAAAAAGATCAAAGACACTGTTACAATATTATTAAAACACGGTGTCTAAAATAAAGAAAAAATAATGAACATTTTAATCAAAATTAATATGATTGCAAATACTGCTCCTCCAAATTTCACTGCTGCAGATCATTTCTATATTTCAATATCTCCATCTCTTCCATTTGTACATTATTACTTTGTTATTGTTATTTTTATTATGGATTTATATAGCGCCAACATCCTCCGGGGTGCTTTACAATTGCATAGTCATACATTACATACAGGGTAATACATTATACACAGTCATACATATTACATACACAGGTAATATATGAAATAGTCACCGTCCAAACAGGAGTCCCAAATGCGCACACTGGTTCTCTGGATTGAAAATTCTCAGGCAATAAAAAGTATCTTTTATTTAACAAAGTTCAATATAAACAACAAGCGTGCGGCTCTTACTAATAAGCTCAAGCCTGTTTGGACGGTGACTGTGTGTGAACCTAGGCGAAGGGTTCAGGACTAGCGGTACCCGGACCCCCGTGAGTAACTATTTCCTGCATCCGTGTGATATAACTGTCCCAGTGTGTAATTGATCAAGCAAAAGGCTCGGGGTTTGTGACACCCGGGTCTCCTACTTAATATAATGAAGTGAGTTCATTATATTAATAAGTAGTCAATGTTTTGCGATTTGTGTATAACTTGGGTCTCTACTTTTAATACTTATGTAAGTTTAAGATGATCATATTGGGTAGTTAGAGGGGTAATGTCTTGGCCAGGTTATATGGTGCTTGAAGAGGTGGGTTTTAAGGTTACATTGAAGGTATTAAGGGATGGTGAATGATGAACATACGGAGGAAGGGAGTTCCAGAGCAGAGGGGCAGCATGAGCAAAGCCCTTAATGCGGGCATGGGAAGAGGTGACAAGGGTGGATGAGAGGAGGATATCATTTGCAGAGCGGAGGTTGGGTCTGGGACAGTATCTGTGTATCAGCACTGAGATGCAGGATAGGGTAAACAGCTTGAACTGGATCCTTTGTGTGATGGGCAACCAGTGACTGACACTGAGAGGTGAGGGGTTAGAGAAGTGACTGAGTCTGGCAGCAAAGTTTAGGATGGATTGAAACGGCGTCAGGCAGTTGTTTGGTAAACCACACAGGAATGTGTTGCAGTAGTCTAACCGGGATATGATTAGGGCATGGACTAGGATTTTTATAGGTTCTTTCTCTATCGGTTCTATCTCTTGTTGGTGGTATCTCTATTCTCCTTCATTGTGCCTTGTTTAAAACCTGCTTCTACCTTCTAGACCTCGCCTGCAAAACCATCTCACAAAACTCAGTGTGGTTTACCCGAACCCTACCTGCTAATTGGGTACCCGACCTGATGCCTCTAAATATGAATATAGTTCCTGGTCTTGTACCAAACGGCAGGTCCAAGGGCTCTTAGGTGCTTCTGTCCAGGAGCACATAAATACTGAAAGTAACAAAAGAAGGTAGAGACCGGACCAACATTGCAGGTTGCAGTGGTACACGACATGTTTCGGGTCCAAACACCCTTTATCAAGTGTATCCGACCTGATGCCTCTGTCTGCAAATCTCTACACTATCATTGCTGAGGTGCTGCCTGTCATTACTGTAGGGCATGTAGCCACCAGAAACTTCAATATGAAAATCCTAGTTATTTCCATGAGACCTATATACTGTATATAAATATATATGGTATAATGCGTCCCTTACAGTGTAATATAAGTATATAATACATAAGGCTAAGCATTTTCAATGAGAAGGTGAAGTGGCGAGAATCTATATTAGTCACTCTGTGATGTCACTGAGTGACTTCCTGTCTCCCACTGCCCCTCCCCCTGCCCCACCCCCTCCCTGTATTAGTCATTTATATAGAAAGCCCTGTTTATTATTGACAGACAATGTTCGGTCCTTCTTTATCAATTTTTTCAATAGGAACGGTAATTAACTATTTATACACTAAACAGGGATTCCTATATAAATGACTAATGCAGGGAGGGGGGAGACAGTGGTAGTGGGCATGGTTTTTTTGGCTGCCTTTTGTATTATAAGAAATAATAGGCTATCTACAGTGTAATATACGGATTTACTTCACCTCGGAATTCCATGTCCTGTATAAAGGCACGTGGCCTGGTGCTTCTCTATGGTCATGGAACTCCTCGGTGGCGTAATATCCTTATATTACACTGTAGGTAGCGTATTATCCCTTATATAATCCATAAGGCTAGGCATTTTCAATGAAGAGGTGTAGTGGTGAGGATCTACTGTAAATTACAGTCACTCAGTGATGTCACTGAGTGACTTTCTGTATTCCACTGCCCCTCCCCCTGCCCCTCCCCCTCCCTGTATTAGTCATTTATATAGGAAGCCCTGTTTATTATTGACAGACGATGTTCGGTCCTTTCTCTTTTTAATAGGAACGGTAATTAACTATACACAAAACAGGGATTTCTATATAAATGACTAATACAGGGAGGGGGGAGAGAGAGTGGAAGGGTAGGGGGACAGTGTGTCTGTGCTGTTTTTTTTTGGCTGGCCTTATGTATTACCAGCGATCCCCGGATACTTAAAAGAATTCCCCCCCTTCTCTTTCTCTCTTTACTCACTGTCTCCTCCTCTGCACTGTGGAGTGCGCGCCAGTAGGGGTCAGCTTATCCAACCGCGCGTGGACAGTGGGAGGAGGGATGATGACGCGGCACTCAAGCTTATATATATAACCAGTAGGTGGGCACACTTGTTTCTTGAGCTTGCATATAATTACCCTGGTGCTACCATAAATCCATAAACATTCCACATAAGATAGGTGCACTCAAGGGATTGAATCGAAGCTGATTTATGTTGTGCTACAGGTGCGTAGTGCAACAACATTTCGGTCCTTTATCTAGTGTCATGCATGGAACTTGATAAAGGTTGTGAGTCCAGGGTAGGACGGAAACATTGCACTACACACCTGTAGCACAACATAAATCAGCTTTAATTCAATCCCTTAAGTGCACCTATCTTATGTGAAATGTTTATATATAAAAGCTTGTTGGCTGCACCCTCGCTTCAGGGACAGTTTAGGTTCAGGCGTATAGAGTGAAGTGATCATTTAATTGTCCTTTCTTCATGTATATATATATAGTAGCAAAAGTGTGCCCGTTGGTGCACAATGGAAAGTGTGTGTATATTTTGCTATATGTGGATATAGTGGATATAGAATCTTTACACAGGAATATTTTAAACTGTTACTCAGACAGTCACCAGCTTCCAGAGGAACCAAATAGGATAATCCTGCAGGTCTGAGAGTAGACCCAGGCAATCCTGCCACACTGTGGTAGAAACTAAACATGCTAGGTTAATACTTATTAGTATTCACCATGGCAAGTGGTAATGGTACCTCATATATTATAACAGAAGGTACCTCACAGCGTCATGTTATAATAGCATTGCCCTAATAATCTAATGTATAAACAAACATTTCTCATTCCCAGTTTACCTAAAGAAATGGATTTATACTTTATATACTCTTTTATACAGATCTAATTGAAAAAAATAGCTTCAGAGCAATTTTTAATAACTGATAACTGCTTTTTATTTCAGTATTACAGTAAATCATTGGTATACCTGACTGGCTTTACCACTAAGCAAAAGGCTAAGGACTTGCAAGCGAGCACCTGCATCCCAACCATTAATAGTGCCAATTCAAATTGTTCTAGCCAATCAGTCCACTCCCTAGTTACCTTATCACATGGATCAGGTTTAAAAATAGGTTTGGCAATTGGGCTTTCTAAGCTTTCTAGTTGCCTTGTCTACTGTACGCCCAAGTCCTACACCATAGAGCCATGAATCTGTATCTTGCACTGACGAGATCTAACAAGATCGAAACATGTCATATCTGCAGGTCAGATGATTGGCTCTATATATTAGGCTATATTGCATGTTATTAAGCCAGCGGTTCCGGATAAGCTAAGGGACATAAAGGAGTATTTTGCATATCTCTGCCCCTTACTCTGAGGAATCTGGGAGTAAGAAATTACTTCTTGTTTCTTAGATTTTGTGGGCAATGCGATTCATATAGCATGAGACTGCAAGATGCCTTCTGTTATAAGAAGGTGTTTCTCCATTTTTATGCTCAGTGGAGGGCTTTTTGCTCCTTTTGGCCCCTCTCTCCCTAAGCTTTCTTGCTGAAAAGCCCCTGTCTAGGGGACATATATACACACATCTTTTGGATTGTACTGGAAGTGCTTTAGAAATACATGTTAAATATACATAAAATGGAGCCTAATATCTAGATAAGACAGACATTATCCATCTTATATTTGTTGTATAACACTACACATTTTTCTGTTTTGTTTATCGATTTGTTTTGATAAATCTATACAGGAAGATATTTAAATCCAGGGTTTTGAGAGATGGATGAAACTGCTAAAATCCACTCCACCTGTGGACCTGGAAAATGGTCTGGGAAAAACGTACATACATCCAGAAGTGTAAAAAAAAATAACTTTCCTCACGATCGAACTGTTTTTTGAGATTACGCATTCTATTTTCAAGGGTCACCGAAATTTTAGAAAATTTGAATTTTAAAGGAATTTTCGAAAATTTTGATACAGTAACTTACTGTAAATGGCTCTGGGACCTGGGAAATGGTCTGGGGAACAGATAATCAGATTCTTTAAAATCGGAATTGGTTATAATTAGATTTTTTTCAGAAAGAAACTGATTAGTATATTAACCAATCAGATTCTTTCTGAAAGAATCTAATTGTAACCAATTCTAATTGGAAAAGAATCTGATTGGTATACTAACCAAACAGAATATTTCTGAAAGAATCTAATTGTAACCAATTCTAATTGGAAAAGAATATGATTGTTATACTAACCAAACAGAATCTTTCTGAAAGAATCTAATTGTAACCAATTCTAATTGGAAAAGAATCGGATTGGTATACTAACCAAACAGAATCTTTCTGAAAGAATCTAATTGTAACCAATTCTAATTGGAAAAGAATCTGGTTGGTATACTAACCAAACAGAATCTTTCCGAAAGAATCTGAATGTAACAAATTCTGTTTAGAAAATAATCTGAATGGTTAGTATACCAATCAGATTCTTTCTGAAAGAATTTGAGTGTATCCAATCAGAATTAGTTACAATCAGGTTCTTTTAGAAAGAATCTAATTGTCTTTTCCCCAGACCATTTTCCAGGGTCCCAAAACTATTTACAGTAAGTAACTGTATAATTTTTACAAAATTTTCAAAAATTAATTTCCTTGAAATTTTCTTTGAATTTTTGAATGTGTCTCGAAAAAATCTGCAAAGCGGAATGCCTCGCAAAATCCGTGAATCACGGAATTCCGTTGCGGAACTGGGTTCAGGGACTGTAGTTTAAAGAAAAGTGGGACTGAAGTTTAACGATTGTCACTGCCCTGAAGATTCCGGAACTGTTTGTAAGTTTATCGTAAAATCCCGGCTGTGGTCTCCTATAGTGTTTACCCCTATTTGTAAGGCAAGAGAAAGAGGAATTCAGTATTTGCTGTTTTTTTCTGCTATCAGTCCTTGTGCTGTTTCCCAGAATAACTCCTTCTGACGCTCTAGATGTGTTTACCAGGGAAAACAAGTTAATAGGATACCATGGGATTTGTCTTTTTCAATGCAAGTAAAGGCTTGTTGCAGTTCCGGGACACCTTGTTTCTTACACCTGCCACTGGAGGGAGTACAAAGCATTAACATTGGCCTAATCATACAAAGCATGGTTAAAAATGGAATTTAGCTTCAAACAAGCCATACACAGACAATTATCGGTGGTATATTGAATGGAATCTGCAGATATCTCTCATTCTGTAAATATTAGTCACGCCGGTCCAGCGGTCCCCATATCAGCTATATTGGGTTCCTTTAATTTTAGTAGGACCTGTGACCTGAAACTTTTCCAACTCTTTGGAACAACAGAAGATTAAACCTATTTTTACATAGTAACATAGTAAGTGAGGTTGAATAAAGACACATGTCCATCAAGTCCAACCTATTCACCCTCCTTTTTTTTTTTTAAACCTACCCCGAAGATGCAACGTAGGTGTGGACCTAAAACACTCAGCCCACAGCTGACCTAGGTACTCTGGGCACTCTCTGCATTAAGCATGCCCTCCCATTGGAAGAACATCAATAGACAGTTTGGATGGGTCAGGTTTGGTGAGGACCATTTGAGGACACCTTGAAGGTACAATGGTGAGAACCAAGCTGTTTAGGTCTTTAGTCTGGATACACCTTAGGGGCAAAAGAGGTTATTTTGGGGTTTAATTCCCATTTAAAGGAACAGATCCAGCATTTTGCAACCACATCTCGTTTGGGAAATCCCGACCGTAGTAGTATTTTCGCTACGTTGACACACCGTATTTTTCAACACATCTGTGAAATATTGATACCAACCGGTATTTTGCGACTATGCTGATTAAGGCGCGGTGTCGGTAAATATCGTTCCAGCACCTTTACATATAGGGCACACTGCCATTAATAAAACTTACCTCTCTGCTTTTTCAGTTGTCCGTGTCTTTTGTGGAGCAGCAGATTGAGTCCTTTATATTTGGTAATGATGGTGATGAGCAGTAGCCATATCAGTAATGTTTGCTTTGAGTAACCAATAAACAGGCCTAACCGGGAGGTGACTGCAGTGCATTGTGGGCTGCCAGAGCTGAATTATATGAAGAATGGGGAACCAATTAGAGGCTCCTGGGGAACAGCTTACACTTTGCAGTATGTGCCACGGGGATTACCTTCATAACACAATTTTTATACTTTTATATTGTTGCACAGAGATTTTTAATAAAACTTCTTCAAGCATTAGACTTCAATGGGTAAAATCTGGAAGACTTTGATGTTTCCCAGTGCCATCAGATGGGGAGACAAATATTTATATAATTATTCATGGCTGCAAAAGAGAACGCTGAGCATTTACTGACCCATTTTGGTTTAGCTAAATAAAAGCATTTTAAATATTTGGTGGGGTATTGCCGACACAACTGTAAAATGTTGAAAACACAAAGCAGCTCCCTCTGCAGGTCAAAATACAACTCTTGAACATGTTATCGTCCCTATTCTACTTAACACTATTTTTACTCTAAAAGTTGGAGCGGTTGCAGTAACAGATACAATTCACACCAGATTTCAGCAGATTTAATAAATACAAAGGAATATGACACATGGAACGATCTTTCCTTTGCCTATACATGGGAAGATCATATTTCTATGTAAAGGGAACCGATACTGACCAACGAAAATTTTCCTTCTGGAATGATCAACCTTAATGCCGTCATCGGTATTTTGTCAGCATTTTTTTATTGGTTGTTTTCTGCGAAACATGTCACATGGTTTTAGAGCAGAAAGTGCAGGGGACCTGGTAATACCGCTACCTTATCACACATAAAAATGTAAATAAAATAATTAAAAACTAGATTTAAAAAAAAATAATGAAAGAAAATTGCAAAAATACTCAGGAATGCAATACCGGTCAATTTTTGGGCCAGAGTTACCCTTTAAACAGCACAGACATTTCCTGAACTATCTATGAAAAAGTGAGCACAGTAATTATGGCCTGTAGCTGTTAAATAAGTAGCATTGCATGACATGATACACATGATAGATGCTTAGGAAAGACACAGGTGTTGGAAGGGAGGAGGATTGAATCCGAGAGCAAATACATGATTCTACAGTAATACCCAGTGGACCCTCTGCAAAAACCAGAACTGGAGACAGGTGAAAACACTATCTCCCTATCTCTAGCTGGGAAATAAATCTTCATATTCGTATTGACCAAAGACGGAACCTACAGTATTGATATTAACCTTATTAATCACCTTAAATCGCTGGAAATGTTTGGGAAAAGCTTGCTGGGCATATTAGTACTTAGTGTGGCCATGAACCTGACATGGGGAGAGATGATTGGTAAGTACAATAAAGAACTGCATTTAGATTGGTCCAAAATGTGTCCTGTTAAATGCTTTAATATGACAGTCTTTACATGTTTGGGAAGGTCCCCCTTTGTCCAGGTCACGGTCTGTCTGTATATTCAGCTAAATATACTTGCCTTGTAATTCTGATGTTTTTGACCTGTAACTGCTTGAAGGACAGACAGTGATTCATTTGAACTGACCCACTAGTCATGGAAATCAGTTAATCAATGTTTTCTGGAAAGGAGAAAATGCAATGCGTGTTTGCTTTCTGCAATGATGTATGGAGGATACGGTGCCTAACATTGTTCAGAAACCTGCCCCTCATTCCAACTCTGTAGTTAGTAAAGCTATAAATAATTCTATGTGACATATTGCAATAAACATCAATATACATAGCATCTTTCCATGTCAATACACATAGCATCTTTCCATGTCAATATACATAGCATCTTTCTATGTCAATATACATAGCATATGTCCATGTCAATACACATAGCATCTTTCCATGTCGATATACATAGCATCTTTCCATGTCAATATACATAGTATATTTCCATGTCAATACACACAACATCTTTCCATGTCAATATACATAGCATATTTCCATGTTAATATACATAGCATCCTTTCATGTCAATATGCATAGCATCTTTCCATGTTAATATGCATAGCATCCTTCCCATGTCAATATACATAGCATCTTTCCATGTTAATATACATAGCATCTATCCATGTCAATATACATAGCATATTTCCATGTTAATATACATAGCATCTTTCCCATGTCAATATACATAGCATCCTTCCATGTCAATATACATAGCATCTTTCCATGTCAATATACATAGCATCCTTCCATGTTAATATACATAGCATCTTTCCATGTCAATATACATAGCATATTTCCATGTCAACATAGCATATTTCCATGTCAATATACATAGCATCCTTCCATGTCAATATACATAGCATCTTTCCATGTCAATATACATAACATCTTTCCGTGTCAATATACATAGCATATTTCCATGTTAACATAGCATATTTCCATGTGAATATACATAGCATCCTTCCATGTCAATATAAATAGCATCTTTCCATGTCAATATACATAGCATCTTTCCATGTTAATTCACATAGCATTTTTCCATGTCAATATACATAGCATCTTACCATGTCAATATACATAGCATCTTACCATGTCAATATACATAGCTTCTTTTCATGTCAATATACATAGCATCTTTCCATGTCAATATACATAGCTTCTTTCCATGTCAACATAGCATATTTCCATGTCAATATACATAGAATGCTTCCATGTCAATATGCATAGCATCCTTCCATGTCAATATACATAGCATCTTTCCATGTCAATATACATAGCATCTTTCCATGTCAATATACACAGCATCCTTCCATGTCAATATACATAGCATCTTTCCATGTCAGTATACATAGCATCTTTCCATGTCAATATACATAGCATCTTTCCATGTCAATATACATAGCATCTTTCCATGTCAATATACATAGCATCTTTCCATGTTAAAATACATAGCATCTTTCCATGTTAATATACATAGCATTTTCCCATGTCAATATACATAGCATCCTTCCATGTCAATATACATAGCATCTTTCCATGTCAATATACATAGCATCTTTCCATGTTAATTTACATAGCATTTTTCCATGTCAATATACATAGCATCTTACCATGTCAATATACATAGCATCTTACCATGTCAATATACATAGCTTCTTTCCATGTCAACATAGCATATTTCCATGTCAATCTACATAGCGTGCTTCCATGTCAATATTCATATCCTATCACCTTCCATGTCAATATACATAGCAATCTTTCCATGTCAATATCCATAGCATCTTTACATCTAATATACACAGCATCCTTTCCATGTCAATACACATAGCATCTTTCCATGCAATCACATAGCATCTTTCCATGTCCAAATATCTAGCATCCTCCTTCCATTCAATATACATAGCACATCCCTCCATGTCAATATACATACGAATCTTTCCATGTCAATATCCATAGCATCTTTCCATTCAATATCCATATCATCTTTCCGTCAATATAATAGCATCTTTCCATGTTAATTTACATAGCACTTTCCATGTCAATTACATAGCAATCTTACCACTGTCAATATACATAGCCTCTTACCATGTCCAATATACATAGTCTTCTTTTCATGTCAATATATACATAGCAATCTTTCCATGTTAATATACATAGCATTTTGCCCATGTCATTATACATGACATCTTCCATTCATATACATAGCATGCTTCCATGTCAATATATACATAGCCATCTTTCCATGTTAATATACTGCATCTTTCCATGTTAAATATATCTAGCATCTTTACTATGTTTAATTCATAGCATTTTTCCATGCCAATATATACATAGCATCTTTCTTTCCATGTCAATAACATAGCATCTTTCAATGTCAATATACATAGCATCTATCCATGTAAATATAACATAGCATCTTTCCATGTTAATATAACATTAGCATCTTAGTCTTAATCTTACCATGTCCATATACTCGCATCTTTCCATGTCAATATACACAGCATCTTTCCATGTCAATATACACAGCATCTTTCCATGTTAATATACATAGCACCTTTCCATGTTAATATACATAGCTTCTTTCCATGTTAATATACATAGCTTCTTTCCATGTTAATATACATAGCTTCTTTCCATGTCAATATACATAGCATCTTACCATGTCAATATATATAGCATCTTACCGTGTCAATATACATAGCATCTTTCCGTGTCAATATACATAGCATCTTTCCATGTCAATATACATAGCATCTTTCCATGTTAATATACATAGCATCTTTCCATGTCAATATACATAGCTTCTTTCCATGTCAATATACATAGCATCTTACCATGTCAATATACATTGAATCTTTCCATGTCAATATACATAGCATCATCCTTCCAAGTCAATATACATAGCATCTTTCCATCTCAATATACATAGCATCCTTCCAAGTCAATATGCAGAGCATCTTTCCATGTCAATATACATAGCATTTTTCCATGTTAATATACATACAGGGAGATTCAATAAAAGTTCTTATTAAAAATGGTGCTAATTTTGCCCCAACCAATCAGATTTTATTTAACATTTGAAAGCTAACATCTGATTGGTTGGGGCAAAATTAGCACCATTTTAAACGATAAGAACTTTTATTGAATAACCCTGTTAGCATCTTTCCATGTCAATATACATAGCATCTTACCATGTCGATATACATAGCATCTTTCCATGTTAATATACACAGCATCTTTCAATGTCAATAAACTAACAGGGTTATTCAATAAAAGTTCTTATCGTTTAAAATGGTGCTAATTTTGTCCCAACCAATAAGATCTTATTTAACATTTGAAAGCTAACATCTGATTGGTTGGGGCAAAATTTGCACCATTTTAAACGATAAGAACTTTTGTTGAATAAACCTGATAGCATCTTTCCATGTCACTATACATAGCATCTTACCATGTCAATATACATAGCATCTTTCCATGTCAATATATATAGCACCTTACCATGTCAATATACATAGCATCTTTCCATGACAATATACATTGAATCTTTCCATGTCAATATACATAGCATCTTACCATGTCAATATACATAGCATCTTACCATGTCAATATACATAGCATCTTTCCATGACAATATACATTGAATCTTTCCATGTCAATATACATAGCATCTTTCCATGTCAATATATATAGCATCTTACCATGTCAATATACATAGCATCTTTCCATGACAATATACATAGCTTCTTTCCATGTCAATATACATAGCATCTTACCATGTCAATATACATAGCATCTTACCATGTCAATATACATAGCATCTTTCCATGTCAATATACATAGCATCTTTCCATGACAATATACATTGAATCTTTCCATGACAATATACATTGAATCTTTCCATGACAATATACATTGAATCTTTCCACGTTATTTTACATTCTGGTTGTAGGTAGACATTATGTCCAAGCACTGATCATATTTGATAGAAATTGCTTGGATTTCTTTTTTTCTTTTATTAAAAGGGAAAATGAGGGCCATGGAGCTTTTTATTTTGCTCTCACATAGTGTGTCAATCCCTAGAGTAGTATGATTCCAATGAATATTCGATCCTATAAATGATATTATTATATTTTATAAAATTATTTGATTGTTCAACGGAGATGCAACAGAGAATAATGCATTACATTGTATAATAATAAAATAAAAATAAAGTTCAGTAATGTGAATTAAACTTAATACCATATTACTCGAGTATAAACCCGTCCCGAGTAAAACCGAGGTACCTAGTTTTAGTAAAAAAGGAGGAAAAACCACATTGACTGCCACTTAAGATGTTTTGTAACTACAACTCCCAGCATGCTTTATTGCTGGGAGTTGTAGTTTTCAAACATCTTAAGTGGCAAATACTTGCAAATAGGGGTAAATCCTCCTTTATTTGTGCATACAGTATGCACAAATAAAGAAGATTTTACCCTTATTTGTAAATATTGCCCTCCCTGGCGTCCGTAGTATACTCCTACCTACCGCAAAGTGAGAGGCGCCGGGTAGTGACATCATCCGGATGAGGATCGCGCGGCCGCCGGACAAGGTAAGAGACAGGTTGACTCGATTATAAACCGAGGTAAGATTTTCAGGCTTTTTTTAAAGCCTGAAAACTTCGGTTTATACTCGAGTATATACTGTACTCAATTAAAATTTAATAGTGGATAATGCACCCCCAACTGTAAAATATAAGGATATTAGAAGTCACCCAGGAGTTCCGTGACCATATAAAAGTACGAGGCCGCAGACCGAGTACCTTTTATACAGGGCACGGAACTCCAAGGTGACTTCTAATATCCCTTCAATTTACATTCTGGTTTCCTTCTCCTTCTGGAACTGTAAGATTATACGGCTATAATCTTACAGTTCCTCCCATAGAAATCCACTACAAGTTATATATGAATAATCATGTGCACAAACCTATTTTTAATATTGCAACTTCCCCTTATATTTATTGCACTTTTCTTAATTATTGGGATTTTTCACTGCATGATGCAGTTTGTATAAATATTGCGGCTTTCTTCTTGCTTATTGGCCTTTCCAAGTTCTCCACATTCTACCTATAGAGCGGGAGTTATTTTTTGTGTAATTGTGTGGCTTCTGTTTGCTTCCCCTTATACAGCAGCTTCTGCGTTCTACGTTTCTCCAGCTGTAGCACTAAATAAATACCAGTAAAATGCAGGCCAGATGAAAACTACCCTAAATGTATGATGCTTCGCCACTTGGGCTATGTACACCTTAAATACTTTAGATGATGATATTTAGACAATTGTTATCTACCTGTTCTGTTAAATGGAGATGGGTATATACATCAGTATATGCTATTTTCCTTCAAAGAATGCCATAAAGTTATTTATTGACCTTGAGGTGCCTTTTAAAGTGAATGTTGGTCCTGGGTGAAAGTGTTGTCTTTCCGTAATTTGACAGCAATTTATGACATTGTGCTGTAGTGTGTGCATGTCTCGTGTGCATATCTTGAGTGCATACCGGTATATGGAAAGTGCCATATTCCTTGCGCCAAAAGAAACTACTATAGAGTTTCATGGGGTTGGAAGTTAGCATACAAGAGTATTACTGATTGCATGAATGGATTTAAACTGCAGAAAGACTTATTGGGCCACTGCATAGTGTCATGGAAGCTTATGTGATGGAAAGACATTTTTCCATATGTCATTTTATCACACTGGTTGGTTTGGAAAAGGACCATCAGCACGGGCGATCATAGTAAGTAAAGTGCCACACCCCACTCGTTCTGCTGGTCATCATCAGTGCCAGGGATGTCAGTCAAAATGGGGATTAAATCAATGGGTGCTAAAATACAAACATGAATAATAAGTGTTACTTGTTGGGGGACAGTTGTGAAACTGATCACAGACAGTGACAAATGCCACACAGTACAACGAATGGGAACGTATCATCAGCTATTGGTCCTGGTACCAGTATTAGCATGAATTAGTCTCATGTCATTTCAATTACCGTAACCCCTTTAATAAAGCTGCTGCCATCTGAGTCACTGCAGTTAGATAAAATCTGATCAGTTGCTGCAATTGATGTGATTTTTCACATCAGCCACAAATACTGCTAAAATTTTAAATATATATAGCCTGATGTTTTGATTTGTGACATGTTGTTGTCCGGAGACAGTCATAGAATTTTGATTGGCTACAGATTTTTAGGGCTGGGACATTCTTGTCCATTTCTCGCTGAGGTTATCTACCTTAAAACTGCTCCTCACTCTCAATATATTATGATTTCAAATGCATATTTAAGGGACGGCTATAGTGCCTATATACACTGCTATCCCACACACAGATAAAAGTGCATTTAGCAAGAAGGTGGTAGACTTTACTCTTACTTCTAATATTGTGGAAAAAATAGTAGGTAGCAGTAAGTTTTTTTTTATCTTCCTTCTAAAGGTGGAGAAGCACTGTGTGTGCACTATTAGTTCCCCTTTAAAATGAATTTCATATAATTTAAACCTTAGATTGATATCCATTTCAAAATGAAACAAATGATGGCACTGTTTATTTGGAACAGTGATATCCCGGACAGTATCTATATATACATATAGGTATTTATTTGTATAGCATTCTCTAGTGTATTGCATGTGACAGAGGTTCCTTAGATTTTCTGAGAAATGAATAGTTTAAAGGGAAAGTTCAGTGGAAAATATCATTATTTTTAACCTAGTTATTCTACATATATTTTTTTTTGAAAAATCAATTGAATTTATTCCCCTTGCTATTTACTGCTGTTGACATTAGTGAGCTGACATTTCAGGCTATGACGGTCCTTCTTCTTCCCAGAATGCACATTAACGTGGAATGTTCCTAACAGTAATTTCTACTGATTGACTGTTGGGTGGGTCACACATGCTCAGATCTCTACTGAGCAACTGAATCAACCCAGGCGCTGGGTCAAGGACAAGACCATAACGGTCTCTATTAGGGGTCCTGCAAACAGAAAGTCAGTATTTAGTAAGTGTTTATTTATACACAGACACAATGCTGAACGGGCAGGTTAATGTCATTAGGAAGGAAAAATACTGCTTTTTTTTTTTTTGAAGTATATGTATTTCCACTGAACTTCCCCTTTAAGTACAAATTCTTTTACTCTTAGTGGATGAGGTTTAGCCCACATCTATGGTCCACATATGGTTACATAACTAGTCATTCTCTATTAAAGCCACATTAAAACAAACACACACAGTGGTGGTTACAGTAACGACAGATCCAGGTTACATCGGAGAGTTCCACAGCAAGTCTTTTCATTCAATTAAATGAACTCTCCTCTTGTGTCAAATGGTAATTTACTTAGTGCTGCACAGGGAATTCTTAGCTGCATTAGACAGAGTTATAACCAATTATCTTTAATGGCAATATAGATCTAACATGTTTCAGTGGGGGTTTGTACATAGCATTTGGTCAAACCTAGAATTAAAGGAGGAAGAACAAATATATAATAAAATATACATTTAATGTTCAGATTTCAACCCTGATTCTATTTTTTAACTCTATCCTGTAAAGGATGAAGGATGGATCTCTGCAAAGCAAATCATAATTAAATTCCACTTACTGGACTACAGTAAGTGGTTGGGGTTCAAATCGAATCACTTTTATTTCCTTTAATTTAACCCTGCGTGTTAGTAATCCAATAGGACCTACTCCCCACCCAATAAAAAAGACCATCTGATATATAAACAGATATACATAAGAGATCACAATTTCTGGTGATACATGGGGAACTCTGCGCAAGGACAGAGGGAAAAGGGGTTAAAAAAAATGTAAAGAAAACAATTAGGAAGAAAAACTTGGGCAAATAGATGTTTTTAGTGTATTATTCAGAATATTAGACATTCCAGCTGTTTTTAAATTAATATTTAAAGTTAAGTTCTATATTTAGGGGACAGTCTGTCCAAAGTGAATACAGGGTGCCTGATTCTTTAAAGTTTACCCAATAACATATTCCATAGACTTTTATAGTGAAGGATGTATCTACCATGGGAAACAGGGAAATGCCACAACCGATTAATGTTTATATAATGCATAAAAGTAGAAGCCTTCTGTCAAGGAGAAGTGCAGTCTAAAACACATTTTTAGTTACACAACAGAATCATGTGAATTTACAGATTAATGTGACTTTCTAAGTAATTTCTAACCTGTGAAACACCTGTGTGATATTAAGCCCTCCCACTACATACCGACCCCTCCTCCTTCAAAACCAATGACTCAGACATGCTCAGTGTGCACCAAGAGATAGAATACACTATTTTTCATCTCCCTTTGGTGTATAACCAACAAGCACATTCTACCTATACCCACCAATGTGTCCAGTTACTTCTACTTTGATCAGCAGTTGGGATTGACATTGTTTGATAGCCAGGTTTATAGAGGAAATAAATATCATCTCCATGTAACTATTCCAATAACTATTGTATGACACCGATACCAGAGAACCATACTGTGTGTGATAAACTGACAAAGTGGGACTAACAATGAGAAAAGTGTCACATTTCCTTATTGGATATATAAGTGTATGAAGAAATGGTGGTAGGGGAGCAGGGGGGGGGCAGCAGCCAGGGGGGCCCATCTTCTTATTTTTCCTGTGATAAATATAACCACCTCCCAGAAAACCACTGTAGATAAATATCTGTTGTATTCAATTAGATCAACTGGACTTGAAGTTTAGCCGTGTACCTGCATCTTAAGGATAAAGGAAACACCTTTGAAGATTGTAATGTTAACATATTGGCAAAGGAACGTGACTGGTTCAAGAGAGGGAGGCCATTTATGTGAAAATAAAGAAACCAAGCCTAAATAGAGGTGGGGGGGTTCGACACCAACTGTCTGCCATGTACAATGCTGTTTTAACACCTTACTCTGGGCGTTCCTATAACACCTCTTAGCCACTATCTAATCACACCCTTAACACTTGGCTGTGATTTGCTAATTGGGATTTTCCAGGGTACATAATTGCCACAGATTCTTGTACAAGTCATTCTGAATTGAGAAAGCCAGTCGGATGACTAATGAAACGTCTTCAAGAACTACATTTCAAGTCCAGTTGATCTTATTGAATTCAACAGATATACCATGACCTGGATGAATGAGAACCTTCACAAGCACTGTAGATAAAGCAGATATAGGGGCCCCATCACAGTTTTTCAGGGGGCCCAGTGATTCCTTGTTACCCCACTGCATTTTGGATTTTATAGACAAGATCTGTATAGAGATAAAAGCAAAAATCCTGCAATATATATATATATATATTAACCCTGTTGTTTTAATTCTTACAGAAAACGAAATTTCGCCTTTCAGCTACCACACTTGTCAATACACCGTGACAACAAACGTCTCCAAAGTGGTGGCTTTTCAGACACCGTTCGATAGAGCAGAGCTTTGCCATGGCTGGATACCTTGGAAATTATGTTCCAAAACCCTTTATAGGACTGAATACCGCACCATATTCCTACCAGAGACTGTTCATGTAACACGGTGCTGTGAGGGGTTCGAGAAAGTGGGACATTACTGTGTAAAATGTGAGTACATGGGATTCTCTAGAACTCTGCTGTATTGAATGTGTTACCCAGGAACTAAGGGACACTTTTCTATGGTTAGTATGAAGCTTACCGTAATCTTGGTCAGAGTGCAGCAATCGTTTTTGGGCGATGAAACATTTTCTAACTTTTCTGATAGGTAGAAAAATGCTTTGAAATTTTGAAGATCCTTCTTCGTCCATACACAATCAGATGATGGAACATCCTGATATTGTACGATCACGATTGTTGTGTCTATGGCCGCCATTAGAAATAGAACACTACATTAAGAAGGAACTTGCTTATTTATTTATATTTCACCATTGAACATAGATTTACCGGTAAAGGAAAAAAAGGGTAAAAATGGGGCATGGGTCGTACTGGCTCATCAGGATACAGGGGGATTTGCCAAGGTCAAGGCGACATATTTTACACAAAACTGATTTGAAAATAATTTGCTTGTTTAAACTTGTATAAACATCTCCCTTTAGTCTTAAAGATGAACGACACGTAAGGACTGCTATTACTTTAATACCTCTCCTCCTATTCCTCTATACCACTGACTCAAACATGCTCAGTCTGCTATACCAAAGAGAGAGAAAAGTTCTCCAATAACGGAACCACATAGAGTACGTGTGTCATGCCAAGATATGTCTGACCTATATCACCTGTAATACATAATGCACCGGCCAACACATTATTTAATACCCTAATACTTTAAATACCCTGTGCTATATGGTGACGTTGTAATTTTACACAGGCATATCACATAGTAGCCAGTGATACATCATTGTCATCTGCATTGCTATACGCACAATCTATCCAAATTCCAACAAATTTTTTAAATCAGGTATCATAGTATCTATCAGAGTACCCATGCATTGAAGGATCCTTTCCCAGTAAGTTGCATTTGCGTATATTTATTAAAAAAAAAAAAAAGTGGATTGCGTAACTAAGAAGGCTTCCATGTTGTTGCAGTCAATGTAGTTTTTAAACACCCTTATGAGCAGGTACACCTATTGGCCACACCCCCTAGCCCCAATATTCACTGTCTCTATTCACAGACCGTTTTCTCTGCATTTGTCTCCACGCAAATATGGAAGTTCCTGATAATACATTGAAAGTGTTGTTGGTATATTTTCCAAATTGTTGGTACGGTATATTTTCCAGACAGCATGAATTGCTGCCAGCCTATCAGGAACAATACTAAATTATCAGTAGAGATGTCCGAACTTCGCAAAATCCGGTCCGCTCGAGGATCTGCGAATTTCCGAAAAAATTCGAAAATCCGCGAGCGGACCTATTAAAATGAAAAAAAAAAAAAAATCTTCAAAAATACGAAAAATCCTGATAATTTAGAAAATTTTCGAAAATACATATTTTTGAAAATACAAGAAATCCTCGTAATTTAGAAAATTTTCGACAATACGTATTTTCGAAAATACGGGAAATCCTTGTGAATTTTTACGTTCCTTTCTGCTATTCATGCTGGCTAGGAAATAAACTGCAACAATTACATATTTGTATGAAAAATGATAGGACGGGGAAAGGAAATAGAAACAGAAAAGGCTTTTTATAGTTTACAGCAGTGTTAGTAAGAGAGGCACAACCTCTGTGCTGGCCTATAGGAGATGGACAAGCTGCAGTTTCCTTGCTTTGATCTACTGTGCAATAGGGAGAATGTTCTGAAGTGTACAGTGTACATTTTGACTCCCAACAACCAATGGGGTAAATACATAAACCAATCATAGCAAAGAGTAAAGCAAGACACAACTTTTTGTTGAACGAGCTCCATTTATTGGAACAATGTTATTGTTAATATGCAAATATTTATCTGTCAGTAATAAATGTTGGTTATGACTGCAGCTTTGGATTCAGTGAGTGGATTTTCTTCTCGGCCTGGAACATGCCCCTTTGCAATTAAAGAAAATGCTGGACCTAGTTGTACATTTGATTTTGACTGCCCTGGACTTCAGAAATGCTGTGGAACACCCAATGTGTCTGTCTGTATCTCTCCTACACCACCAGGTAAATGACGAGGGAATTCATATACTGTACTGTTGAACAAAATGGATCCTGTTCTCCATTTTGCAATTACCAGAAGAAGGGGAGATATCAATTCAAGTACAAATTTGTACCTCTGGATTCTTTGTTGCAATTATAGATTCTTAAGAAAAGTGAACAAATGTACTAGGAATCAGATAAGTGGATGTTCCACTGTAATCTAAATAAATTAAAGAAGGATAATTCTTATTCACTCTTATTAATAATTTGTCTACAGCTCTTGACAGGAACACAATGAAATATTGGTACAACGTAACGGTCAGCGTAAAGATGGGATTTAGGGAACTCAGCCAAGTGGATTTTGGATTCATCAATCACACAAGGTTATTACATTCGATGGTATGTGAAGGACTTGGTTGGAGTCTATCTGTTAGGTTCACTGCACAATTCATTCTATAGATGACCTAAGAATTATATAATTAATATCAAAACCCTTTATAAATTTTAATAATTTCAAGATGTAAGATTGTTCTGATTTTGTACTTGACATTGTATGTAGCACTAGCTGAATTCTGATTGGTTCTTGCCTTCATAAAGCACCAATCAGGGTACAGCCCTTTGGACCATTGCATTAGATGCTTCTTGGTGTGGTGTCTACCATTTTATTTTTGAGCTTTAAAACTTTCAAAGGCTCTTCCTCTGCTGATGTTAAAAGTCCTTTTCCTTCAATATCAGTGGATGTTATCTTCTCACTTTCATAGACCAGGGTTAGCCAGACAAGTGTTGATATTATTATTGTATATTTTTGAATACTGTATGTTAGTACATTTTGTACCTACCTTTCCTTTCCTAACCATAACAATTATATTTTATGGAAATATACTGTATGCTATACAAAGATTTGTGTGTTTTGTTACAGATTACTGGTGCATTGTGTCCACTAAACACATCTTTTTATCACATCTCCACCCAACCTGAAGGAACATTTGCTGTGAAGTCTCAAGTCCTTATAGAGATAAAGGAATCAGAACCTCTGCCAAATGTCACTGACAAACTCAACAACGTTGTCAGCAGAATTCCTGACATAATTAATATACAAACAGAAGGTAATAAGAATTTAACATTAACGTCTTTATAACACAAACAGGTTTGTTCCCTTTAGATGGGACTAGACCAGGTTTTCCGCTATAGACCAGGGTATCTGAAAGGGTGTGTTGGGGTACACTGGGTGTTATAGATCAGGGTATCTGATAGGGTGTGTTGGAGTACACTGGGTGTTACAGACCAGGGTATCTGATAGGGTTTGTGGGGTACACTGGGTGTTATTGGGTGTTATAGACCAGGGTATCTGATAGGATGTGTTGGGGTACACTGGGTGCTACAGACCAGGGTATCTGAAAGGGTGTGTGTGGTACACTGGGTGCTATAGACCAGGGTATCTGATAGGGTGTGTGCGGTACACTGGGTGCTACAGACCAGGGTATCTGAAGGGGTGTGTGTGGTACACTGGGTTGCTATAGACAAGGATATCTGATAGGGTGTGTGCGGTACCATGGGTGCTATAGACCAGGGTATCTAGGGTGCTTGGGGTACACTGGGTGCTACAGACCAGGGTATCTGAAAGGGTGTGTTGGGGTACACTGGGTGCTACAGACCAGGGTATCATATAGTGTGTGTGGGGTACACTGGGTGTTATAGACCAGGGTATCTGATAGGGTGTGGTGGGGTAACACTGGGTGCTACAGACCAGGGTATTGAAAGGGTGTGGGTGGTACACTGGGTGCTACAGACCTGGTATATGATAGGGTGTGTGTGTGGTACACGGGTGCTACAGACCAGGGTATTGAAAGGGTGTGTGGGTACACTGGGTGCTACAGACCAGGGTATGCTGAAAGGTGTGGTGTGTTACACTGGGTGCTACAGACCAGGGTATATGATAGGGTGTGTGTGTGGTACACTGGGTGCTACAGACCAGGATATCTGAAAGGGTGTGTTGGGGTACACTGGGTGCTACAACCGGGTGTCTGATGGGTGTGTGTGGGACCTGGGTGCTATAGAACCGGTATCTGATAGGGTGTGTGCAGTACACTGGGTGCTACAGTCTGAAAGGGTGTTGGTCAGGGTACACTGGGTGCTATAGACCAGGGTGTCTGAATGGTGTGTTGGGGTACACTGGGTGCTATAGACCAGGGTGTCTGAAAGGGTGTGTTGGGGTACACTGGGTGCTATATATCAGGGTGTGTGGGTACACTGGGTGCTATAGACCAGGGTGTCTGAAAGGGTGTGTGGGTAACACTGGGTGCTATATATCAGGGGTCTGAAATTATGTGTTGGGGTACACTGGGTGCCATAGATCAGGGTGTCTGAAATGAGGTTTGGGGGTACATTGGGTGCTATATATCAGGGTATCTGAAAGGGTGTTGTTGGGGTAACTGGGTGCTATAGACCAGGTGTCTAAAACGGTGTGTGGGGTACACTGGGTGCCATATATCAGGGTGTCTGAAATGATGTGTGGGGGTACACTGGGTGCCATAGATCAGGGTGGTCTGAAATGATGTGTGGGGGTACACTGGTTGCTGTAGACCAGGGTGTCTGAAAGGGTATGTTGGGGGTACACTGGGTGCTGTAGACAGGGTGTCTGAAAGGGTATGTTGGGGTACACGGGTGCTATATATCAGGGTGCCTTAAGTGTGTTTAGGGTACACTGGGTGCTATAGACAGTTTCTGGAAGGGTGTACCCTTCTTCCTAGTGAGTGACATTGGTTTAATTGGTTTTGTATTGATTACAGATAGGTCACCCAGTAGTTATTTTGCAGCTCTGGCAAGTACGGGGCAAAATAATTCGTCAGCATGTGTATCTGAATGTGTAAAGACCAAGTGGAGATACCCTTTAACCTCACGGTCTTCAATCATAGTTCACTTTTCCATTGAACTATTCCTTTAAATACATTTTTGTGATCTACCAATTAGAATGAAGTAATTGGGTGAATATTTCCTTTAAGTCAATATAACTAAGATACTTTAAATGCAACAATGTCAGACACCCAGGATCATTATCTTGGTAAAATATTTGCATGGATTTACTGATCAATATATTTAATAGAAGACAAGGTGTGGTAACATAAGCAGAGACAGCGAGCCTTCAGAAAAGTTCATTTTAACTGAATATTAATTTATATTAATATAATGAATGAAATCCTCCATATTCCCCGCTCAGCGGGTTTCCTTTTATCTTGCAGGCAGGAATACGGAACAATTAGAGTTTCCTTAGGGACACTTACAGGGTTATTCATAAAAGTTCTATCGTTTAAATGGTGCTATTTTGCCCCAACCAATCAGAACTTATGTAACATTTAAAAGCTAACCTCTGATTGGTTGGGGCAAAATTAGCACCATTTTAAACGATAAGAACTTTTATTGAATAATCCCCCCTTATCGTTAAAAATGTTGCTAATTTGCCCCACCAATCAGATGTTAGCTTTCAAATGTTAAAAAATCTGATTGGTTGGGGCAAAGTTAGCAACATTTTTAACAATAAGAATTTTAATTGCTTCTCCCTGTTAATTCATTAACAAGGTTCCGAACAAGTGACGTTAATTAGGTTTTTTTTCTCTCCCTATTCTGCTGAATAATTGGAGTTTCGTTTAATCATCTCAATGGGAGGGCAGGACCGTACCGAGATCGACAGATTGCTTCAAAGGAATATATAGTGTTAATAGCTTATAGCCTCCAATATAGGGATTGTGTTAGATTGTTAGCCAGAATCTCTAAGTACCATTGTCTGTTACCGGTCTGTAAGGCTAGGCCACACTATCACGTTTTTTTTTGCGATTGCGCATGCAATTTTTTCTAACACGGCAATCGCGTCAATGCATGCAATTGCATTTCCGTTTGCAATACAAATCGCACGTGATCACCATTTTAATGCGATTTTGTTCTCTACCGGCCTTACTGTGCATGAAATCTTAAAGCCTCTTAGAAGTATAGGATTTCCTTAAAGGGAACTGTGGTCCAAAATGACTTTAGGTAAATTGATAGGAATGCTCCCCTGAGAATTTTTCCAATTTATTTCTATTGTTTATTTTGCATAGTTTTAAAGATATTTAAATTTTTTTGTGTGATTGGCAGCAGCATCACCAGGTCCCCTGTACTTTCTGCTTCCTGCTCTGAAACGTCAGTCAATCTGTCCTGTGTTCTCCTCTTCCTTTGCAGCCCCCCTGGTCCCTCCCACTAATGGACCCCTTGGTCCCTCCAGTTGCAGCCCCCCCTTGCCCATTATCTTAGAGCCCCATGTGGCCCGCCCACTCGCGGATGCCTAAGCCCCTCAGGCACACCACACACCCCCCTTACGAAAACTCTACGTGAGAACTCTGCTGAAAAGGCAGTTTTCACACAGTGAAAGAGAAGGGCTGTAGATTCCCTTCCTTCTCTGTCAGGACTTCACACAGCAGAGAGGAGGAGACTTCCTGTCTCCCTCCACACTGAGGGAGTCTGAGGCTGTGCTCGCCGGCGCACTGTGCAGGAGAAGCTTTAGGAATGTCACAAGTCAGCCTCCCACCCATTAACTTTCTGGTCAGTCATTTCTGTATATCTTGGACTGTGGAGCACATAGAGAGGGTGGTTGATGGCTCGTTTTAAAGGTAGGAAACTGGCCTTTCCTTTACACTTAACTTGTTTGGAGACCACAGTTCCCCTTTAATACCTGGATTTTGCGAGTTTCGATAAATATTACAAGTCCAGAAGTGAGGACTTAATACTGTAACATTGATCAAACATGATTATCTATGGGAGATACACATAATACACACAATAATATTGATTGTTATGTGGATTGGAACATATAGACTTTTTATCCATTTTTGTTTGCACTCACCACATTAGTAGATGTATTGACTTCATCTCATGTATCCACGTCCTGTTTTGTGTCCCAGAGGTGAATGAATGTTACACGCAGAGCTGCACACTGTGTACACCATGAATATGTATGAAGAAAAATGGCTCCTATAACTGCACCAGCTCCCTGAACAGAGCACTCTACTGTGGGGCCAGTTAGATGGACAACAGGTAACAAGGCTTTAAACTGGATCAGTCTGTAGTCACATGTTCTAATCTACAGAATCAATGAGATTGGCTTTGGAACATTAATACACGTTCCATAACGTCTTAATACTTATTGCGATCATTACGTGAATAATTCTAATACCAGATTGGGTTGTTTAACCAGTTCGAGTCCTATTGTCCTTATTAATCTAGTTGTTTCTTCTCTGTCTTTTTTTTTTGTTCATTAGAAATCCCCTGTCCTCAACACAGAGCAAAGTCCCTTTACCTAATATTCCCACTACGACCGCTCCATGTAGTAAGTAGAACATGAAATCACTGCATGTGTTTGGAGACTGGAATTTCCATACAATGTTACACTCCATTGTATAACGTGCTAATGTATTGATATAGAAAGGAATGACTTTCAGTATTGGGATCTAAGGGACATTGTCCATTTGACTGATGTTAATAGAAACGTCCTGATATTCTGGAACCTGTTTATTGTAAAAAATCACTTATTATTACAGCACTAAACGTTGCCTCTCTTTGCTTTCAAATACTTGGCGGATCATAGCCCCAATATGAGGTCGATAAGACATTCGATGGTCAAATCGTAGTTGCGTATCATTGACTTACCTCCCATCATTCCTACAACGTTCCCCCTTCTGATAACTCAGTAGTCTGATGACCAGGAACCCTGTGTGAGCTTTCAGTTAAATCGATCACTATGGTCCAGGGCATCATTATTACATGTGTGGGAGTCATTAGTGGTAGAGACTGTGCAATGTGTGGGGTTGTCTTGGGGTTACATTATAAGGCTGAGGCCCAACTGTGGCCTTTGGGCCTGCAATTTGGGAAATAGTTCTCAATCCTACAGGCATATTTCTGCAAAAAATGGTGATTGTGTGCAGACAATGGGCATGGCTACATTGTCCTCTATGAGCAGGCACAGTGCACGTCGTGACTGGATACCATTGGGCCTGGGGCCTAGTCCTTAAATAGTCACTGGCCGTTTAAATATACAAACAGATGTATACATGATATACATTTATCCATAATATGATAACGAAAGAAACATAATTTGTCATCTTTTTAACACGGTAAAAGCATTGAATTGTCTTGGTTATTCCATCACAGGGTCAGGCCATGGTGAAATAGCTCCCTCTGTTGGTTGCGGAATAGTCAGGTGTAATAATCAGCAAATAAAACTGAAAGGTGTGATATCTTATCTATATCTTAATTATTATTATATAATATTATTATACCACGTATCAAAGTCTACTCAAAAAGACAGAACCCCCCCAACACAGCAATGGGAAAACCTCTAGGATCTAACGTTATGCCGTTATGCATCTCAATGTTCCGCTCCTATCCATCTCTCTACAATCTGAAAGGGTTGCCATCTTGTCTTAAAGCTGTACGAGCTCTTAACCAGCTTGCACAAGTGCAGAGGAGATGGCTTGGCAAACAGCAGTAAATCATTGGCCATGGCAATGGACTCATGACTGCCTGTGCTACCATGCAGCTAGCCAAGGGTTTAGCACAAACTGTGCAGCCCCGATATACAGTCGAACCTTTTAATGCACTGTGTGTGTCAATTCATTTAAACCAAACTAGAGGCAAAAATTCTAATAGGGTCCTACATATCTAGGGTCAATTGTAAATGGTATTGTATGTTCCCTTTGGCATTGCAGATTGTTCCATGTTAAAGGCTCCCACCATTTGAATGTCAGTAGCACAGGATTCCACATGAGCTGGAACACGACATGCGGGTGAATTGCTCGTACCGCGTGTATGTCTCTGGGATGGGATATAACAGCACAATTGGCTCCATGGAACCCCACATGGAAATAAGTGGATTGAAACCAGGCGAATTGTACACGGTGAATGCCAGCTTTGTGGACTGCGTTGACACGTACTTGGTGGGAAGAAAAAGTAAAACTAGGTAAATAACTCAGTTAGATCACTAAGGGGCATTATTTTAACAATCGCTTTTTTGGCGATTGTTGAAAGTTTAAAAAATTGGTGTGGTAAAGGCTGGTGGGGAAAAAAAAAAATAACGCCCTTTATAAATATGTCCCTCAGACCCCCATTTGATTTTATTAGTAAATAAAGAAAATCGGACCGTTAAAAAATAAAGATCTTAATAAGCGAAAAAAGCGAACTCGCAGATCGTAGTACAGTAAATGCTGAAAATAGTCTAACACCCCCCTGGGAAACACTCCACAAGTACTGGCACCTCCCATTGCAGGCTAAATAAATGGCCACTTATGCTTTTTGCCACCTCCGACTTGGCGAATTGGAATGGCTGAACTTAACGCAAAAATACACGTTTCGCCATTTTATAAATATGCTTGTGTGGTTCCCGCAGCGATGTATGGCGAAAAGAGAAAAGTATCGTAATGACCTTCGCCACTGGTTATCATGCTTTTATAATAGCGAAAAGTCCAAACGCAGTGAAAAGGCTGTGTTAAAGAAGGCGAAATGTTTAACGAACCTTTATAAATATGCCCCTAAGTCTCTTACCATTAGTTGACATGCACTGCTAATGACTGGATTAACCAGGGCGGGGCTTGTGAATTTTCTCATTCATCATTGTTCAAGTCCAGTTATCTAGCTGAATACCACAGATATAAGCAAGTGGATGTCCAGTAGTTTTTTCATTTTACGCTATATGCTTTCTACAAACGTCTTGTGAAGGTTATCTCATTCAATCCAGGTCATGGTATATTTCCTTTGTTGTATTTCATTAGATCAACTGGACTTGAAATGTAGTTCTTGAAGACGTTTCGCTAGTCATCCGACTGGCTTTCTCATCACAACATTAACCTTTCATTCAATATTTTTCCCATTGGAAGGAAGTGATCGGCTGTCAGATCCACATGGAGATATTTTGAGGAAATATAATAAAAGTCAATGGAATTAATGTTTGTTTTCATTTCCACAGAGGCTCAGATAGTAAACGTCACCCTACGGATAACAAGCCAAACTTTACCAAGGATCTATACAACACCAGCTCTGAGCAATACAGGGACTTTGTAAATAAATTTATGGAAGAGGTAAATTGTACTTAGTGTTTTGATCTTATGTCTCTGTTCACATTTATCTATAATATTTTACTCTCTTTATCAATGTATTTATTCATTTTATATGCACTCAGCACTTGTAATTCTGCACTTTACATAATGACCACTAGAGGACTTATATCCTGGTTCCTCTCTATATGAGTTTGATCACACTCTAGCACTTATACAATTTGTCTGAAGAAGGCACTTGCACTGTGCCAAAACGTCACAATAGGATCTTTTCTCCTTCTATGATGTTATTTCTCTGTAAGGGTAACTGTGGTCTCCATACAAGTTTCCTCTGTTTAATAGCTTCTCTGCATCTAAGTTTTTAGGCTTGTAAAGTTACACTTCTTTGTCTGTCCTGACTGTCCAGTCTGTGACCCGTGCTTGTAAGAAGCCCCATCCCACAAAAATCAATATTTTCTAAAGCTAGTTACAGACCTGCAACAATTCTCTGTACTTTCCTCTCCCTATGGAACCCTATGGGAGAGAAACAAATATTTTCAGGCATGTGCTAAAGTTTGGAGGGGGTCTGATGATGCTCTGTCCGAGCAGTGGGCAAGCTGAAGACTAAGACTTTGGGGGCAGAGCAGTGGTGCTAGTGTATTACAGATCACAGTACTAGCAAGTACACTTGTATGAGAACCACAGTTCCCCTTTAAAAAGGTCAAATTTAATTCCTTATCCAGTGAATGTGTTAACCTGATGTTGTTGTCAACAAAAACACAAGCAAACCTGCCCTTCTACAGCTAATGAACACATTGTTGTCCATTGTTCTTTTCATCTACACAAACTTGTAGTGTCGTATTTGTGTTTTCTTGTGTTTGTTATTCTAAATCTTGGTTGTGTTTCTGACTCTCAGACCAAACAGAGTCTATCCAAGTTTGTACCCCCTGGACAAGCTGGTGTTGCAGGTGGAGTCACTCAGTCCTGGAGTATAATCGTCAATTTCCATGTCATGGTCATAGACTCGCCCAACTCGGGCCACCGTCACTTCAGAGTCATGTTCTCTTCTGGAAATGAAAATTTTACCATTGACCCAGATTCTATCACGTAGAGGTAGAAAGAGATATATTTATATTTATTCTGTCCACGGTGCAGGGCTGTATTGTGTCTAAACCAAACTTATGATCTATAAATAATATATATAAAATATAATATATACCATAAAATTTATTGATCTACATATCTATTGTATCTATATTCTGCCAGTGTAGGTCTCTTATATCTACAAATAGCAGGGATACAGTATTGAAGAATGGGAAGAAACTTTATTCACCCATCTTGAATACAATAAATGGCAACGTTTGGGCAGTCTTTTCCTACAAGTGGAGGTCTTTGCCTTCAAGTAGGAGGTCTGCCTTCAGTAGGGGTCTTTGCCTTCAAGTAGGAGGTCTTTGCCTTCAAGTGGAGTCTTTGCCTTCAGTAGAGTCTTCTAGGATACAACAGTTAAAGGGCATGTCCACTCTTAAACAAAAAAAGAGGCAAAGGTACTGCCACGTCCCTCTGCTAAATGAGCTTTTTATTGAGCATGTGCAGAGGAAGTAAAACAGCAGTCGGTCATTGGCTATGATGTCAGCTGTTACATCATCATTGATTGACTCATGGAGGGAGAGCCAGCTGGGGAGAATAATTAGGATAATGTGTAACCTAGGTTTGGGGGGTGATTTCTAAGCTGATTTTATTTTAGGTTGGACATGCCCTTAAGCTAGCTATATAGAGGCTGATGCCCAAAACGGTTGAAAATTCGATTTGAAGAACCGATAAAGATTTCTTACCTTGTGCTGATGGGCCCGACAGAACTTTTGTGCCTTGCCAATCTTGGCTTTTGTGTATCGTGACGTGTATTTGGCCTTTAAGCTACTATCATAAGTGGAGTAACAAAGTTTGAACTAGAATGAAATGAATGGCACCCTCATAATTATTCTTCTCTGTTGTAAACTTTTTTTGCTGTCCCTTGTCTCTGACATTAAGGAGAAGTAAAGCCCCAACAAACAGAACATTATCAACTTGATGTTAAAAGGATTTTAGAACTTTAAAACTATGTCACCATTCCAGCTACAGAAAATTGCACACAGTATATTAGGCACTTGATTGACAGCTGGAAATGCTCAGACCGGATATCTCAAGAAATAGGGGACGATCAATGAAAAAAATGAAATAGTGATAAGAAGAATTAGTTTTCCAGTAATGGGCAATTTATAACATAAATTTAATTCAGTATAGATATGCCCTTTCATATAATGTCTATATAGGTGCAGAATCATGTAACTCCTAATAAGCCAGCTTGCCTTTTTTTAAATCTTTCCTTAAGTTTGCATGGATTTTTTGAATGAAAATATTTGTAAACTATTCCATCTTATTTACTGATTTGTAGTTTACCAATCTTTATTTATGTGTTACCTTGTAGATTTTAATGAATGTTCATCCCTTCTGAATGACTGCCTTTAAATGCCCAGTGCATAAACCTAAAGCTGTCCTATACCTGTCAATGCTTCGAGTCATTCATTGATACTAATCCAGCAGGCCTGGTCGGAGCTGTGAAGGTAAGAATGATACAGCTAAACACTGATTATAATTAATGACATAGCTAAACACTAATTAACTGATGACATAGCTAAACACTGATTATAACTGATGACATAGCTACACACTGATTATAACTGATGACATAGCTAAACACTGTTTTATACTGATGACATAGCTAAACACTGTTTTTTAACTGATGACATAGCTAAACACTGATTATAACTGATGACATAGCTAAACTGATTATAACTGATGACATAGCTAAACACTGATTAAACTGATGACATAGCTAAACACAGATTATAACTGATGTCATAGCTAAACACTGATGATAACTGATGACTTAGCAATCACTGATGATAACTGATGACATAGCTAACACTGATTATATCTGATGAACATAGCTAAGCACGTGATTATAACCTATGACATAGCTAAGCACTGATTATAAACCTATGACATCTAAGCACTGATTATAACCGATGACATAGCTAAACACTGATTATAACCGATGACATAGCTAAACACTGATTATAAACCGATGACATAGCTAAACCACTGATTATACCGATGACATAGCAAACACTGATTATAACCATGACATAGCTAACAACTACTGATAATATAGACCGATGAACAATAGCTAAACACTGATTATAACTGATGACATAGCTAAACACTGATTTAACCCGATGACATAGCTAAACACTGATAATGATGACATAGCTAACTGATATAACCGTGACAGCTAAACACTGATTATAACCGTGACATATCTAAACACTGATTATACTGATGACATAGCTAAACACTGATTATAACTGATAACAACTAGCTAAAACACTGATTATAACGATGACATAGCAACACTGATTATATCGCTGATTAATAGCTAATCAAACACTGATTATAAACTTGTGACATAGCTAAACCTGATGATACTAAATTATAACTGATGACATAGCTAAACACTGATTATAACTGATGACATAGCTAAACACTGATTATAAACTGATGACATAGCTAAACACTGATTATAAACTGATACATAGCTAAACACTGATTATAACTGATACATAGCTAAAACTGATTATAACTGATGACATAGCTAAACACTGATTATAACTGATAACATAGCTAACACAGATTATAACTGATGAACATAGCTAAACACTGATTATACTGATGACATAGCTAAAACACTGATTATAACTGATGACATAGCTAAACACTGATTATAACTGATTACATAGCTAAACAACTGATATAACTGATGACTAGCTAAACACTGATTAAATGATAACATAGCTAAACACGATTATAACTGATGACATAGCTAAACACTGATTATAACTGATGACATAGCTAAACACTGATTATACTGATGACATAGCTAAACACTGATTATAACTGAGGACATAGCTAAACACTGATTAGAACTGATGACTAGCTAAACACTGAGTATAACTGATCCTAGCTAACCCTGATTATACTTATGATAGCTCAACACTGATTATAAATGCTGACATAGCTAAAACACTGATTATAACTGATAACATAGCTAAACACTGATTAGAACTGATAGACATAGCTAAACCACTGATTATACAACTGATGACTAGCTAAACACTGATTATAACTGATGACATATAGCTAAACACGATTATAACTAACACTGATGACATAGCGTAACCACTGATTATAACTGATGACATAGCTAAACACTGATTATAACTGATTCATAGCTATCCTATGATATAGCACTGATGAACATAGCTAAATACCATTTAATCAAATATTCAAGGCTCGTGTGTGTGTTTAGTGAGTAGAAATGGGATTTATTGATGAATACTATACTTAACCCTCTTTACATATTGCCAAGCAGGTAATTGATATAAAGACCATTTTCTAGGTTGACCATTTTTAATACATTTATCTAAATTCTAAGATCAACCCTGTCCTACACAGTAACATAAAATTGTCATTTATTACACACTCAGGTCAACACCTTTGGTCGCCCAGACAAGATCATTTAATGCCACTGTGCAAACTGCTACAACTGGACATATAGAGCCAAATATTACAACGAGCCCCCCTTAAATGGTAACAGAACTGGGTAAACGGCACAGGTCTATGTGGAATGGAACAATCTCTGCGCTGATACACTCCTCATTTCTACTACAAATGGTTTCAGACCCCAAATCCACAGAGAATACAAACTGCACTTGACTTCAAATATAACAAACTGTAACCGCTTGCTAAGAAACTTCCCAGTCTATATAACAGGTATGTACTAAGGGTTAGTTCACACTGTGGTTTCTACCTGAAACGGGTGTTATGCATTATACAGTGCACCAAGAGCACACCAAGAATGTTCAATGAGACCCGCGAATACAAATAATTCTGATACATGTCTGGGAGTCTCACACATTCTGTGACGACCAAGAGATCTCTCTAACTTCCTCCCCCGCCATGCCCCCTTTTTGGCTGCCATGCCCCGGAATGGCCCCTAATGACTCATGCAAACCCACCCACTCACCCTGGCCCGGGAGCCTCAATGGCGGGTGGGATGTGTCTGCAATTGTCAGCAAAAAAACAATGAAAAATCATTAAAGCCTCACACTCAGTTAACATAATGTGCCAAGGCGAATGAATAATGGATATCGTTACACTACTGTTACAACGCCATTGGAATAGTGTGAACGAGCCGCCTGTACTGTTTTCATACATGTTTACCGTTACGGAAAAATTATATACACATTTTGTTCCCAATAAAACCAAAATTATTCAGTTGCCTCGTTCTAATTGATTTCCAAACAAAGATACAACATTGTTACATGTGTAACCCTTTTTTTTACAAAAGTAACAACGTATCTAATTGGACAACTCTTTTTTTTTGCAGTAAGAATATTAGTATCCCAGTCGACACAGTCACTGAAAATAGTGTTGTGTAACCAAAAATTAAAACACCATAAAATACCCGTTTCGTCCCACTACATCTAATACTAATTCCCCCACAAAGTCTAACACACTGGGGCGTCCCCCGTAGTGAAGTATAAACAGTTGCCCAGGTCAAGCTCCGGTCCCGCGTACGCTGTGAATAAAGCTTAACAAGACCTATAGAACTATTTTGAACCATCATCATAAAGATACAGAGAGATTCATAAAAGGTTCTTATCATTGAGAATGGTGCTAATTTTGCCCTAAACCAATCAGATGTTTCAGCTTTCTGTTGATTGGATCAAAATTAGCACACTTTGGGCTGGGCTACCACACAAAAGTTTTTTTGCCCAACAGATTCATCTACAAATCATCATTCCCATTATTGAGTTTTTAAAATCTGCAGCAAACCCACTATTCCCTTCCAAAATGCAGCCTTCAAGCCAATTCAAGTCTACTTAACTTTCGCTTTCTAGTTTAGGATTGATACTACAGCTGGGTACTCTCTTATATCCTGCATGGATACTTCCATTTATCTGTTCACTGGAGCCACTTATTCAGTTGACTTATAATCCGAGGGCGACTATGAGAACAGGGGGACGCCAGGGTTGTGTGCCTAATTGATTTATTTAATGTGGGTGAGTGGCATTGTATATTGGGGTGAATGGGTCTGTAGTTATTTATCTGTCCAATTAATTGAAAATTTTGCATATGAGGTGTGTGTGGGGGGTTAGGATACGTGGAAGGTTTCTTTTCCCTTCCTTGATATGTTTCTTTAACACCATTCAGAGAAGGTAAGTGGAGACACATCGTACATTAATGTATTCAAACCAGAACGGGTCATTTCTTATAGGTGCCACAATATGTTACAGCCAGTATCCCAGTAAAAACAATACAGAGGATCCCTTTGTATATGCTGTAGGTTTCTCTCAGGGAAGATCCCGCTTAACATCTCCCACTGCCAAACTGGTAAGTGTTCCTTCAAGTTCACATCCAATTCCTTTAGCAACGGGGAGATATAAGTATTTGATTGGAGAATTTCCTCTCTCCTCCATGGGGTGAGTCCCACTAGGGTCTGATCTACTGAGTCTGGGGGGAGGTAACACGTAAGTGTATAAAGACTAAGATACCAAAAGTACATCCTGTAGATCAGTCCCAGACTTCAACTATCTCTCTGGATGGCATCCCACCACGTATAAACCCACTATCTAAAATGAACCCAAACGCGCCGCCCTAGCCCACTCCCCATTTCTAAAGACAGGTTGTTCGTAAGGACCACGTGCCTGGGTTAATCTTCACTCTTCTCTCTCCTTCTGAATCACATTGTTGTTTTCCTCCATAACATTGTTAGGATCCCCCTTTCCCCTGTATGGTTACCCACCTTCTTAGGTTTAATCCTTCAGGGCAGGGACCTCCTCTGGATACAGAAAAGTGCAAGGACCCCCCTTATAATATCTTATATTCCATTATATAAATATTGGTTTCTGGCAATTCATTTGATTGTTTATGATTGTTACGAATAATTTATTAGCGTTGGGTGCCCAAGTGACATTTTATAAATAACCATTCCGCACCGACTAGACGTGAAGACCCCCTTTCTAAATCCCAGCTGATCCACATATTGTAAAATACAAGTGAGAGAACTAAACTCAGACACACCATGTTTAAATTAAATTCTTTTATTTAACTTCTTAGAGATACATGACAGGGAGATATTAAATAAGAAAATAAAAGTTTTATTGTTTAAAAATAGGCTAATTGCCCCACCCATGCAGCTTGTTAGCTTTTCACAATTTAATAAGTCTTATTGGCTGGGGCACAATTATGCACCATTTTTAACGATAAGAACGTCTTGTTGATACTCCTGAAAGTTGTCACAGAGGAAGGCGAAAACCCCTTCAGAAGCAAGGGACAGAGGGGGAAAAATTCCTTTCCTGACTCCATGTGGCAGGCGGACTAATCTGGGACAACTGGACCTTTTAAAAACAAGTCACATACCCCTTAAAATATGGGTCGACAATCGTTTAGTGTGGGTTTTTTTCGGTCGCAAAACTCAAAAAATTTATATACACGGCCACATCGGCTCAAACCGAGGCGTCACACACTAAAGGATTGGTGGCCCCCCAAAACTGATGTTTGTTACACTTATGTAATGGCTGGTCGATTGGGTCTTGTGTGTATGATCTGCCGGTAAGATCACCAACACACCCCACCTGAAGGGCAATCAGTTGACCGAGTTGTACGCACTAAATGATTCATTGGCATGTTATACACTGTCTTCGCAGGTAGGTTCCCCACAATCGCACGTGTGAACAAACCTTACAGATAGTTATTAGGGTTACTTAAGACGGCCCGTATTGTTTGACAGTAATTTAACAATAACAGTACAAATTCCACACACAACCTATCCAGTTGTCTTTAGGATTGTGAGGGAAACCCACAACAAACGGGGAGAACATACAACCTCCTTGCAGCTATTCAACACCTCAGGACTTCATTGCTTTGCAAGTCAATCAGTGCTAAACCACTGAGCCCACCGGCTGTAACATGGCTGTACTCAGATATACAGGGCAGGCTAAGAGGAAGAGACAATAACGAGTTAGGAAGTAATATAGAATATCATATATAATAATCAATTCCAGAGTGAGAACAGACCATATACCCGGACTTGGGTCCGGTCATGTTTAATAACTTGTATATTATTAGCAGAGGGAAAGAATAGGTGTACATCCTTGGAACTTACCGTACGAGGAACTCTGTAGATACGTGTTGCAGTTTTATGGCTCTCCGTTGGGTCCTTGCTAAAGACAGACAAGAATGAGAATTTGTATTTGAGAAGGAGTAAAATGCTACTGAACGTTTTATAAGATTTATCAGAGTAATGGGAGCTGCCAAATTAACTTTTCTCTCAGACACGACTGGTACCAGACTGAACTCAACTAATACCGGAACCTTGCTTGGTGTCATGGCCATAGGTCGAAGACTTTTTTAGTCCGGGTTGCTGGTGCTCGAGGAACTTGGGCCAAAGGTGGACACTGTCCAATGATCCCGGAGGGACTCTGCTGGGATGCTCGGGGACTGGCAAAGGTCGTGAGCACTATCAGGTTCCAGGGAAGACCTGCTTGGTTCTGCTCGGTGACTTGGCCAAAGGTGGACTTATTCTGAACCCTGGGAGACTCTCGCCTTCTGTTCTGCAGGGAGAGTTTTCTGTTACACGGAATTGTGGGTATTAAATAAGACCTGACATCTTCTCAGTTCCCCTTCCCTATATCCAACCCAATGGAATCTTTTATCTTACCTTATCTCCATGTTCTGCGCGCTCTTGTGTCCAGGTCCCTAAAGGAAACAGGAGGCTTTGCGTCATTTTATGGCTAATAAGTAATACTAAGGGACGAAAGGACGACTACCCGTGGGAGACCGTGTGGGGTGGGGAAGGACTGAAGCGGGAACTGACTGATACAGAGTACGTCTTGTAGAGCTGCCATGTTGATTTGCCTCATGGCATACACCTGCCACTGTATATAGATAGAAAGGGATTATTATCACACATCATAATAATCACCAAACCTCATTCCTTACGTATTCTATCATAAACCGTCTACCCTGTTACATCACTCATAGTTGCAAGTGGGTCAGTCAGATTAGATTTCGGATTTCTATGGAATATTCCCTACCAGAGTTCCCTGTAATATGATGGGTCGGTGTTGGAACACGTAACTTTGTTCTCAGCGACACCTGGGTCCTTGACGGTACTCCAGCCAGCTTGCGGTCTTTTCACGCTGACGGTTCCATTTCCCCATTCTCGAAAGGTGGTGATTTCTTCTTCAATTCAGCTGATGCAGTTCGACTAGAGGAGAAAAACATAATAACCTTACAGTGTCAGTGGTACTGGCGAAGGTAACCTGGCAGGACTGAAATACTCACAGATAAACCCAGATCTTGCCCAACTTAATAATGAAATGCACACAGTCAGAACTACCGCCAAATGAGCAGGAAGATTCCATTGAAAGGTGTCAATCATCCACCCTGTATAACTGGCCACACCTCCCAACTTTCCCCCCTGTGCCTTTATAGTAAAGTATAGGGCCAGTAGACTTGTATTTGGTGTGTCCCCCGCCCTTAGTGTAACCATATGCTGCCCAATCTATACAGCAATTACAGTTTATTCATTGTCCCTCATCGAATTAGTAAATGGGAGTGGGGGTCCAGCATTAGAAACGGGGGGTATCCTTTTTCTTGAAGTTCGAAGCCATCTTATCTATTATAGCCTGAAACGCCGTCTCCTGGGAAGATTGTTTTCCCTAACATCTTCCAGGTTAGCGTTGAGGTACATTAGAGTGGCCTCTAGTTGGAGACCGTCTCTACCTTCTCCTCTGAGGCACTCATTGTGGGATTTCTGTGGAGGCCAATAGGAGCACATAATAGCAGTGAAGGGCTAGTGAGATGTTAGGGTTAGAATTTCTATTTTCTATCTATGAAAGACCTCCTTCTGGTTGGAGAGTTGGCCAGGTCCTTTCGAAGATTCTGTATTTCTTTGGGTAATCTTCTTCATTGACTATTCTTTTGAAAATTGGAAATACACACAGTGATGTGAAATAAACATTCACCATATCATGGGCACTAGATTCAAACTCCAGCTCACATTTCTACCGTACATATTCACACTACACATGACATATTCATTATAGGGGGCAGTATTGCAATATCCGTGACCGTTATTCACCATTACAGAATTCTCTCACTGCCAACATGGTATTTAGAACAGCGCCATCATATGAATGACACAGCCGAAAAACCAGAAGGGACAGCGGAATTGTATTCAGCAATATGCCAATAACCATTTAAATTATTGTTTTCTTTTCAGCCTTCTACATCCCCTTTTAATGCAAAATGTAAAAAAACAGACAACGGGGACCGGTGATATCACACAAAATCCCATGAATCAATCAGTTTCCCATTAATATACTTATGATCTCTGAATTTTTATATTTTTCAATCCTCCTCCAATCTTCCATTCCCTTGCCAGCTCTTCCATCTTCTCTGCTTGCTGGCCAGCTTGTGCTATGAGGCTCTGAGCACTCCTTCTCTTGTCTCACATCATCTCCTCTTCCGATACCTGGAAATCCATGTTAATAAGTATGAAGGTGCCGTGTCTTACGTGTCGCTTGGTTTCTTTCCTGGGGCAGGTGAAGCCGCCTATAATATTAATTATCTTCCCTTCTACTGGATGTCTAAGGTTAGACTTAGCCAGATAATTTCAATGGGACAAACAAGGGTCCAGGGCACCTAAAGTCTTTATTTATTTAAAATTCACCATAAGAATGTTTTTTGCTCTTTATATCCCACTGATTGTACTGCAAGGTGGGACCGCCAGGGGCGTAACTACCACGGAGCAACACTGCGTCTACAGGGCCCATCTCTTACTATTCACGAACCTATGACAGTTACAGCTCCCCTAGGAAACTGCCATATTAATAAAGCATGAAAGGGCCCCATCTACAGTTTGCGGAAGGTCCAAGCCTGCTAGTTACGGACGACGCCCCTGGAACCCAGCCATATAGGTGATACACTTATAAATGGAAATGACCCAGTATATTTTTTTTTTGTGGGGGGGGGTTTTTTTTTGGTTTTTTTTTGGGGGGGGGGGGGGGGGGTTTTTTTGTTTGGTTTTTTTGTTTTTTTTTTTTTTTTTTTTTTTTTTGTGTAATATCTAAAGGTTAATGAAAACAATCCCCATGTACCATGATAATTATATTAATCGTAACCCCCTTTCCTCTTTAACACGGCTTCCCTATATATAATATTATTACTCCCTCCTCAGTCACAACTAAATAACAGAGTTCGGGTCTACCACCTGTCAATTTGGGGACACTTACATTGGATGAGGGCTCCATGAAAGGTCGCCCATGTCATCGTATCGGAAGCATCTGGGAGGGCGTTGACTTTTCTAGACATCGTCTCCTCACTGGAATACAGGATTTTATGTAAGTTTCTACAATGGGATCTTGGAATAATTCAGGTCAACATACTGTGATCCAATAATGGTCTCACCAATGCCTCGGAGATGTTGGGGAGGATCTTGCTCTGAGCCTCCATATTCCTGAATCTCCGCGCAATGTCTTCATGTCCATCTACGGGAGAAGGAGAAAATCGGATTAAATTGACATTAAATGAGCCTGCATAAAATGTGTAAATATGGATGACACCTTTCCTGTTTTCTATGCAATATGGAGACAACGGAGGTAATTGGAGAACCACCCAATCTACTAGAATTAGAAGTGAAAAGACCTTCATAGACTTCAGTCATTTGCTCCCAGAAATTTACTTACTTTTCTTCTTTTTTGCTTTCAAATTCCCTCTTGCATTGTTTTAATGGAGTCCGTCCATGGCGTTGACTTTGGTCATAAAATCCTTGATGGTTTCCCCATGACCTGGAAAGGAAGGATCCGAGCGTGAGAATCTTTATTTCTTACCATTAATTGCATCCGGAATGAGGAGGAGACTGACAACAAGGGGGTTTCTGTGTACATTTTATCCCCTTACCATTCCGACACCACAGCCATCTTATGGGACTCAAACTCCTCTCAACACAGAAATTCCACCTGTCCAGCACAGGCTCTGTCCCTGCTGGCTGTGCTGGAGCAGAGTTTTTGGGGGGTGGTGCCTCCTGTGCTGGTATTCCCTGGATCACTGTAAATTTGTTTCTCTCTCCCATATCCATGTTCTCCCGACTCCCAACGGACTAGAACACACAAAGCGTCAGCCACATCCACGGCAGTGGGATTCCGACCTCACTGGCGCGGTATACTGATTGGTACGTCGTAGACATTTCTTAGTAATAGGAAAGCAAAGCCAATAGATTAAAAAACAATATTTATACATAGTCAATAACAACAACTGGCGTGCAATGGGATAGCGGTTTACCATGCACCGGAAGGTGGTTGGAAGTGTGAAGGGTGTGTACCTTCCGTGTGGTGTTAGGGGTTAATGTATTTGCATTCCAGACCATATTAGTACGGTTTACCTGAAAACAGAAGGTAGTTGGATTGTGAGGATGTGTCCAGTAGGTGCGTACCTGTCTGTGTGGTGTTAGGGGTATGTATTTACATTCCAGCCATAATTTAAAGTATGGTGCTATGGAAACGGAAGGTAAGGTTGGAGTGTGAGGGTGGTGTCCAGAATTTGTGTACCTGTCCATAGTGGTGTTTAGGGGTATGTTTGGCATTCCAGACCATAATTTAAGTACTGTTACCATGGAAATGGAAGGTATGGTTGAGTGTGAAGGGTTGTGTCAGTAGGTGTGTTCACCTGTCTGTGTGGTGTTAGGGGTATGTATTTACAGTCCAGAACCATAATTTAAGTGACGGTTGCTATGGAATGGACGTTAGTTGGAAGTGGTGAAGGGATGTCCAGTAAGGTGGTGTACCTGTCGTGTGGTTTAGGGGTAATGTATTTTTATTCCAGACCATATTTAAGTATCGGTTGCCGTGGAAACGGAAGGTAGGGTTGGAGTGTGAGCGTGGGTGCAGTAGGGTGTGTCCTGTCTGTGTGGTATTAGGGTGGTGTTGTTTCCATTCCAGACCAAATTTAAGTACGGTTGCTATTGAAACGGAAGGTAGTTTGGAGTGTGAGGGTGTGTCAGTAGGTGTGTACCTGTCCATGGTGGTGTTAGGGATATGTATTTGCATTCCAGACCATAATTTTAAGTACTGTTACCGATGGAAATGGAAGGTAGGTTGGAGTGTGGATGGTGTGTCCCAGTAGTTGTGTACCTTTTGTGGTGGGTGTGTGGGGGTATGTTTTTGCATTCCATACCATATTTAGTATGGTTGCCATGAAACGGAAGGTAAGGTTGGAGTGTGAGGGTGTGTACCTGTCTGTTGTAGTGTTTAGCGGTATGTATTTGGCATTTCAGACCATAATTTAATACGGTTGCCATGGAAACTGAAAGGTAAGGGTTGAAGTGTGAGGTGTGTCAGTAGGTGTTGTACCTTCCTTGTGGTGTTTAGGGGTGTGTGTTTGCTTCCAGACATAATTTAAGTACGGTGCCATTGGGGTACACTGGGTGCTACAGACCAGGGTATCTGAAAGGGTGTGTGTGGTACACTGGGTGCTATAGACCAGGGTATCTGATAGGGTGTGTGCGGTACACTGGGTGCTACAGACCAGGGTATCTGAAGGGGTGTGTGTGGTACACTGGGTGCTATAGACAAGGATATCTGATAGGGTGTGTGCGGTACACTGGGTGCTATAGACCAGGGTATCTGATAGGGTGCTTTGGGGTACACTGGGTGCTACAGACCAGGGTATCTGAAAGGGTGTGTTGGGCGTCCATTCAATATATATAGCACTCTTACCATTGTCAAATATACATAGCATCTTCCATGAAATATACATTGAATTTTCCATGTAATATAATAGCATCTTTCCATGTCAATAATATAGCAATCGTTACCATGTCATATAAAAGCATCTTTCCTGACAATAGTACATATGATCTCTTACCATGTCAATTACTAGCATCTTTCCATGACAATATACATTGAATCTTTCCATGTCAATATACATAGCATCTTTCAGTCATATAAGCATCCTTACCATGTCAATATACATAGCATCTTTCCATGACAATATACATTGAATCTTCCATGTCAATATACATAGCATCTTTCCATGTCAATATATAGCATCTACCATGACAAATATACATAGCATTTTCCATAACAATAACTACATTGATCTTTCCATGACATTATATATATATACATAGCATCTTTCCATGACAATATACATTGAATCTGTCCATGACAATATAAAGTTGATTAATCTTTCCTCATCAAGCATGGACACTATAATAGGCTCTTTCAGACAATATTCTAACATAGATCTTTCCATGACATATACATTGAATCTTTCCATGACATTTTACATTGAAATTTTCCATGAAAATATACATAGCATCTCCATGACAAGTTATACATTGAATCTTTCCATGACATATTAACATTGAATCTTTTCCACATGACAATATACATTGAATCTTTCCACGTTATTTTACATTCTGTTGTAGGTAGACATCTATGTCCAAGCACTATCATATTTGATAGAAATTGCTTGATTTTTTTTTTTTATTAAAAGGGAAAAATGGGGCCATGGAGCTTTTTATTTGTCTACATAGTGTGTCAATCCCTAAGTAGTATGATTCCAATGAATATCGATCCTATAAATGAATTATTATATTTTATAAAATTTATGATTGTTCAACAGAGAGTGACAACAGAGAATAATGCCTTACATTGTATAATAAAAATAAAAATAAAGTTCAGTAATTGTGAATTAAACTTAATACATATATACTCGAGTTAAACCGTCCCCGAGTATAAACCGAGGGTACCTAGGTTTAGGATAAAAAAGAGAAGGAAGGAAAAACCATTGACTCGAGAGGAGGGGGGTAGTATTTGCCACTTAAGATGTTTTGTAACTACAACTCCCAGCATGCTTTATGCTGGGAGTTGTAGTTTTCAAACACTCTTAAGTGGCAAATACTTGCAAATAGGGGTAAATCCTCCTTTATTTGTGCATACAGTATGCACAAATAAAGAAGATTTTACCCTTATTTGTAAATATTGCCCTCCCTGGCGTCCGTAGTATACTCCACCTACCGCAAAGTAGAGGCGCCGGTAGTGATAAGTGACATCATCCGGATATGCGGATGCGCGCGGCCACCGGACAAGGTTTCCGTGACCATATAAAAGTACGAGGCCGCAGACCGAGTACCTTTTATACAGGGCACGGAACTCCAGGTGACTTCTAATATCCCTTCAATTTACATTTGGTTTCCTTCTCCTTCTGGAACTGTAAGATTATACGGCTATAATCTTACAGTTCCTCCCATAGAAATCCACTACAAGTTATATATGAATAATCATGTGCACAAACCTATTTTTAAATTGCAACTTCCCCTTATATTTATTGCACTTTCTTAATTATGGGATTTTTCACATGCATGATGCAGTTTGTATAAATATTGCGGTTTCTTTTGCTTATTGGCCTTCCAAGTTCTCCACATTCTACCTATAGAGGCGGGAGTTATTTTTGGTTGTAATTGTGTGGCTTCTGTTTGCTTCCCCTTATACGCAGCTTCTGCGTTCTACGTTCTCCAGCTGTGTAGCACTACTAAAAAATACCAGTAAAATGCAGGCCAGATGAAAAAATACCCTAAATGTATGATGCTTCGCCACTTGGGCTATGTACACCTTAATACTTAGATGATGATATTTAGACAATTGTTATCTACCTGTTCTGTTAAATGGAGAGGGTATATACATCAGTATATGCTATTTTCTTCAAAGAATGCCCATAAAGTTATTTATTGACCTTGAGGTGCCTTTAAAGTGAATGTTGGTCCTGGGTGAAAGTGTGTTGCTTCCGTAATTTGACAGCAATTATGACATTGTGCTGTAGTGTGTGTGCATGTCTCGTGTGCATATCTTGAGTGCATACCGGTATATGGAAAGTGCCATATTCCTTGCGCCCAAAGAAACTTCTATAGAGTTTCAGGGGTTGGAAGTTAGCATACAAGAGTATTACTGATTGCATGAATGGATTTATAAACTGCAGAAAGACTTATGTGGCCACTGCATAGTGTCATGGAAGCTTGTGATGAAAGACATTTTTCCATATGTCATTTTATCACACTGGTTGGTTTGGAAAAGGACCCTCAAGCACGGGCGATCATAGTAAGTAAAGTGCCACACCCCACTCGTTCTGCTGGTCATCATCAGTGCCAGGGATGTCAGTCAAAATGGGGATTAAATCAATGGGTGTGTAAAATACAAACATGAATAATAAGTGTTACTTGTTGGGGGACAGTTGTGAAACTGATCACAGACAGTGACAAATGCCACACAGTACAACGAATGGGAACGTATCATCAGCTATTGGTCCCTGGTACCAGTATTAGCATGAATTAGCCATGTCATTCAATTACCGTAACCCCTTTAATAAAGCTGCTGCCATCTGAGTCACTGCAGCAGTTAGATAAAATCTGATCAGTTGCTGCAATTGATGTGATTTTTCACATCAGCCCAAATACTGCTAAAATTTTAAATATATATAGCCTGATGTTTGATTTGTGACAGTTGTTGTCCGGAGACAGTCATAGAATTTTGATTGGCACAGATTTTTAGGGCTGGGACATTCTTGTCCATTTCTCGCTGAGGTTATCTACCTTAAAACTGCTCCTCACTCTCAATATATTATGATTTCAAATGCATATTAAGGGACGGCTATAGTGCCTATATACACTGCTATCCCACCACAGAATAAAAGTGCATTTAGCAAGAAGGTGGTAGACTTTACTCTTACTTCTAATATTGTGGAAAAAATAGTAGGTAGCAGTAGGTTTTTTATCTTCCTTCTAAAGGTGGAGAAGCACTGGGTGTGCATATATAGTTCCCCTTTAAAATGAATTTCATATAATTTAAACCTAGATTGATTCCATTTCAAAATGAAACAAATGATGCACTGTTTATTTGGAACAGTGATATCCCGGACAGTATCTTATATATACATATAGGTATTTATTTGTATAGCATTCTCTAGTGTATTGCATGTGACAGAGGTTCCTTAGATTTTCTGAGAAATGAATAGTTTAAAGGGAAAGTTCAGTGGAAAAATATCATTATTTTTAACCTAGTATTCACATAATTTTTTGAAAAATCAATTGAATTTATTCCCCTTGCATTTACTGCTGTTGACATTAGTGAGCGACATTCAGGCTATGACGGTCCTTCTTCTTCCCAGAATGCACATAACGTGGAATGTTCCCACAGTAATTTCTACTGATTGAATGTTGGGTGGGTCCACCATGACTCAGATCTCTACTGAGCAACTGAATCAACCAGGCGCTGGGTCAAGGACAAGACCATAACGGTCTCTATTAGGGGTCCTGCAAACAGAAAGTCAGTATTTAGTAAGTGTTTATTTATACACAGACACAATGCTGAACGGGCAGGTGTATGTCATTAGGAAGGAAAAATACTGCTTTTTTTTTTGAAGTATAGTATTTCACTGAACTTCCCCTTTAAGTCAAATTCTTTTACTCTTAGTGGATGAGGTTTAGCCCACATCTATGGTCCACATATGGTTACAAACTAGTCATTCTCTATTAAAGCCACTAAAACAAACACACACAGTGGGTGGTTACAGTAAACAGATCCAGGTTACATCGGGAGTTCCACAGCAGTCTTTTCATTCAATTAAATGAACTCTCCTCTTTTGTCAATGGTAATTATCTTAGTGTGCACAGGGAATTCTTAGCTGCATTAGACAGAGTATAACCAATTATCTTTAATGGCAATATAGATCTAACATGTTTCAGTGGGGGTTTGTACATAGCATTTGGTCAAACCTAGAATTAAAGGAGGAAGAAAAATATATAATAAAATATACATTTAATGTTCAGATTCAACCCTGATTCTATTTTTTAACTCTATCTGTAAAGGATGAAGGATGGATCTCTGCAAAGCAAATCATAAATATCCACTTACTGGACTACAGTAAGTGGTTGGGGTTCAAATCGAATCACTTTTATTTCCTTAATTTAACCCTGCGTGTTAGTAATCCAATAGGACCTACTCCCCCACCCAATAAAAAAGACCATCTGATATATAAAAAGATATATACTAAGAGATCACAATTTCTGGTGATACATGGGGAACTCTGCGCAAGGACAGAGGGAAAAGGGGTTAAAATAAAAAAATGTAAAGAAACAAATTAGGAAGAAAAAACGTGGCAAATAGATGTTTTTAGTGTAATATTCAGAATATTGAACATTCCAGCTGTTTTTAAATTAATATTTAAAGTTAAGTTCTATATTTAGGGGACAGTCTGTCCAAAGTGAATACAGGGTGCCTGATTCTTTAAAGTTTACCCAATAAACATTCCATAGACTTTTATAGTGAAGGATGTATCTACCATGGGAAACAGGGAAATGCCACAACCGATTAATGTTTAATAATGCATAAAAGTAGAAGCCTTTGTCAAGGAGAAGTGCAGTCTAAAACACATTTTTAGTTACACAACAGAATCATGTGAATTTACAGATTAATGTGACTTTCTAAGTAATTTCTAACCTGTGAAACACCTGTGTGATATTAAGCCCTCCCACTACATACCGACCCCTCCTCCTTCCAAACCAATGACTCAGACATGCTAGTGGCACCAAGAGATAGAATACACTATTTTTCATCCCCTTTGGTGTATAACCAACAAGCCACTTCTAACATAACCACCAATGTGTCCAGTTACTTCTACTTTGATCAGCAGTTGGGATTGACATTGTTTGATAGCCAGGTTTATAGAAAATAAATATCATCTCCATGTAACTATTCCAATAACTATTGATGACACCGAAAGAGAACTACTGTGTGTGATAAACTGACAAATGTGGGACTAACAATGGAGAAAAGTGTCACATTTCCTTATTGGATATATAAGTGTATGAAGAAATGGTGGTGGTAGGGGAGCAGGGGGGGGGGGCAGCAGCCAGGGGGGGCCCATCTTCTATTTTCTGTGATAAATATAACCCACTCCAGAAAAACACTGTAGATAAATATCTGTTGTATTCAATTAGATCAACTGGACTTGAAGTTTAGCCGTGTACCTGCATCTTAAGGATAAAGGAAACACCTTTGAAGATGTAGTTTTAACATATTGGCAAAGGAACGTACTGGTTCAGAGAGGAGGCCATTATGTGAAAATAAAGAAACCAAACCTAAATAGAGGGTGGGGGGTTCGACACAACTGTTTGCCATGTACAATGCTGTTTTGACACTACTCTGGGGTTCCTAACACCTCTTAGCCACTATCTTATCACGCCCTTAACACTTGGCTGTGATATGTAATTGGGATTTTCCAGGGTACATAATTGCCACAGATTCTTGTACAAGTCATTCTGAATTGAAAAGTCAGTCGGATGACTAGCGAAACGTCTTCAAGAACTACATTTCAAGTGCCAGTTGATCTAATGAATACAACAGATATACCACGACGGGATGAATGAGAACCTTCACAAGCACTGTAGATAAAGCAGATATAGGGGCCCCATCACAGTTTTTCAGGGGGCCAGTGGATTCCTTGTTACCCCACTGCATTTTGGATTTTATAGACAAGATCTGTATAGAGATAAAAGCAAAAATCCTGCAATATATATAATATTAACCCTGTTGTTTTAATTCTTACAGAAAACGAAAAATTGCTTTCAGCGCTACCACACTTGTCAATACACCGTGACAACAAAGGCTCCAAAGTGGTGGCTTTTCAGACACCGTTCGATAGAGCAGAGCTTTGCCATGGTGGATACCTTGGAAATTATTGTTCCAAAACCCTTAGAGGACTGAATACCGCACCATTTCCTACCAGAGACTGTTCATGTAAACGGTGCTGTGAGGGGTTCGAGAAAGTGGGACATTACTGTGTAAAATGTGAGTACATGGGATTCTCTAGAACTCTGCTGTATTGAATGTGTACCCAGGAACTAGGGACACTTTCTATGGTTAGTATGAAGCTTACCGTAATCTTGGTCAGAGTGCAGCAATCGTTTTTGGGCGATGAAAACATTTTCCTAACTTTTGATGTAGAAAAATGCTTTGAAAGTTTGAAGATCCTTCTCGTCCATACACTACAGATGATGGAACATCCTGATATTGTACGATCACGATGTTGTGTCTATGGCCGCCATTAGAAATAGAACACTACATTAAGAAGGAACTTGCTTATTTATTTATATTTCACCATTGAACATAGATTTACCGGTAAGGAAAAAAAGGGTAAAAATGGGGCAGGGTCGTAGGCTCATCAGGATACAGGGGATTGCCAAGGTCAAGGCGACATATTTTACACAAAACTGATTTGAAAATAATTTGTTTGTTTAAACTTGTATAAACATCCCCCTTTAGTCTTAAAGATGAACGACACGTAAGGACTGCTATTACTTTAATACCTCTCCTCCTATCCTCTATACCACTGACTCAGACATGCTCAGTCTGCTATACCAAAGAGAGAGAAAAGTTCTCCAATAAAGAACCACATAGAGTACGTGTGTCATGCCAAGATATGTCTGACCTATATCACCTGTATACATAATGCACCGGCCAACACATTATTTAATACCCTAATACTTTAAAACCCGTGGCTATATGGTGACGTTTGTAATTTTACACAGGATATCAACATAGCAGCCAGTGATACATCATTGTCATCTGCATTGCTATACGCACAATCTATCCAAATTCCAACAAATTTTTTAAATCAGGTATCATAGTATTATCAGAGTACCCATGCATTGAAGGACCTTTCCCGTAAGTTGCATTTGCGTATATTATTAAAAAAAAAAAAAAGGGGATTGCGTAACTAAGAAGGCTTCCATGTTGTTGCAGTCAATGTAGTTTTAAACACCCTTATGAGCAGGTACACCTATTGGCACACCCCCTAGCCCAATATTCACTGTCTATTCACAGACCGTTTTCTCTGCATTTGTCCCACGCAAATATGGAAGTTCCTGATAATACATTGAAAGTGTTGTTGGTTTTATATTTTCCAAATTGTTGGTACGGTATATTTCCAGACAGCATGAATTGCTGCCAGCCTATCAGGAACAATACTAAATTATCAGTAGAGATGTCCGAACTTCGCAAAATCCGGCGCTCGAGGATCTGCGAATTTCCGAAAAAAATTCGAAAATCGCGAGCGGACCCTATAAAATGAAAAAAAAAAAAAAAAAATCTTCAAAAATACGAAAAATCCTGATAATTTAGAAAATTTTCGAAAATACATATTTTTGAAAATACAAGAAATCCTCGTAATTTAGAAAATTTTCGATAATACGTATTTTCGAAATACGGGAAATCCTTGTGAATTTTTACGTTCTTTCTGCATTATGCTGGCTAGGAAATAAACTGCAACAATTACATATTTGTATGAAAAATGATAGGACGGGGAAAGGAAATAGAAACAGAAAAGGCTTTTTATAGTTTACAGCAGTGTTAGTAAGAGAGGCACAACCTCTGTGCTGGCCTATAGGCATGGACAAGCTGCAGTTTCCTTGTTTGATCTACTGGGCAAAGGGAGAATGTTCTGAAGTGTACGTGTACATTTTGACTCCCAACAACCAATGGGGTAAATACATAAACCAATCATAGCAAAGAGTAAAGCAAGACACAACTTTTTGTTGAACGAGCTCCATTTATTGGAACAATGTTATTGTTAATATGCAAATATTTATCTGTCAGTAATAAATGTGGTTATGACTGCAGCTTTGGATTCAGTGAGTGGATTTTTTCTCGGCCTGGAACATGCCCCTTTGCAATTAAAGAAAATGCTGGACCTAGTGTACATTTGATTTTGACTGCCCTGGACTTCAGAAATGCTGTGGAACACCCAATGTGTCTGTCTGTATCTCTCCTACACCACCAAGGTAAATGACGAGGGAATTCATACTGTACTGTTGAACAAAATGGATCCTGTTCTCCATTTTGCAATTACCAGAAGAAGGGGAATATCAATTCAAGTACAAATTTGTACCTCTGGATTCTTTGTTGCAATATAGATTCTTAAGAAAAGTGAACAAAAGTACAGGAATCAGATAAGGGGAGTGTCCACTGTAATCAAATAAATTAAAGAGGAAAATTCTTATTCACTCTTATTAATAATTGTCTACAGCTCTTGACAGGAACACAATGAAATATGGTACAAGTAACGGTCAGCGTAAAGATGGGATTTAGGGAACTCAGCCAAGTGGATTTTGGATTCATCAATCACACAAGGTTATACATTCGATGGTAGTGAAGGACTTGGTTGGAGTCTATCTGTAGGTTCACTGCACAATTCATTCTATAGAGACCTAAGAATATATAATAATATCAAAACCCTTTTAAATTATAATTTCAAGATTAAGATTGTTCTGATTTTGTACTTGACATTGTATGTAGCACTAGCTGAATTCTGATTGGTTCTTGCCTTCATAAAGCACCCATCAGGGTACAGCCCTTTGGACCATTGCATTAGATGTTCTTGGTGTGGTGTCTACCATTTTATTTTGAGCTTTAAAACTTTCAAAGGCTCTTCCTCTGCTGATGGTTAAAAGTCCTTTCCTTCAATATCAGTGGATGTTATCTTCTCACTTTCATAGACCAGGGTTAGCCAGACAAGTGTTGATATTATTAGTATATTTTTGAATACTGTATGTTAGTACATTTTGTACCACCTTTCCTTTCCTAACAAAACAATTATATTTTATGGAAATATACTGTATGCTATACAAAGATTTGTGTGTTTGTGTACAGATTACTGGTGCATTGTGTCACTAAACACATCTTTTTATCACATCTCCACCCAACCTGAAGGAACATTTGCTGTGAAGTTCAAGTCCTTATAGAGATAAAGGAATCAGAACCTCTGCCAAATGTCACTGACAAACTCAACAACGTTGTCAGCAGAATTCCTGACATAATTAATATACAAACAGAAGGTAATAAGAATTTAACATTAACGTCTTATAACACAAACAGGTTTGTTCCCTTTAGATGGGACTAGACCAGGTTTTCCGCTATATGACCAGGGTATCTGAAAGGGTGTGTTGGGGTACACTGGGTGTTATAGATCAGGGTATCTGATAGGGTGTGTTGGAGTAACTGGGGGTGTTACAGACCAGGGTATCTGATAGGGTTGTGGGGTACACTGGGTGTTATTGGGTGTTATAGACCAGGGTATCTGAAGGATGTGTTGGGGTACACTGGGTGCTACAGACCAGGGTATCTGAAAGGTGTGTGTGGGGTACACTGGGTGCTATAGACCAGGGTATCTGATAGGGTGTGTGCGGTACACTGGGTGCTACAGACCAGGGTATCTGAAGGGGTGTGTGGTGGTACACTGGGTGCTATAGACAAGGATATTGATAGGTGTGTGCGGTACACGGGGCTTTAGACCAGGGTATCTGATAGGGTGCTTTGGGGTACACTGGGTGCTACAGACCAGGGTATCTGAAAGGGTGTGTTGGGTACACTGGGTGTACAGACCAGGTATCATATAGTGTGTGTGGGGTACACGGTGGTGTTATAGACCAGGGTATCTGATAGGGTGTGTGGGGTACACTGGGTGCTACAGACCAGGGTATCTGAAAGGGTTGTGTGTGGTACACTGGGTGCTACAGACCAGGGTATATATAGGGGTGTGTGTGGTACACTGGGTGCTACAGACCAGGGTATCTGAAAGGGTGTGTTGGGGTACACTGGGTGCTACAGACCAGGGTATCTGAAAGGGTGTGTGTGGTACACTGGGTGCTACAGACCAGGGTAATGATAGGGGGTGTGGGTACACTGGGTGCTACAGACAGAGTATCTGAAAGGGTGTGTTGGGTACACTGGGTGCTACAAACAGGGGTCTGTGATAGGGTGTGTGTGGTACACTGGGTGCTATAGACCAGGGTATCGATAGGGTGTGTGCAGTACATGGTGCTACAGACCAGGGTATCTGAAAGGGTGTGTGGGATACACTGGGTCTATAGACCAGGGTGTCTGATAGGGTGTGTGTGGCACACTGGGTGCTATAGACCAGGGTATCTGATAGGGTGTGTGCGGTACACTGGGTGCTACAGACCAGTGTCTGATAGGGTGTGTTGGGGTACACTGGGTGTACAGACCAGGGTATCTGAAAGGGTATGTGGGGTACACTGGGTGCTATAGACCAGGGTATCTGATAGGGTATGTGTGGTACACTGGGTGGTATAGACCAGTGTCTGAAAGGGTGTGTTGGGGGACACTGTGGTGCTATACCAGGGTATCTGATAGGGTGTGTGTGGTCACTGAGTGCTATAGACCAGGGTGTGTTGGGGTACACTGGGTGCATAGACTATGGTATCTAAAAAGGCTGTGTTGGGGGTAACTGGGTGCTATAAACAGGTTGTCTCAAAGGTTGTATCAGGGTGAACTTGGTGCTATAGACCAGGGTGTGTGAAATGGTGTGTGGGTACACTGGGTAATAAGATCAGGGTGTCTGAATGGGTTGTGTTGGGGTATACTGGTGCTATAGCTAAGGTGTCTGAAAGGTTGGGTCGGGGTACACTGGGTGGATATTCAGGGTTGTGTGGGGACACTGGGTGTATAGACCAGGGGTGTCTGAAAGGGTGTGTTGGTACACTGGGTGCATAGATTAGGGTGTCTGCTGAAATTATGTGTTTGGGGTAAATTGGGTGCTATATATCAGGGTATCTGAAGGATGTGTTGGAGGAACACTGGGTGCTATAGCCAGGGTGTCTAAACGGGTGTGTGGGGTACACTGGTGCCATAGATCAGGGTTGTCTGAAAATTATGTGTGGGGTACACTGGGTGCTGTAGACCAGTGTGTCTGAAAGGGTATGTTGGGGTACACTGTGGGTACTATAGATCAGGGTGTCTGAATGGGTTGTGTTGGGGTACACTGGGTTGCTAAGACTAAGTGTCTGAAAGGTGTGTCAGGTACCACTGGGTGCTATATTATCAGGGTGTATGGGGTAACTGGGTGCTATAGCCAGGGTGTCTGAATGGGGTGTGTTGGGGTACATGGGTGCTATAGACCAGGGTGTCTGAAAGGGTGTGTTGGGGTACACTGGGTGCTGTAGACCAGTGTGTCTGAAAGGGTATGTGTGGGGTACACGGGTACTATAGATCAGGTGTGTCTGAATGGGTGGGTTGGGGTACACGGGTGCTATAGACTAAGGTGTCTGAAAGGGTGTGTCAGGGTACCACGGTGCTATATATCGGGTGTATGGGTACACTGGGTGCTATAGACCATGGTGTCTGAATGGGTGTGTGGGGTACACTGGGTCTATAGACCAGGGTGTTGAAAGGGTGTGTTGGGGTACACTGGGTGCTATATGATCAGGGTGGTGGGGGTACACTGGGTGCTTAGACCAGGGGTCTGAAAGGGTGGTTGGGTTACACGGGTGCTGTAGACCAGTGTGTCTGAAGGGTATGTGGGTACACTGTGGTACTATAGATCAGGTTGTCTGAATGGTTGTGTTGGGGGTACACTGGGTGCTATAGACTAAGGTGTTGAAAGGGTGTGTCAGGGTACACTGGGTGCTATATATCAGGGTGTATGGGGTACACTGGGTGCTATAACAGGGTTGCTGAGGCTGAAGGTGTGTGTGTGGGGTAACACTGGGTGCTATAGACACAGCGGTGTCTGAAAGGGTGTGTTGGGGTACACTGGGTGCTATATATCAGGGTGTGTGGGGTACACTGGGTGCTATAGACCAGGGTGTCTGAAAGGGTGTGTTGGGTACACTGGGTGCTATATATCAGGGTGTCTGAAATTATGTGTTGGGGTACACTGGGTGCCATAGATCAGGGTGTCTGAAATGATGTGTTGGGGTACATTGGGTGCTATATATCAGGGTATCTGAAAGGGTGTGTTGGGGTACACTGGGTGCTATAGACCAGGGTGTCTAAAACGGTGTGTGGGGTACACTGGGTGCCATATATCAGGGTGTCTGAAATGATGTGTGGGGTACACTGGGTGCCATAGATCAGGGTGTCTGAAATGATGTGTGGGGTACACTGGGTGCTGTAGACCAGGGTGTCTGAAAGGGTATGTTGGGGTACACTGGGTGCTGTAGACTAGGGTGTCTGAAAGGGTATGTTGGGGTACACTGGGTGCTATATATCAGGGTGCCTTAAGTGTGTTTAGGGTACACTGGGTGCTATAGACAGTTTCTGGAAGGGTGTACCCTTCTTCCTAGTGAGTGACAATTGGTTTAATTGGTTTTGTATTGATTACAGATAGGTCACCCAGTAGTTATTTTGCAGCTCTGGCAAGTACGGGGCAAAATAATTCAGTCAGCATGTGTATCTGAATGTGTAAAGACCAAGTGGAGATACCCTTTAACCTCACGGTCTTCAATCATAGTTCACTTTTCCATTGAACTATTCCTTTAAATACATTTTTGTGATCTACCAATTAGAATGAAGTAATTTGGGTGAATATTTCCTTTAAGTCAAATATAACTAAGATACTTTAAATGCAACAATGTCAGACACCCAGGAATCATTATCTTGGTAAAATATTTGCATGGATTTACCTGATCAATATATTTAAATAGAAGACAAGGATGTGGTAACATAAGCAGAGACAGCGAGCCTTCAGAAAAGTTCATTTTAACTGAATATTAATTTATATTAAATGAATGAAATCCTCCATATTCCCCGCTCAGCGGGTTTCCTTTTAATCTTGCAGGCAGGGAATACGGAACAATTAGAGTTTCCTTAGGGACACTTACAGGGTTATTCAATAAAAGTTCTTATCGTTTAAAATGGTGCTAATTTTGCCCCAACCAATCAGAACTTATGTAACATTTAAAAGCTAACCTCTGATTGGTTGGGGCAAAATTAGCACCATTTTAAACGATAAGAACTTTTATTGAATAATCCCCCCTTATCGTTAAAAATGTTGCTAATTTTGCCCCAACCAATCAGATGTTAGCTTTCAAATGTTAAATAAAATCTGATTGGTTGGGGCAAAGTTAGCAACATTTTTAACAATAAGAATTTTAATTGCTTCTCCCTGTTAATTCATTAACAAGGTTCCGAACAAGTGACGTTAATTAGGTTTTTATTTCTCTCCCTATTCTGCTGAATAATTGGAGTTTCAGTTTAATCATCTCAATGGGATGGGCAGGACCGTACCGAGATCGACAGATTGCTTCAAAGGAATATTAATAGTGTTAATAGTCTTATAGCCCTTCAATAATAGGGATTGTGTTAGATTGTTAGCCAGTAAATCTCTAAGTACCATTGTCTGTTACCGGTCTGTAAGGGCTAGGCCACACTATCACGTTTTTTTTTGCGATTGCGCATGCAATTTTTTCTAACACGGCAATCGCGTCAATGCATGCAATTGCATTTCCGTTTGCAATACACAATCGCACGTGATCACCATTTTAATGCGATTTTGTATCTCTAGCCCTTACTGTGTCATGAAATCTTAAAGCCTCTTAGAAGGTATAGGATTTCCTTAAAGGGGAACTGTGGTCCAAAAATGACTTTAGGTAAATTGATAGGAATTGCTCCCCTGAGAATTTTTCCAATTTATTTCTATTGTTTATTTTGCATAGTTTTAAAGATATTTAAATTTTTTTGTGTGATATGGCAGCAGCATCACCAGGTCCCCTGTACTTTCTGCTTCCTGCTCTGAAACTGTCAGTCAATCTGTCCTGTGTCTCCTCCTTCCCTTTGCAGCCCCCCTGGTCCCTCCCACTAATGGACCCCTTGGTCCCTCCAGTTGCAGCCCCCCCTTGGCCCATTATCTTAGAGCCCCATGTGGCCCGCCCACTCGCGGATGCCTAAGCCCACTCAGGCACACACACACACCCCCTTACAGAAAACTCTACGTGAGAACTCTGCCTGAAAAGGCAGTTTTCACACAGTGAAAGAGAAGGGCTGTAGATTCCCTTACCTTCTCTGTCAGGACTTCACACAGCAGAGAGGAGGAGGGACTTCCTGTCTCCCTCACACACTGAGGGAGTCTGAGGCTGTGCTCGCCGGCGGCACTGTGCAGGAGAAGCTTTAGGAATGTCACAAGTCAGCCTCCCACCCATTAACTTTCTGGTCAGTCATTTCTGTATATCTTGGACTGTGGAGCACATAGAGAGGTGGTTGATGGCTCGTTTTAAAGGTAGGAAACTGGCCTTTCCTTTACACTTAACTTGTTTGGAGACCACAGTTCCCCTTTAATACCTGGATTTTGCGAGTTTCGATAAATATTACAAGTCCAGAAGTGAGGACTTAATACTGTAACATTGATCAAACATGATTATCTATGGGAGATACACATAATACACACAATAATATTGATTGTTATGTGGATTGGAACATATAGACTTTTTATCCATTTTTGTTTGCACTCAGCCATTAGTAGATGTATTGACTTCATCTCATGTATCCACGTCCTGTTTTGTGTCCCAGAGGTGAATGAATGTTTACACGCAGAGCTGCACACCTGTGTACACCATGAATACTGTATGAAGAAAAATGGCTCCTATAACTGCACCAGACTCCCTGAACAGAGCAACTCTACTGTGGGGCCAGTTAGATGGACAACAGGTAACAAGGCTTTAAACTGGATCAGTCTGTAGTCACATGTTCTAATCTACAGAATCAATGAGATTGGCTTTGGAACATTAATACACAGTTCCATAACGTCTTAATACTTATTGCTGATCATTACGTGAATAATTCTAATACCAGATTGGGTTGTTTAACCAGTTCGAGTCCTATTGTCCTTTATTAATCTAGTTGTTTCTTCTCTGTCTTTTTTTTTTTGTTCATTAGAAATCCCTCTGTCCTCAACACAGAGCAAAGTCCCTTTACCTAATATTCCCACTACGACCGCTCCATGTAGTAAGTAGAACAATGAAATCACTGCATGTGTTTGGAGACTGGAATTTCCATACAATGTTACACTCCATTGTATAACGTGGCTAATGTATTGATATAGAAAGGAATGACTTTCAGTATTGGGATCTAAGGGACATTGTCCATTTGACTGATGTTAATAGAAACGTCCTGATATTCTGGAACCTGTTTATTGTAAAAAATCACATTATATTATTTACAGCACTAAACGTTGCCTCTCTTTGCTTTCAAATTACTTGGCGGATCATAGCCCCAATATGAGGTCGATAAGACATTCGATGGTCAAATCGTAGTTGCAGTATCATTGACTTACCTCCCATCATTCCTACAACGTTCCCCCTTCTGATAACTCAGTAGTCTAGAGTGACCAGGAACCCTGTGTGAGCTTTCAGTTAAATCGATCACCTATGGTCCAGGGCATCATTATTACATGTGTGGGAGTCATTAGTGGTAGAGACATGTGCAATGTGTGGGGTTGTCTTGGGGTTACATTATAAGGCTGAGGCCCAACTGTGGCCTTTGGGCCTGCAATTTGGGAAATAGTTCTCAATCCTAAGGCATGATTTCTGCAAAAAATGGTGATTGTGTGCAGACAATGGGCATGGCTACATTGTCCTCTATGAGCAGGCACAGTGCACGTCGTGACTGGATACCATTGGGCCTGGGGCCTAGTCCTTAAATAGTCACTGGCCGTTTAAATATACAAACAGATGTATACATGATATACATTTATCCATAATAATGATAACGAAAGAAACATAATTTGTCATCTTTTTAACACGGTAAAAGCATTGAATTGTCTTGGTTATTCCATCACAGGGTCAGGCCATGGTGAAATAGCTCCCTCTGTTGGTTGCGGAATAGTCAGGTGTAATAATCAGCAAATAAAACTGAAAGGTGTGATATCTTATCTATATCTTAATATTATTTATATAATATTATTATACCACGTATCAAAGTCTACTCAAAAAGACAGAACCCCCCCAACACAGCAATGGGAAGAAACCTCTAGGATCTAACGTTATGCCGTTATGCATCTCAATGTTCCGCTCCTCATCTCTCTACAATCTGAAAGGGTTGCCATCTTGTCTTAAAGCTGTACGAGCTCTTAACCAGCTTGCACAAGTGCAGAGGAGATGGCTTGGCAAACAGCAGTAAATCATTGGCCATGGCAATGGACATCATGACTGCCTGCTGCTACCATGCAGCTAGCCAAGGGTTTGGAGCACAAACTGTGCAGCCCCGATATACAGTCGAACCTTTTAATGCACTGTGTGTGTCAATTCATTTTAAAAGCCAAACTAGAGGCAAAAATTCTAATAGGGTCCTACATATCTAGGGTCAATTGTAAATGGTATTTGTATGTTCCCTTTGGCATTGCAGATTGTTCCATGTTAAAGGCTCCCACCATTTGGAATGTCAGTAGCACAGGATTCCACATGAGCTGGAACACGACATGCCGGGTGAATTGCTCGTACCGCGTGTATGTCTCTGGGATGGGATATAACAGCACAATTGGCTCCATGGAACCCCACATGGAAATAAGTGGATTGAAACCAGGCGAATTGTACACGGTGAATGCCAGCTTTGTGGACTGCGTTGGACACGTACATTGGTGGGAAGAAAAAGTAAAACTAGGTAAATAACTCAGTATAGATCACTAAGGGGCATTATTATTAACAATCGCTTTTTTGGCGATTGGTTGAAAGTTTAAAAAATTGTGTGGTAAAGGCTGGTGGGGAAAAAAAAAATAACGCCCCTTTATAAATATGTCCCTCAGACCCCCATTTGATTTTATTAGTAAATAAAGAAAATCGGACCGTTAAAAAATAAAAGATCTTAATAAAGCGAAAAAAGCGAACTCGCAGATCGTAGTACAGTAAATGCTGAAAATAGTCTAACACCCCCCTGGGAAACACTCCACAATGTACTGGCACCTCCCATTGGCAGGCTAAATAAATGGCCACTTATGCATTTTTGCCACCTCCGACTTGGCGAATTGGAATGGCTGAACTTAACGCAAAAATACACGTTTCGCCATTTTATAAATATGCTTGTGTGGTTACCGCAGCGATGTATGGCGAAAAGAGAAAAGTATCGGTAATGACCTTTCGCCACTGGTTATCACTGCTTTATAAATAGCGAAAAGTCCAAACGCAGTGAAAAGGCTGTGTTAAAGAAGGCGAAATGTTTAACGAACCTTTATAAATATGCCCCTAAGTCTCTTACCATTAGTTGACATGCACTGCTAATGATCTGGATTAACCAGGGCGGGGCTTGTGAATTTTCTCATTCATCATTGTTCAAGTCCAGTTGATCTAGCTGAATACCACAGATATAAGGGCAAGTGGATGTCCAGTAGTTTTATTCATTTTACGCTATATGCTTTCTACAAACGTGCTTGTGAAGGTTCTCATTCATCCAGGTCATGGTATATCTGTTGTATTCAATTAGATCAACTGGACTTGAAATGTAGTTCTTGAAGACGTTTCGCTAGTCATCCGACTGGCTTTCTCAATTCACAAACATTAACCTTTCATTCAATATTTTTCCCATTGGAAGGAAGTGATCGGCTGTCAGATCCACATGGAGATATTTTGAGGAAATATAATAAAAGTCAATGGAATTAATGGCTTTGTTTTCATTTCCACAGAGGCTCAGATAGTAAACGTCACCCTACGGATAACAAGCCAGAACTTTACCAAGGATCTATACAACACCAGCTCTGAGCAATACAGGGACTTTGTAAATAAATTTATTGAAGAGGTAAATTGTACTTAGTGTTTTGATCTTATGTCTCTGTTCACATTTATCTATAATATTTTACTCTCTTTATCAATGTATTTATTCATTTTATATGCACTCAGCACTTTGTAATTCTGCACTTTACATAATGACCACTAGAGGACTTATATTCCTGTGTTCCTCTCTATATGAGTTTGATCACACTCTAGCACTTTATACAATTTGTCTGAAGAAGGCACTTGCACTGTGCCAAAACGTCACAATAGGATCTTTCTCCTTCTATGATGTTATTTCTCTGTAAGGGTAACTGTGGTCTCCATACAAGTTTCCTCTGTTTAATAGCTTCTCTGCATCTAAAGTTTTAGGCTTGTAAAGTTACACTTCTTTGTCTGTCCTGACTGTCCGAGTCTGTGACCCGTGCTCTGTAAGAAGCCCCATCCCACAAAAATCAATATTTTCTAAAGCTAGTTACAGACCTGCAACAATTCTCTGTACTTTCCTCTCCCTATGGGAACCCTATGGAGAGAAAACAAATATTTTCAGGCATGTGGCTAAAGTTTGGAGGGGGGTCTGATGATGCTCTGTCCGAGCAGTGGGCAAGCTGAAGACTAAGACTTTGGGGGCAGAGCAGTGGTGCTAGTGATATTACAGATCACAGTACTAGCAAGTACACTTGTATGAAGACCACAGTTCCCCTTTAAAAAGGTCAAATTTAATTTCTTATCCAGTGAATGTGTTAACCTGATGTTGTGTGTCAACAAAATCACAAGCAAACCTGCCCTTCTACAGCTAATGAACACATTGTTGTCCATTGTTCTTTTCATCTACACAAACTTGTAGTGTCGTATTTGTGTTTTCTTGTGTTGATTATTCTAAATCTTGGTTGTGTTTCTGACTCTCAGACCAAACAGAGTCTATCCAAGTTGTACCCCCTGGACAAGCTGGTGTTGCAGGTGGAGTCACTCAGTCCTGGGAGTATAATCGTCAATTTCCATGTCATGGTCATAGACTCGCCCAACTCGGCACCGCTCAACATCTCAGAGTCATCGTTCTCTTCTGGAAATGAAAATTTTACCATTGACCCAGATTCTATTCACGTAGAAGGTAGAAAGAGATATATTTATATTTATTCTGTCCACGGTGCAGGGCTGTATTGTGTCTAAACCAAACTTTATTGATCTATAAATATATATATATAATATAATATATATCCATAAAATTTATTGATCTACATATCTATTGTATCTATATTCTGCCAGTAGTAGGTCTCTTATATCTAAACAAATCAGCAGGGATACAGTATTGAAGAATGGGAAGAAACTTTATTCACCCATCTTGAATACAATAAATGGCAACGTTTTGGGCAAGTCTTTTCCTACAAGTAGGAGGTCTTTGCCTTCAAGTAGGAGGTCTGCCTTCAAGTAGGAGGTCTTTGCCTTCAAGTAGGAGGTCTTTGCCTTCAAGTAGGAGGTCTTTGCCTTCAAGTAGGAGGTCTTCTAGGATACAACAGTTAAAGGGCATGTCCACTCTTAAAACAAAAAAGAGGCAAAGGTACCTGCCACGTCCCTCTGCTAAATGAGCTTTTTATTGAGCATGTGCAGAGGAAGTAAAACAGCAGTCGGTCATTGGCTATGATGTCAGCTGTTACATCATTGATTGACTGCATGGAGGGAGGAGCCAGCTGGGGAGAATAATTAGGATAATGTGTAACCTAGGTTTGGGGGGTGATTTCTAAGCTGATTTTATTTTAGGTTGGACATGCCCTTTAAGCTAGCTATATAGAGGCTGATGCCCAAAACGGTTGAAAATTCGATTTGAAGAACCGATAAAGATTTCTTACCTTGTGCTGATGGGCCCGACAGAAACTTTTGTGCCTTGCCCAATCTTGGCTTTTGTGTATCGTGACGTGTATGTGGGACTTTAAGCTACTATCATAAGTGGAGTAACAAAGTTTGAACTAGATGAATGAAATGGCACCCTCCACGTAATTATTCTTCTCACTGTTGTAACACTTTTTTTGCTGTCCCTTGTCTCTGACATTAAGGAGAAGTAAAGCCCCAACAAACAGGAACATTATCAACTTGAGTTAAAAAGGATTTTAGAACTTTAAAACTATGTCACCATTCCAGCTACAGTAAAATTGCACACAGATAATTAGGCACTTGATTGACAGCTGGAAATGCTCAGACCGGATATCTCAAGAAATAGGGGACAGATCAATGAAAAAAATGAAATAGTGATAAGAAGAATTATAGTTTCCAGTAATGGGCAATTTAACATAAATTTAATTCAGTATAGATAGCCCTTTCATATAATGTCTATATAAGGTGCAGAATCATGTAACTCCCTAAATAAGCCAGACTTGCCTTTTTTTAAAATTCTTTTCCTTAAGTTTGCATGGATTTTTTGAATGAAAATATTTGTAAACTATTCCATCTTATTTACTGATTTGTAGTTTACCAATCTTTATTTATGTGTTACCTTGTAGATTTTAATGAATGTTCATCCCTTCTGAATGACTGCCATTTAAATGCCCAGTGCATAAACCTAAAGCTGTCCTATACCTGTCAATGCTTCGAGTCATTCATTGATACTAATCCCAGCAGGCCTGGTCGGAGCTGTGAAGGTAAGAATGATGACAGCTAAACACTGATTATAATTAATGACATAGCTAAACCACTAATTATAAACTGATGACATAGCTAAACACTGATTATAACTGATGACATAGCTAAACACTGATTATAACTGATGACATAGCAAACACTGGTTATAATCGACATAGCTAAACACTGTATATGTGACATAGCTAAACACTGATTATAACTGATGACATAGCTAAACACTGATTATAACTGATGACATAGCTAAACACTGATTATAACTGATGACATAGCTAAACACAGATTATAACTGATGTCATAGCTAAACACTGATGATAACTGATGACTTAGCTAATCACTGATGATAACTGATGACATAGCTAAACACTGATTATATCTGATGACATAGCTAAGCACTGATTATAACCTATGACATAGCTAAGCACTGATTATAACCTATGACATAGCTAAGCACTGATTATAACCGATGACATAGCTAAACACTGATTATAACCGATGACATAGCTAAACACTGAATTAAACCGATGACATAGCTAAACCACTGATTATAACCGATGACATAGCTAAACACTGATTTATAACCGATGACATAGCTAAAACATGATTATAACCGATGACATAGCTAAACACTGATTAAATGAGACATAGCTAAACACTGATTATAACCGATGAACATAGCTAAACACTGATTATAACCGATGACATAGCTAAACATGATTTAAACCGAGACATAGCTAAACACTGATTAATACCGATGACCTAGCTAAACACTGATTATAACGATGACATAGCTAAACATGATTATAACTGATACATAGTAAACACTGATTATAACGATGACATAGCTAAACACTGATTATAGATGAGGACATAGCTAAACACTGATTATAACTGATGACATACGCTAAACACTGATTATAACTGATGACATAGTAAACACTGTTATAACTGATGAATAGCTAAACACTGATTATAACTGATACATAGCTAAACACTGATTATAACTGATAACATAGACTAAACACTGATTATAACTGATGACATAGCTAAACACTGATTATAAACTGATGACATAGCTAAACACTGATTATAACTGTAACATAGCTAAACACAGTTATAACTGATGACATAGCTAACACTGATTATAAATGATAGACATAGAAAACACTGATTATAACTGATGACATAGCTAAACACTGATTATAACTGATTACAAGCTAAACACTGATTATAACTGATGACATAGCTAAACACTGATATAACTGATAACATAGCTAAACACTGATTATAACTGATGACATAGCTAAACACTGATTATAACTGATGACATAGCTAAACACTGATTATAACTGATGACATAGCTAAACACTGATTATAACTGATGACATAGTAAACACTGATTATAACTGATGACATAGCTAAACACTGATTATAACTGATGACATAGCTAAACACTGATTATAACTGATGACATAGCTAAACACTGATTATAAATGATGACATAGCTAAACTGATTATAAACTGATAGATAACATAGCTAAACAATGATTATAACTGATTACATAGCTAAACACTGATTATAACTGATGACCATAGCTAGAAAACACTGATATATAACTGATGACAAGACTAAACACTGATTATAACTGATGACATAGCTAAACACTGATTATAACTGATGACATAGCTAAACACTGATTATAACTGATGACATAGCTAAATACTGATTATAACTGATGACATAGCTAAATACCATTTATAATCAAATATTCAAGGCTCGTGTGTGTGTTTTATGTGAGTAGAAATGGGATTTATTGATGAATACTATATATAACCCTCTTACATAATTGCCAAGCAGGTAATTGATATAAAGACCATTTTCTAGGTTGACCAGTTTAATACATTTATCTAAATTCTAAAGATCAACCCTGTCCTACACAGTAACATAACATTGTCATTTATTACACACTCAGGTCCAACACCTTGGTCGCCCCAGACAAGATCATTTAATGCCACTGTGCAGAACTCTACAACTGGACATATAGAGCCAAATATTACAAACAGAGCCCCCCTAAATGGAACAGAACTGGGTAACGGCACAGGGTCTATGTGGAATGGAACAATCTGCGCTGATAACACTCCCATTTCTACTACAAATGGTTCAGACCCCAAATCCACAGAGAATACAAACTGCACATTGACTTCAAATATAACAACTGTAACCGCTGCTGAACTTCCCAGTCTATATACAGGTATGTACTAAGGGTTAGTTCACACTGTGTGTTTCTACCTGAACGGGTTGTTATGCATTATACAGTGCACCAAGAGCACACCAATAATGTTCAATGAGACCGCGAATACAAATAATTCTGATACATGTCGTGGGAGTCTCACACATTCTGTGACGACCAAGAGGAGTCTCTAATCTCCTCCCCCGCCATGCCCCCTTTTGGCTGCCATGCCCCGGAATGCCCCTAAGTGACCATGCAAACCCCCCCACTCCACCCTGCCCGGGAAGCCTCAAATGGCAGGGTGGGATGTCTGCAATTGTCAGCAAAAAAACACATGAAAAATCATTAAAGCTCACACTCAGTTAACATAAATGTGCAAAGGCGAATAATAATGGATATCCGTCTACATACGTGTTACAACGCATTGATAGTGTGAACGAGCCCTGTATGTTTTCATACATGTTACCGTTACGGAAAATTATATACACATTTTGTCCCAGATAAAACCAAAATATCAGTTGCCTTTCTAATTGATTTCCAAACAAAGATACAACATTGTTAAATGTGTAAACCCTTTTTTTAACAAAGTAACAAAGTAGCTAATTGGACAACTCTTTTTTTTTGAGTAAGAATATTGTATCCCAGTCGCACAGTCACTGAAAATATGCTGTTGTGTAACCAAAATAAAACACCAATAAAATACCCGTATTCCGTCCCAATACATAATAATACTAATTACCCCACACCAAAGTCATAAAACACTGGGGCGTCCCCCGTATAGTGAAGTTAAAAACAGTTCCCAGGGTCAAGCTCACGGTCCCGCTACAGCTGATGAATAAAGCTTAACAAGACCTAATGAGAACTAATTTTGACCAATCATCAAAAAGATACAGAGAGATTCAATAAAAGTTCTTATCATTGAGAATGGTGCTAATTTTGCCCTAACCAATCAGATGTTAGCTTTCTGATTGATTGGATCAAAATTAGCACCACTTTGGGCTGGGTACACACAAAAGTTTTTTTTGCCCAAACAAGCGTTCACTACAAACTCATCATTCCAATTATTGAGTTTTAAAATCTGCAGCAAACACACATATTCCCTTCCAAAATGCAGCCCTTCAAGCCAAATTCAATGTTTATACTTAAACTTTCCCTTTCTAGTTTAGGATTGATACTACAGCTGGGTACTCTTTATATCCTGCATGAATACTTCCCTTTATACTGTTACACTGGAGCCACTTTATCTTCAAGGTTGACTTTATCCGAAGGCCGACTATTAGAACAGGGGACGCCCAGGTTGTGTGCCGTAATTGTATTTATTTAATGTGTGGTAAGTGGCATTGTATATTGGGTGATATGGGTGTGTAGTTATTAATCTGTGCCAATTAATTGATAATTTGCATATTGGTGTGTGTGTGTGTGTGTTATATGGATACGTGGGAAGGTTTCTTTCCCTTCCTTTATATTTGTTTCTACACATCAGAGAAGGGTAAGTGGAGACACATCGTACATTAATGTATCAACCAGACGGGTCATTTCTTTACGGTGCCACAATATGTTACAGTCAGTTATCCCAGTATAAACAGATACAGATGGATCCCTGTATGTCTGTAGGTTTACTTCAGGGAGATCTCCAGCTTAACATCTCCCACTGCCCATAAACTGGTAATTGTCCTTCAATTTCACATCCAATTCCTCTTAGCACAGGGAGATATAAAGTATTTGATTGGAGAATTTCTCTCTCTCCCTGGGTGAGTCCCACTGAGCATGTCTGATCTCACTGAGCTGGGGGGAGGTACAGTAACTGTGTATAAAGATAATATACCAAAATCTACATCCCTGTAGATCAGTCCCAGACTTCAACTATCTCCTCCTGGATGGCACATCACCACCGTAAACCCACTATCTAAAACTGAACCCAAACCGGCCCCTAGCCCACCCTTCCCCATTTCTAAAGACAGGGTTGTTCAGTAAGGACACTGCCTGGGGTTAATCTTTCACTCTTCTCTCTCCTTCTGACATCACATGTTGTTTTCTCCTTCATAACTTTGTTAAGGTCCCCCTTTCCCCTGTATGGTTACCCACCTTCTTAGGTTATAATCCCTTCAGGGCAGGGACCTCCCTCCTGATACAGAAAGGCAAGACCCCCCTTATAATATCTATATATCCTTAATATAAATATTGTGTATTTCTGGCCAATTCATTTGATTTTTATTATTGTTACTGAATAATTTATTAGCGTTGGGTACCCAAGTGACATTTTATAAATAACCATGTCCGCACCGATCTAGAACGTGAAATCCCCCCTTTCTAATCCCAGCCTGATCCCAATATTGTAAAATACAAAGTGAGAAATAAAATCCAGACACCAATGTTTGAATTAAAATTTTCTTTTATTTAATTCTTAGAATACATACAGGGAGATTTAAATAATAAATAATAAAAGTTCTTATTGTTAAAAATAGTGCTAATTGCCCCAACCAATCAGATGTTAGCTTTCAAATGTTAAATAAGATCTTATTGGCTGGGGCAAAATTAGCACCATTTTTAACGATAAGAACTTTTGTTGAATCTCCCTGAAAGTTGGTCCAGAGGAAGGCGAAAAACCCCTTCAGAAGCAAGGGACAGAAGGGGGAAAAATTCCTTCCTGACTCCATGTGGCAGTCGGACTAATCCCTGGACCAACTTGGACCTTTAAAACAAGTCTACATTAACCCTTAATAACTATGGGTCGACAATCGTTTAATGTGTGGGTTTTCGGTCGGCAAAATGGCAAAAAAATATACCCGGCACATCGGCCAACCGAGCGCTCACACACTAAAGGATTGGTGGCCAAAACTGATGTTTGTTACACATTATGTAATGGCTGTTCGATTGGGTCTTGTTGATGATCTGCCCGGTAAGATCCCCAACAAGACCCAACTGAAGGGCACATCAGTTGACCGAGTGCTCACGCACTAAATGATCATTGGCCATGTTATACACTGTACGTCGCAGGTAGGTCCCACAATCGCACGTGTGAACAAACCTTTACAGATAGTTATTAAGGGTTAATTAAGACGGCCCAGTATTGGTTTGACAATTTACAATAACATGTACAAATTCACACACAACCTATCAGTATGTCTTTAGGATTGTGAGGGAAACCCACACAAACACGGGGAGAACATACAAACTCCTTGCAGATTATTCAAACTCAGGACTTCATTGCTGCAAGTCATCAGTGCTAACCACTGAGCCCCCGTGCTGTACCATGCTGTATCCATATTACAGTGCAGGGCTAAGAGGGAAGAGACAATAAAGAGTGTTAGGAAGTAATAATAGAATATCAGTAATAATAATAATATTACAGAGTGAGAACAGACACATACCAGACTGGGGTCCGTGTCATGTTAATAATTTATATTATTAGCAGAGGGAAGAGTAGGTGTACATCCCATTGGGAACTTACCGTACGAGACTCTGTAGATACGTGTGCATTTTATGGCTCTCCGTTGGTCTTGCTAAAGACAGACATAGAATGAGAATATTTATTAGAAGGATAAAATCTACTGAACGTTTATAAGATTTATCAGAGTGAATGGGAGCTGCCAAATGACTTTCTCTCAGACACGACTGGTACCAGACTGAACTAATACTAACCTAGGAACCTTGCTTTGGTGTCCTTGGCCATAGGTCGAAGACTTTTTAGTCCGGGTCTGCTGGGCTGCTGAGTGAACTTGGCCAAAGGTGGACGCACTGTCAATGATCCCGGAGAGACTCTGCTGGGATGCTCGGGGACCTTGGCCAAAGGTGGAAGCACTATCAATGGTTCCAGGGAGACTCTGCTGGGCTGCTCTGTGACCTTGGCCAAAGGTGGACTTACTGAACCCTGGGAGACTCTTCTGTTCTGCAGGGAGAGTTTTCTCTGTAACAGGAATTGTGGGTATTAAATAAAGACTGACTTATCTCTAGTTCCCCTTCCCTTATATCCAACCCAATGGATCTTTACTTACCCTTATCTCCATGTTCTGCGCCTTAGTGTCCAGGTCCCTAAAGGAACAGAGAGGCTTGCGTCATGTTTATGGCTAATAAGTAATAATAAGGGACAGAAGAGGCGATACCCAGTGGGAGACAGTAGTGGGGGTGGGGAAAGGACTGATACGGGGAACTGACTGATACAGATTACTTACTGTAGAGCTGCCATGTTGATTGCCTCATGGCATACACCCTGCCCACTGTATAGAGAATAGAAAGTGATTATTATCACACAATAAATACCACCCAGTCTATTCCATGTTACTACATCACTCATAGTGCTATGGGCTCAAGGGATTTAGATTTCTGGTTTCTATTGGAATCTTCCCCTACCAGAGTTCCCTGTAATATGATGTGGTCGGTTGGAACACGTACTTTGTAGTCTCAGCAGAGACACCTGGGCCTTGACGGTCTCCAGCAGCTCCGGTCATTTCACGCTGACGGTCACTTTCATTTTTCCGAAGGTTGGTGATTTCCTTCTTCAATTCATCGATGCAGTTCGACTAGAGGGAGAAAACCAGTAATAACCATTACAGTGTCAGTGTGTACTGGGAAGGTAACTGCAGGCTGATACTCACAGATAAACCCAGTCTGCCCCAACTTATAAATGAATGAAATGCACACAGTGCAGAACTACAGCCAATGGCAGGAAGATTCCATTGAAAGGTGTCAATCATCACCTGTATAACTGGCCACACCTCCCAACTTTCCCCCTGTGCTTTATAGTAAAGTATAAGGGCCAGTAGACTTGTATTGTGTGTCCCCAGCCTTAGTGTATACCATATGCTGCCCAATTCTATACAGCAGTTACAGTTTATTTCATTGTCCTGCCATCTAATAGTAAAGTGGGGTCCCAGCATTAGAAAGGGGGGTTACCTTTTCTTGAAGTTCCGAAGCCATCTTATCTATTATAGCCTGGAACGCCGTCTCCTGGGAAGATTGTTTCTTCCTAACATCTTCCAGGTTAGCGTTGAGGACATTTAGAGTGGCCTCTAGTTGGAGACGTCTCTCCTTCTCCTCTGAGGCCTCATTGTGGGATTTCTGTGGAGCCAATAGAACACATTAATAGCAGTGAAGGGCTAGTGAGGTTAGGGTTAGAATTTCTATTTTCTATCTATTACAGACCTCCTTCTGGTTGGAGAGGTTGGCCAGGTCCTTTCGAAGATTCTGTATTTCTTGGCGATAATCTTCTTCATTGACTTTCTTCTCTGAAAATTGAATAACACAGATGATTGTGAATAAACATTCACCATATCATGGGCACTAATCCAAACTACCAGCCACATTTCTACCGTACATATTCACATACAATGGACATATTCATTAAGGGGCAGTATTGCAATATACCGTGCCGTTATCACCATTACAGAATTCTCTCACTGCCACATGGTGATTTAGAACAGCGCCATAATAGAATGACACAGACGTAAAATCCAGAAGAGACAGCGGAATTGTATTCAGCTAATATGGCCAATAACCATTAAATTATTGTTTCTAGCCTTTACATCCCCTTTAATGCAAAATGTAAAAAAGACAGCAACGGTGACCGGTGATATCACACAATCCACATGGAATCAATCAGTTCCCATTCATATACTTACTGATCTCTGAATTTTTATTTTTCAATTCCTCCTCCAATCTCTCCATTCGCCTTGCCAGCTCTTCCATCTTCTCTGCTTGCTGGGCCAGCTTGTGCATGAGGCTCTGAGCCTCCCTTCTCTTGTCCTCAGCACTCATCTCCCCTTCCGATACCTGGAAAATCAATGTTAATAAGTGAGGAAGGTGCCGTGTCTACGTGTCGCTTGGTTTCTGTGCAGGTGGAGCCGCCTATAATATTAATTATCTTCACTTCTACTGGATTTCTAAGGTTAGAATTAGCCAGATAATGTCAATGGGACAAACAAGGTCCCAGGGCACCAAAGTCTTTATTGATTTAAAATTAACCATAAAGATGTTTTGCTCTTTATATCCCACTGATTGTACTGCAAGGTGAGGACCTAGCCAGGGGCGTAACTACCAGCGGAGCAGACACTGCGTCTACAGGGGCCCCATCTTCTTACTTTCCCTATGACAGTTACAGCCTCCCCCTAGGAAACTGCCATATATAAAGCAGGAAAGGGCCCCATCACAGTTTTGCTGGAAGGTCCCAGAGACTGCTAGTTACGCCCCTGGACCCAGCCATATAGGGTGATACTTATAAATGGAAATGACCAGTATATTGTATATCTAAAGGATTAAATGAAACACCCCATGTACCATGATAATATATTGTTAATAGGAACCCTTCCTCTTATAACACGGCTTCCCTATAGATAAACATTTTACTCCTCCTCAGTCACAACTAAATAACCAGAGTCGGGTCTACCCACCTGTCAATTGGGGACACTTACATTTGGATGAAGGGCACCATGAAAGGTCGCCCATGTCATCGTATCGGAAGCATCTGGGATGGCGTTGACTTTTCTAGACATCGTCTCCTAAATGGAATAAAGGATTTTTATGTAAGTTTCTTACAATGGGATCTTGGAATAATTCAGGCAACATAACTGTGATCCAATAATGGTCTCACCAATGACTCGGAGATGTTGGGGAGGATCTTGCTCTGAGCCTCCATAGTCTGAAGTCTCCGCTCAATGTCGTCCATGTCCATCTAAGGGAGAAGGAGAAAATAGGAAATTAAATTGACATTATGAGCTGCAGTAAAATGTGTAAATATGGACAACTTCCTGGTTTCTATGGCAATATGGGAGACAACGGAAGGTAAATGGAGAGACCACCAATCTACTAGAATTAGAAGTGAAAAGACCTTCATAGACTTCAGTCATTTGCTCCCAGAAATTTACCTTCTTTTCTTCTTTTTTGCTTTCAAATTCTCTGTGCATCTGTTTTAATGGAGTCCGTCCATGGCGTTGACTTGGTCATAAGATCCTGATGGTTCCCCATGACCTGGAAAAGGAAGGACGAGCGTGAGAATCTTTATTTCTTACATTTAGATTGCATCCGGGATGAGGAGGAGACTGAAACCAAGGGGGTTTCTGGGTGTACATTTTATCCCCTTACCATTCCGACACCACAGCCATCTTATGGGACTCAAACTCCTCTCAACACAGAAATTCCACCTGTCCAGCACAGGCTCTGTCCCTGCTGGCTGTGCTGGAGCAGAGTTTTTGGGGGGTGGTGCCTCCTGTGCTGGTATTCCCTGGATCACTGTAAATTTGTTTCTCTCTCCCATATCCATGTTCTCCCGACTCCCAACGGACTAGAACACACAAAGCGTCAGCCACATCCACGGCAGTGGGATTCCGACCTCACTGGCGCGGTATACTGATTGGTACGTCGTAGACATTTCTTAGTAATAGGAAAGCAAAGCCAATAGATTAAAAAACAATATTTATACATAGTCAATAACAACAACTGGCGTGCAATGGGATAGCGGTTTACCATGCACCGGAAGGTGGTTGGAAGTGTGAAGGGTGTGTACCTTCCGTGTGGTATTAGGGTGTGTATGTATTTGCATTCCAGACCATATTAGTAAGGTTGTACTGAAAACAGAAGTAGGTTGGATGTGAGGATGTGTCAGTAGGGTGTACCTGTCTGTGTGGTGTTAGGGGTATGTATTTACATTCCAGACCATAATTTAAGTATGTGCTATGGAAACGGAAGGTAGGTTGGAGTGTGAGGGTGGTGTCCAGAATTTGTGTACCTGTCCATAGTGGTGTTTAGGGGTATGTTTGGCATTCCAGACCATAATCCATAATTTAAGTACGGTTACCATGGAAATGGAAGGTAGGTTGGAGTGTGAGGGTGTGTCAGTAGGTGTGTACCTGTCTGTGTGGTGTTAGGGGTATGTATTTACAGTCCAGACCATAATTTAAGTACGGTTGCTATGGAAATGGAAGGTAGGTTGGAGTGTGAGGGAGTGTCAGTAGGTGTACCTGTCCGTGTGGTGTTAGGGGTATGTATTTGTATTCCAGACCATAATTTAAATACGGTTGCCATGGAAACGGAAGGTAGGTTGGAGTGTGAGGGTGTGTCAATAGGCGTATACCTGTCTGTGTGGTATTAGGGTGTGTGTTTCCATTCCAGACCATAATTTAAGTACGGTTGCTATGGAAACGGAAGGTAGGTTGGAGTGTGAGGGTGTGTCAGTAGGTGTGTACCTGTCCATGTAGTGTTAGGGGTATGTATTTGCATTCCAGACCATAATTTATGTACGGTTGCCATGGAAACGGAAGGTAGGTTGGAGTGTGAGGGTGTGTCAGTAGGTGTGTACCTGTCCGTGTGGTGTTAGGGGTATGTATTTGCATTCCAGACCATAATTTATAGTACGGTTGCCATGGAAATAGAAGGTAGGTTGGAGTGTGAGAGTGTGTCAGTAGGTGTGTACCTGTCTGTGTGGAGTTAGGGGTATGTATTTCCATTCCAGACCATAATTTTTGTACGGTTGCCATGGAAACGGAAGGTAGGTTGGAGTGTGAGGGTGTGTCAGTAGGTGTGTACCTGTCTGTGTGGTGTTAGGGGTATGTATTTGCATTCCAGACCATAATTTAATTACGGTTGCCATGGAAACGGAAGGTAGGTTGGAGTGTGAGGGTGTGTCACTAGGTGGTACCTGTCTGTGTGGTGTGTAGGGGTATTTATTTGCATTCCAGACCATAATTTAAGTACTGTTCCCATGGAAATGGAAGGTAGGTTGGAGTGTGGAGTGTGGTTGTCAGTTAGGTGTGTACCTGTCTGTGTGGTGTTGGGGTATTTTTTTGCATTCCAGACCATAATTTAAGTATGGTTGCCATGGAAACGGAAGGTAGGTTGGAGTGTGAGGGTGTGTACCTGTCTGTGTAGTGTTAGAGGTATGTATTTGCATTCCAGACCATAATTTAAGTACGGTTGCCATGGAAACGGAAGGTAGGTTGGAGTGTGAGGGTGTGTCAGTAGGTGTGTACCTGTCTGTGTGGTGTTAGGGGTGTGTGTTTGCATTCCAGACCATAATTTAAGTACGGTTGCCATGGAAACGGAAGGTAGGTTGGAGTGTGAGGGTGTGTCACTAGGTGTGTACCTGTCTGTGTGGTGTTAGGGGTATGTATTTGCATTCCAGACCATAATTTAAGTACACCGGAAGGTAGGTTGGAGTGTGAGGGTGTGTCACTAGATGTGTACCTCTCTGTGTGGTGTTAGGGGTATGTATTTGCATTCCAGACCATAATTTAAGTACACCGAAGGTAGGTTGGAGTGTGAGGGTGTGTATTTGTGTTTGTGTCTTTTCTGTGGCCCTGCAGATATTTGAAAACTACAGCTCTCACTTTTCACCAATAGCGGATGTCAGCAGGGAATGCTGGGAGTTGTAGTTTGCACAGGATGGACATCCCTGCTATTAAACTAATGGTCATACTTCATTCTAAATACATAACCATACAAGCAAGAAGAAGAAATAGAAAGACCCGGAATTTGGCTCTTATAATTATAATGAATTCTGGGTAAATTCTGATTGGCCCAGTGCAGTGAGTGACAGTGCCAGGAACATTTCACACCAAAGTGAAAGTTGGGGTTTGATCACATGACCCCTGAAACCTCCCAATGTCCATGTTAGGGAATTGACCCATTAGGTCAATGGGGATTTTTTTTTGGAGAACGTGGGACATTTCCACGGATTCCTTATCTAGGTCCAATTCTCCTAGGTGTCCCCATGTGTCTAGCTCCATAAATAGTCACAATAAAAGGGAAGAAGAAGAAAAAATACAACAGCTGAGCAGCACTTACTTTATCTGCAGGAACAAACAGGAAACTGACTTGTGAGTCATCAGCAGCCTCTTATATACCCCCAGTGACATCACCTTTGTGACATCACTGTTTTTAAACCTCTAAAGCAAAAAAGGGGAAAACAGACAGTTAAACACGGTTAAAATGGTGAAATGTGGTAGATTTGAATAATGATGTTTTACTGTTAATAGGGGACAATAGTTCCTGTTCTTTCTATTTCTTCTTCTTCCGTTTTATTCTTCTGCTTTTTTGGACCGTACCTCCTCCCACAGTTTTTAAGCTAGAGACATGAAATTCGGTACAGACGTGCGGGACATATAGGAGAAGTGTGCTATCTTCTAGCCAAGGAATCTGTGGAAGCGTTACAGCGTTATCGGCGAATTTTCGGACATTTTTTCTTATAGACTATAATGGTAACAATCCTCAAATGTGGATATTTTCAAAACAGTTTGTTTCATGGTCATAAATACAAACGGTGATACCCCCAACCCCCATACAGACACAGGTACACCCACCTACTGACCTACCTTTCCATCCCCATGGAAGCCAAACTTAAAGGGTAACTATAGTCAAAAAACTAATTTTGATCACTCATCCATAAAAATTAGTTATATTGTCATACATGCAAAAACACATACCCCCACCTCACACGGGAACACAGACCTACTGACCTACCCTTTGATTCCTGTGGTAGCCATATTTAAAGGGTAACTAAGGTAAAAAAACTAATTTAGATTTATCCTCAATAAAATAAAGTTTTATGGTTGTAAACACAAAAAAGACATACCCCCTCAACCAGACCCAGGTACACACACCTACTGATCTACTTATCCATTACAGTGGCAGCCCTAATTAAAAGGGTAACTAAAGTCAAAAAAACTAATTTTGACCAATCATCAAAAAAGTTGTTTTTTTTAACCCCCAACCCGACACAGGTAAACACACCTACCTGAAGGGATCCCCTGCGAGTTTGTGGTGGCCCCTGACTCCCTCATCACACCACGCAGGTCTCAGCCCCTCCGTGCAACGTGCAGCCTTTTTACACAGCAGATTGCGCGTATGAAGAAATCATACGCGTGATCAGCTGTTTAAAACCAGACCCGAACTTCCAGAACTGAACCGTAAGTTCGGGTCTGGTCTTTTAAACAGGCGATCACGTGTATGTTTTCTTCATATGCACAATCTGCTGTGTAAAAAGGCTGCACGGATTATGGGCTTCTGGCGGGCCCTACTACCATCCGGGCCCCCCTGCAGTAGTTACGCCACTGCTACTGATCTACTTATCCATTACTGTGGCAGCCATACTTAAAGGGTAACTAAAGTCAAAAAAACTAATTTTGACCAATCATCAAAAAAGTTTGTTTTTTTAACCCCCACGTGGCACAGGTACATACACCTACTGACCTACCCCTCTATTACTGTTGAAGCCCTACCTAAAGGGTAACTAAAGTCAAAAAAAATGTTGACCAATCATCAAAAAGTTTGTTTTTTTTAACCCCCAACCCGACACAGGTACACACACCTACTGATCTACTTATCCATTACTATGGTAGCTTAAATGGTAAATTAAAAAAAAAACTAATTTTTATCAATAATCAAAAAAGCTTTTTTTTTAACCCCCACGGGGATAGGTACACACACCTACTGACCTACCCCTCCATTACTGTTGCAGCCATACTTAAAGGGTAACTATAGTCAAAAAACTAATTTTGATCAATCATCCATAAAAATTAGTTATATGGTCATACATGCAAAAACACATACCCCCACCTCACACGGGAACACAGACCTACTGACCTACCCTTTGATTCCTGTGGTAGCCATATTTAAAGGGTAACTAAGGTAAAAAAACTAATTTAAATTTATCCTCAATAAAAGAAAGTTTTATGGTTGTAAACACAAAAAAGACCCCCTCAACCAGACCCAGTTACACACACCTACTGATCTACTAATCCATTACAGTGGCAGCCCTAATTAAAAGGGTAACTAAAGTGAAAAAAACTAATTTTGACCAATCATCAAAAAAGTTTGTTTTTTTAACCCCCAACCCGACACAGGAAAACACACCTACCTGAAGGGATCCCCTGCAAGTTTGGGGGTGGCCCCTGACTCCCTCGTCACACCATGCAGGTCTCAGCCCCTCCGTGCATCGTGCAGCCTTTTTACATAGCAGATTGTGATCAGCTGTTTAAAACCAGACCCGAACTTCCGGAACTGAACCGGAAGTTTGGGTCTGGTCTTTTAAACAGGCGATCACGTGTATGTTTTCTTCATACGCGCAATCTGCTGTGTAAAAAGGGTGCACGGATTATGGGCTTCTGGCGGGCCTTACTACCATCCGGGCCCCCCCCCCCGCAGTAGTTACGCCACTGCTACTAAATGGTAAAGTAAAAAAAAAAACATAAATTTTTATAAATAATCAAAAGAGTTTGCTTTTTTTAACCCCCACGGGGATAGGTACACACACCTACTACCTACCCCTCCATTACTGTTTCAGCCATACTTAAAGGGTAACAAAGATCAAAAAAACAATTTTGAACAATCATCAACAAAGTTTATTTTGTTTAACCCCCAACCTGACACAGGTACACACACCTACTGATCTACTTATCCATTATTGTGGCAGCCATACTTAAAGGGTAACTAAAGTCAAAAAATGTTTTTGACCAATAATCAAAAATGTTGTTTTTTTAACACCAAGCATGATACAGGCACACAACTACTGACCTACCCCCCCCCCATTACTGTGGCAGCCATAGTTAATGGGTAAGTAAAGCCAAATAAACTAATTTTAAACAATCATATTTAAAGGGTAAGTAAAGTGTAAGGGTAAGTAGAAAACTACAATGTTCTCATCATTACCATTATTGAGTTTTAAAATCTGCAGCACAAACATGCACATTCTCTTCCAAAATGCCGTCTTTCAAGCCAAATTCAAAGGTTATACTTAAACTTTCCTTTTCTAGTTGGTATTATTATGTATTGGGACGGAATACGGGTATTTTATTGGTGTTTTGGTAGGTGACTCTATGTGGCTGAATAAATAACTTTTCATTATAGCTGTTTTATAGTGTTGTGCTCTGTGCGGTATGGTTCCCTGCCATATTTGATTTTAGTCTTTTTTTTTTTTTTGCCGCTTCGATCGACCGTCAACCGTTCATTTGTCCAAATCGGACAAGTTGGAAAATCACTACCGGTCGTGCAGTCCTCTATAGACCACACGATCAGTCGCGCCTAACTGTTGGATGTGGATGCTTTTGCCGCGACCAACAGTCCTTCCTCCTGGCCGACCGATCAAAAGCCTCGAACAGTTGGTCAGGAGGACGGATTGTATAGTGTGTAACACCCTTAAGATTTGTACAAAGCTAAATTACCACCCCAAACCTCCAGTGCGCAGTATTTACCTTGTTCTCCTACCCACTGGTAAGCACTAAGCAGATATTCCTCCCAATCGTCTCTTCTATGCTCTGTCTGCAAGTGTACATGTGCGCAAAGAGGGAACAGCTTTACGTCACTGGATGTGACATCCCCCCAAGCTGTGGCCTCTGCGCATATGAAGTCATAAAAGAGCTTATAGGCACAGCGGAGGAGACAGTTACGGAGAAGAGGATCGGGAGGAATATCTCCATAGTGGTGGTTTGGGTAGCAAGTTATTGCAGTCTTACTTTTTAGTAACTTGCCCTTGTATGGCTCAGTAAGAACTGATGCTATCATTGATACTTTTCCCCAGGCTCCTCTGCTGCTGGTTTCCCCTTTCTCAGTGCCAAATCTTTATTTGGCACACACCTTATAAAAGCTGTAACTTTTTGACTTATGCTTCTTATTCTTTCTGCCACAGGGGCCACTGTTGTCCCTTCCACAGGAGGAAAAGGGGAAGTTCCCTCTACTATATCATTCAAGGAGGCAAGCAGAGTGATCTGCGATGGGGATAGGATCGGGGTCTCTATTCAGAAGATTTACCTGGAGAAATATTCACTGTCAGAAGACTCGCTCTATCTTGGGCTGCCGCAATGCAATGTCACTGAAAGTGACGCCACTGATGTCATATTGAAAGCCAAATGGAACGAGTGCCAAACAGAAAAACAAATTGTAAGTGACCCAGGGAAGGTTTAAAGTCAAAATTTAAAGGGGCCACACACTGTTGGAGATTACTGCTCTAGTGATCCTTCTCACGCGCGCCAATGTCAGAGACAGGGGCATGTTAATATGTCTGGGATGGAGAGGAGTGAAGAGCTGTCAGCCGCAGCAGTGTGGATTTTTTCCCCCCGTTTGTATTTTAATTATACTAGTGGGTGCTGCCATACTGCTCATGAAATGTATGTGCATATGAGGAATCCACTTTAAAATTGGAGCAACATTACAATTATAGTAACCAGGGTTAAATAACGACTTAAAGGGCAAGTCCACCTCTCAGATGAAAAACTGTATGAGAGTAAATCAACCATATAAATCATGGTCTCCTTTAGTCCACCAAGTCCATCCCTTTTATTCTAGTCCAGACTGTAGCATGGCCTGTAGACTAATCTGTAGATCAGGTGAATACTATGTGAATCAATACCAATATGGACAGATAAGATCAAAACTATTTAAAGGGTAACTGTGGTCTCCATACAAGTCCTCTGGTTAAGTTATAGGTTTGTAAAGTTACACTCGACAGTCAGGATGAAAAAGGAAGTGTGTGACAGTCACATGATGGGCAGTGTAAGAACCCCCCCCCCCAAAAAAACCTATCTTTTCTGAAGCTATTTAAAGACAGTTACAGCAGTAGGATACAACTGGGCATGCTCAGTGCCAGTGGCAGGGTGGGCAGAGCAATGGTGCTGGTGATTTCACAGCTTACGGTGCTAGCTGGAAACACCACCCTTTGTATTTCTATAAGTTTGTGTAGATTTAATCTAGAAGCGTGATACTGGAGTGCTCTTTCTAATAAATGACACTTGTATGGAGACCTCAGTTACCCCTTAATCGATCTGCCGATAGGACATTGGGGAGTATTGGGGGACAATAATGTGTCCGTTCCAGTTTTCTTACATAGAGGCGTATTTATAAAGAAACAGAAATCTTTATGATTGGACATTGCTGTCAATTATTTTGCCATTGCTGCTTAATTTCCCCAAAAAGTATCGTAAATTACATTGTAAATTACAAAGAACATATCCAATGGGAACTGACAATGGATTTTGTTTATTTTTTTCCAGAATAAAACCCATGTAGTGGTAAAAAATGTCTTATATGTCAATACATTGACCCAGGAAAGCGTGAAAAGTCCTCGTCTCCTGGCACACATTACCTGTGTATTTAATAACAATATTCTGGTATCGACGGACTACACCCCTCCTACAGAGTAAGTGGTCACATGCTCAGAGTTTTAAATAATAAGTTTGCCTGGCCTGGCCTGTGCTGTTAAACCAGTGAATAATATATATATATATTCACTATAATTGACACATTCCATTTTAACCCTTCACTATAATTGACACATTCCATTTTAACCCTTCACTATAATTGACACATTCCATTTTAACCCTTCACTATAATTGACACATCCCATTTTAACCCTTCACTATAATTGACACATCCCATTTTAACCCTTCACTATAATTGACACATCCCATTATAACCCTTCACTATAATTGACACATCCCATTTTAACCCTTCACTATAAGTTGAAGGGGTTAAAATGGAATGTGTCAATTAAGTGAGGGTTTAAAATGGCATGTGTCAATTATATTGAGGGTAAAATGGAATGTGTCAATTATATTGAAGGGATAAAATGGAAATGTGTCATTATATTGAAGGTTAAATGGGATGTGTCAATTATAGTGCAGGTTAAATGGGCTGTGTCAATTTAGATGGTTAAAATGGATGTGTCAATTATAGTGAAGGGTTAAAATGGAATGTGTCAATTATAGTGAAGGGTTTAAAATGGGAGTGTCAATTCATAGTGAGGGTTAAAATGGAATGTGTCAATTATAGTGTTGAAGGGTTAAATGGAATGTTAATATGTAAAGTTTAAGGTATTGTCAAAAGTGGTTTTTAAAATGGAATGTGTTCAATTAAGAGGTTACAGGTCGAATTATGTGAAGGGTTTAAAATGGATGTGGTCAATTATGTGAAGTTTAAAGAGGGATGGTGTCATTATAGTGTATGGTTTATGAAATGGAATGTGTCAATATTGACGGTTAGATGGAATGTGTCAATTATAGTGAGGGTTTTACAATGGATGTGTCAATTATAGTGAATGGTATTAAATGGAATGTGTCAATTATTATGTTAGGAAGGTTAAAATGGATGGCATTATGTGAGTTAAAATCAATATTTAGTGAAGGGTTCAATGGAATGTGTCGAATATAGTGAAGGGTTAAAATGGGGTGTTCTTTGTGAATAGAATCAATTATATGAAGGGTTTTAAATGGACCTGTTCAATATAGTGAAGGGTTATTTTTCAAATGGGATGGTTGTCCAGATTATAGTGAAGAGGTTAATAAATGGAAGTGTCAATTATAGTGAAGGGTTAAAATGGGATGTGTCAATTTATAGGAAGGGTTCAAAATGAATGTCTGTCAATTATAGTGACGGGTTTAAAATGGCAATGTGTCCAATTCAGTAAGGTCAAGATGAAGTATAGGAATTTAAAATGGAATGTGTCAATTATAGTGAATGGGTTTCTAAACTGGAATGTATTCAATTATAGGTTGAAGGGGTTAAATGGATGGTCAATTATAGTGTACGGTTATCAAATGGAGAGTGGCCAATTATCGTGAACGTTTAAATGGAATGTGTCAATTTAGTGAAGGTTAAAATGAATGTGTTTTAAAGGTTTCATGACGTAATTGGCAGTTTAAAATGGAATGTTGTAATACGTGAAGGGTTTAAAATGGAATGTCAATTATAGTGAAGGGTTAAAATGGGATTGTCAATTACTGCGTGAAGAGGTTAAAATGGAATTGTGTCAATTATAGTGAAGGGTAAAATGGAATGTGTCAATTATTAGTGAAGGTTCAAAATGAATGTGTCAATTATAGTGAAGGGTTAAAATGGGATGTGTCAATTAATAGGAGGTTAAATGGAATGTGTCATTATAGAATGAAGGGTAAAATGGATGTGTCAATTATAGTGAAGGGTTAAATGGAATGTGTCAATTAAGTGAAGGTTAAATGGATTGTGTCATTATAGGTGAAGTTAAAATGGAATGTGTCAATTATAGTGAAGGGTTAAAATGGGATGTGTCAATTATAGTGAGGGTTCAAATGGGATGTGTCAATTATAGTGAAGGGTAAAATGGAATGTGTCAATGTATAGTGAAGGTTAAATATGGGATGTGCAATTATAGTGAAGGGTTAAAATGGAATGTGTGCAATTATAGTGAAGGGTTTACAATGGGATGTGTCATTATAGTGAAGGGTTAAATGGATGTGTCAATTATAGTGAAGGGTTAAAATTGAATGTGTCAATTATAGTGAAGGGTTAAAAATGGAATGTGTCAATTAGTGAAGAGGTTAAAATGGAATGTGTCAATTTAGTGAAGGGTTCAAATGGATGTGTCAATTATAGTGAAGGGTTAAAATGGGATGTGTCAATTCATGTGAAGGTTAACAATGGAATGTGTCAATTATGTAAGGGTTAAAATGGAATTGTTCCAATATAGTGAAGGGTTAAAATGGCATGTGTCAATTATTAAGGGTTCAATGGGAATGTGTCATTATAGGAGGGTTCAATGGAATGTGTCAATTATAGTGAAGGGTTTAAAGGAATGGGTCCATTATAGTGAAGGTTAAAAGGATGTTCATTTAGTAGGTTAAATGGAATGTGTTTCAATTATAGTGAAGGGTTAAAATGGGATGTTCAATTATTAGTCTAAGGGTTTCAATGGGATGTGTCAATTATATGAAGGTTAAAATGGAATGTTGTCAATTATAGTGAAGGGTGTTAAATGGAATGTGTCAATTATAGTGAAGGGTTCAAATGGAATGTGTCAATTATAGTGAAAGGGTTCAAATGGAATGTGTCAATTATAGTGCGAGGGTTCAATGGAATTGTCAATTATAGTGAAGGGTTAAAATGGGATGGTCACTTAAGTGAAGGGTTCAAATGGAATGTGTCAATTAATTGAAGGGTTTCAAATGGAATGTGTCAATTATAGTTCAAATGGAAGTGTCATAATAGGAATGGTCAATTATAGTGAAGGGTTCAATGAAGTGTCAATTAGAGTGAAAAGGGGTTAATGGAATTGTCATTTTTGAAGGTTCAAATGGAATGTGTCAATTATAGTGAAGGTTAAAATGGATGGTGTCAATTATAGTGAAGGGTTAAAATGGAGAATGTGTCAATTATAGTGAAGGGGGAAGTGGTGAAGGGTTACAAATGGGAATGTGTCAATTATAGTGAAAGGTTTAAAATGGAATGTGTCATTATAGTGAAGGGTTAAATAAATGGAATTTGTCATTATATGTGACGGGTTCAAATTGAATGTGTCAATTAAGTGAAGGGTTTTCAAATTGGAATGTGTCAATTATAGTTAAGGGTTAAACGGATGTGTCAGTTTATTGAAGGGTTCAATGGAATGTGTCAATTATAGTTAAGGTTCAATGGAATGTGTCAATTATAGTGAAGGGTTAAATGCATGTGTCAATTATAGTGAAGGGTTCAAATGGAATGTGTCAATATAGTGAAGGGTTAAAATGGGATGTGCACTTATAGTGAAGCAGTTGAATAATGTGGAATGTGTCAATTATAGTGAGGGTTAAATGGAATGTGTCAATATAGTGAAGGGTTAAAATGCAATGTTGTAATATAGTTAGGGTTCAAATGTGAAGTGTCATTATGTGAACAGTTTAAAATGGAATGTGTCAATTATAGTGAGGGTTAAAATGGATGGTCAATTATAGTGAAGGGTTAAAATGAAATGTCTCAATTATGTGACGGTGTTCAAATGGAAACCTTTCATATAAGTGAAGTGTTAAAAAAAATGGGATGTGTCAATTATAGTGAAGGGTTAAAATGGGATGTGTCATTATAGTGAAGGTTTTAAAATGGAATGTGTCAATTATAGTGAAGGGTGTAAAAGTCATGTGTTCAATTATAGTGAATGGTTAAATGGAATGTGTCAATATAGTGAAGGGTTAAAATGGAATGTGTTCATTATAGTGTAAGGGTTCAAATGGGATGGTGTCAATTATGTGAAGGGTTCAAAATGAAGGTGTTCAATTATAGTGAAGGGTCAAATTGGAATGTGTCAATTATGTGAAGGGTTAAATGGAATGTGTCAATTATAGTGAAGGGTTCAAATGGAATGTGTCAATTTAAGTGAAGGGGTTTCAAATTGAATGTGTCAATTATAGTGAAGGTTTCAAATGGAATGTGTCAATATAGTGAAGGGTTCAAATGGAATGTTCAATTATAGTGAAGGTAATGCATGTGTCAATTATAGTTTAAGGGTTCAAATGGAACGTGTCAATTATAGTGAACGTTAAATGGAAATGTGTCAATTATGTGAAGGGTTAAATGGAATGTGTCAATTATAGTGAAGGGTTAAAATGAATGTGTCAATTATAGTTAAGGTTCAAATGGAACTGTCAATTATAGTGAAGTTAAAATGGAATGTGTCCAATTATAGTGAAGGTTAAATGGAATGTGTCAATTATAGTGAAGGTTTAAAATAAATGTCTCAATTATAGTGAAGGTTAAAATGGAACCTGTTCAATTATAGTGAAGGGTTCAAATGGGATGTGTCAATTATAGTGAAAGGTTATTAATTTGAATAAGGATAATGCATGTGTCAATTATAGTGAAGTTACGGTGTTCCAAGTGTGAGGTTTTGGATGTGGTCCAATTATAGTGAACGTTAAATGGGGATGTTCAATTATAGTGATGGTTTAAAATGGAGTGTCAGTATAGTGAACGGTTTACAATGGGATGTGTCAATTATAGTGAAGGTAAGGATTTCAAATCATGAAGGGTTTAATATGTGGCATTATAGTGAAGGGTTTAAAAAAAGGGATGGTCACTTATAGTGAAGGGTTAAAATGGATGTGTCAATTATAGTGAACGGTTTAAAATGGAATGTGTCAATTATAGTGAAGGTTTAAATGGAATGTGTCGACTATAATTGGAAGGGTTAAAATAACATGTGTCAATTATAGTGAAGGGTTTTAAATGGAATGTGTTCAATTATAGTAGTTAAATGGTCTGTCAATCGTGAGTAATGGGATGTGTCAATTATAGTGAAGGGTTAATGGAATGTGTCATCTTAGTCTGAAGGGTTAAAATGGGTGTGTCAATTTATAGTGAAAGGGTTAAAATGGAATGTGTTCCAGAAGTGAATGGTTTAAATGGGAAATGTGGTCATTATAGTTAAGGGTTCAAATGGAACGTGTCAATTCTAGTGAACAGTTTAAAATGGATGTGTCAATGTATAGTTAAGGGGGTTAAAAGGGATGGGTCTTCATTTATAGTGAATGGTTAAAAATGGAACGTGTCCAATTATAGAGTAAGGGTTAAAATGCGAACTGTCAATTTGAAGTTGCACGGTTAAAACTGGAATGTTACTAATAGTTGAAGGGTAAATGGAACCTGTTCACTTATAGTGAACGGTTTAAATTGGGATGTGTCATATAGTGAAGGGTTAAAATGGGATGGTCAATTATAGTGAAGGTTCAAATGGATGTGTCAATCTAGTGAACGGGTTGTATTGAAAGGGATGTTGTCAAATTATGTGACGAGGTTTAAAATGGAATGTGTCATTATAGATGAAGGGTTCAAATGGAATGGGTCAATTAATAGTGAAGGGTTGTCAAATGGAATGTGGCAATTACTAGTGATAGGGTTCAAATGGGACGTGTCATATAGTGAACAGTTAAATGAATGTGTCAAATATAGGTGAAGGGTTGAAAATGGAATGGTCAATTATAGGAAGGGTTAAAATGCCATGTGTCAATTATAGTGAAGGGTTTCAAATGGAACGTTCAAGTATTAGAGTAACAGTTAAAATGGAATGTGTCAATATATAGGGAAGGGTGTAAAATGGAATGTGTCAATTATATGAAGTGTAAATGAAATGTCGCTCAATTATAGGAAGATGGTTAAACATGGAACCTGTCAATTAATAGTGAAGGGTTAAATGGATGGCATTAAGGGTAAAGGATGTGTCAATTATAGGAAAGGTTAAAATGGGATTGGTCAATTAAGTGAAAGGTTTAAATGAATGTGTCAATTATGTGAGGGTTAAAAGGGAATGTGGTCAAGTATCAGTGAAGCGGTTAACGATGGATGTGGTCATTATAGGTTGACTGGTTAAAATGGATGTGTCTTATAGTGAAGTTAAATGGAATGTGTAAACTTGAGAAGGTAATGATGCAATTATAGTGAATGGTTAAAATGAATGTGTCCAATTATAGGAACGGTTTTAAAATGGGTTGTGTCATATTATAGTGAAGGGTTAAAATGGATGTGTCCACTTATAGTGAACGGTTAATTTTTTGTTAAAATGGGATTGTCAATTATAGTGAAGGGTAAAATGGATGTGTCAATTATAAGTGAAGGGTTAAAATGGAATGTGTCCAATTATAGTGAAGGGTTAAGTGGTAAAACGTGAATGTTGTCAATTAAGTGAAGGGTAAAAATGGAATGTGTCCATTATAGTGAAGGGTTAAAATGGGATGTGCATTTACAGTGAAGGGTTTTTTTTAAATGGATGTGTCAATTATAGTGAAGGGTTAAAATGGGTATTGTCCACTTATAGTGAAGGGTTTAAAATTGAAATGTGTCTTATAGTGAAGGGTTTAAATGGAATGGTTCAATTATAGTTAAGGGTTCAAATGGAAGTTGTCAAATTATATGAACAGTTAAAATGGAAGTGTCCAATTTATCAGTAAGGGTTAAATGGGATGTGTCAATTATAGGGAAGGGTTTAAATGGAAGACTTAATTCTAGAGAAGAGGTTAATAAAATGGAAGTACGTGTCATTATAGTGCATGGTTTAAAATGAAATGTTCTCCATTATAGTGGAAGGGTTTGACAACTGGGACAACCTGTCATGATATGAACGCGTTTAACTGGTGAAGTTCAAATATAATGGGATCGTGTCAATTATAGTGAGGGTTTAAAATGGGGTTTCCATAGTGTGAAATGGCAATTAATAGGTGAACGTTAAAATGGGGGATGTGTCATTATAGTGAAGGGTTAAAATGGAATGGTGTCATTATAGTGGCAGGGTTTAAAATGGAATGTGGTCAATTATAAGTGAGGTAAAATGGAATGTTGTCACATTATTATGTGAGGTGGTTAAAATGGATTGTTCAATTCTATGAAGGTTAAAAATGGAATGTGTCATTATAGTTGAAGGGCTTCAAAAATGGAATGTGTCCATTATAGTGAAGGGTTAAAATGGGACTGTGTCAATTAGTGAAGGGTTAAAATGGAATGTGTCAATTATAGTGAGGGTTTAAATGGAATGTGTCCTATATAGGAAGGGTTTCAAATGGATGGTGTCAATTAGTATAAGGGTCAATGAACGTGTCAATGTATAGTGAACAGTTAAAGCCGTGAATGTGTCAATTAATAGTTAAGGGTTAAAATGGGATTGGTCATTATATGTGAAGGTGTTAAAATGGAACGTAGTTCAATTATAGAGAGGGTTAAAATGGAACGTGTCAATTATAGTGAGGGTTAAAATGAATGTCTCAATTATAGTGAGGGTTAAAATGGAACCTGTTCATTAGTCGTGAAGGGGTTAAAATGGGATGTGTCAATTTAGATGAGGGTTAAAATGGGGATTTGCTCAAATTATGTGAACGGTGTTAAAAATGAATGTGTCATATATGAAGTGGTCAAAGGTTGGAAAGGAGTTGATGATGTGAAGGAAAAGGAATGTGTCAATCATATGACGAGTTAAATGGAATGTGTCAACTTATAAGTGAACGGTTTTAAAATGGATGTGTAATTTAGTGAAGGGTAAAATGGAATGTGTCAATATAGTGCAATGGGTATAAAATGGATGTGTAATTATAGTGAAGGTGTTAAACATGGAAGTGTCCACATTATAGTGAAGGGTTAAATGGACGTGTCAATTATAGTGTAAGAGGGTTAAAATGGAATGTGTCATTATAGTGATATATCATATATATTAGATATATATATATATCTAGTACTATATATTGATTCACTGGTTTTAACAGCACAGGCCAGGCACAACTTATTATTTTAGAACTCTGAAGCTGTTGACCAGCTTACCTGTAGGAGGGTGTATTCCGTGATACAGAATATTGTTATTAAATACACCAGGCATGTTGTGCCATGAGACGAGACTTTCACACAAAAATTAACGCTTTCCTGGGTCATGTAATTGCACTATAAGACAGTTTTTACCATACATGGGTTTAATTCGCGAAAAAAATAAACAAAATCCATTGCTCAGTTTCCCATTGGATATGTTCTTTGTAATTACAATGTAATTTACGATACTTTTTTGGAAATTAAGCAGCAAATGGCAACATATGACCCAATGTGAATGTAACATAAAGCGATTTCTCTGTTTCTTTATAATAACGCACCTCTATGTAAGAAAAACTGGATAACGACACAATTATTGTCCCCCAACCCCATACTCCCCAGATGTCCTAAAATCGGCAGATCGATTAAGGGGGTAACGAGTGTCTCCATACAAGTGTCATTTTTATAGAAAGAGCAACTCCCGTATCACGCTTCTAGATTAACATCTTACAACACAACTTATAGAGAATACAAGGGTTGTGTTTCCAGCTAGCAACACCGTAAGCTGTGAAATGAATTCACCAGCCACACATTGCTTGCTCCGCGCCCTGCCCCCTCACTGGATGAGCATGCTCCCGGTTGTATCCTCCTCTACTTGTAACTGTCCTTTAAATAGCTTCAGAAAGATAGGCTTGGTTTTGGGGGGGGGGGGGGGGGGGTTCTTCACTTACTGCCCATCAGTGACTGTCACAGCACACATCTCCTTTTTTCATTCATCTGACTGTCGTAACGTGAGTGAACTTACAAAACCTCCTAACTACACAAGACTTGTATGGAGACCCACAGTTACCTTAAAAAAATAAATAAAACTGTTGTGATCTTCTCGGTCCATATTGGTATTGATTCACATAGTATTCACATTAATCACTGATCTAACCAGATTAGTCTACAGGTCACTAAGCTTGCTAACAAAAAAAGTGCTGGAGCTATAAGAATAAGGGATGGGACTTGGTGGACTAACAAGGAACCATGATTTATATGTGATTTTACTCTCATATCAACGTTTTAATCTGAGAGGTGGACTTTCTGCCCTTTTAAGCGCCCAAGCCAGTAAGCCGACGTCCTAACGTCGTTATCTTTCACCCTGGTTACTATAATTGTACTGGTTGTTCACTATAATTGACACATTCCATTTTAACCCTTCACTATAATTGACACATCCCATTTGAACCCTTCACTATAATTGACACATTCCATTTGAACCCTTCACTATAATTGACACATCCCATTTTAACCCTTCACTATAATTGACACATAACATTTTAACCCTTCACTATAATTGACACATCCCATTTGAACCCTTCACTATAACTGACACATTCCATTTTAACCCTTCACTATAATTGACACATTCCATTTTAACCCTTCACTATAATTGACACATTCCATTTGAACCCTTCACTATAATTGACACAGAAACCAGCAACAATCGCACACGCTTATCAAAGTGTGTCCTAACGCTCGCTATTGTGTGCACGATTTGGTGCATTGTAATGGGACCTCAGTCTTATAGGTGACACTTCCCATTCTGACATGTAAACAAACAGAGAACATACAAACTCCAAGGGAGTAGTCAAACCCAGTACATCACAGTACAGTACATCACCAGAAATCTGTGCTAACCACTGTCTCTAATGTTGCCGTCCTGCCAGACATTACCCTGCAGGATTTCTTTGCTCTGTTTTTATTTCTAGTTCTCTACTTACTAATCATTTGAAAAAGATAACACCTCTTAGCCACTATCTAATCACACCCTTAACACCTGGCTGTGATATGCTAATTGGGATTTTCCAGGGTGCATAATTGCCACAGATTCTTGTACAAGTCATTCTGAATTGAGAAAGCCAGTCGGATGACTAGCGAAACGTCTTCAAGAACTAAACTTCAAGTCCAGTTGATCTAATTGAATACAACAGATATGTGTAACATAGTAATTGAGGTTGAACAAAGACATACGTATAACAGCTATAGTATCCTTGGACCCAGGTAGATTTCATTAAGAAAGTGACAGTGATTACAAATGGAATGTTTTCATTTTTGGGACAGGCTCCTCAAAATGGATCAGTGCCGTTTGGTAACCAGTTTGGCTGGGAGGGAATATTCCGTCCTTAATTGACAGTTACATGCTATCCAGGAATCCTAGAAATCATTCAATATTAGTTACATTTTAGCTTTAGTTCTCCTTTAATCACAAATTTCATTGAACGCCAATTCCCCAATTTTTATTGTAACATTTAGGGATGGAGGACCAGGTCACATTAACATACTCAGAGTCTTTTTTTTCCCCTTTCTTCCACCCCAGCCCCATAATTAGAATTTAATTTTTCTTTAGGTTTGTTACTATCGTTGAAAAATTGGAAGGGGGCGGAATGTTTCAAACGGAAATTTCCTTGTCCAATGGAGAGCAGCCCTTATCCCCGGATATCAAGTTCTCTGCCACTGATGACGTAAAGGTTCAAATTCGGATCAAAACCAATGATACTCAACTCAAGCTGGTGTTAAGTGATTGCTGGGCTACGCCGACTGTTATTTCGCAGGATAGCACGAGTTTTCCTTTCGTTACACAGAGGTACGGATTGGAATTAATATTATTATTTAGATCTGCCCTAACAACACTCAGTTAGTCCTAAAAAATCATACACACGTGCGACCCGCAAGGCACAATGTGTATGAATGTCAGTTTCGGCTGGCGTTGTATGGGCGATTCATCAGGAAAACGCTCGTTTGGTTGGGCATAATCGTCGCCCAAAACTGACTTCTGCCTTTCTCACTTGAGAAATATACAGTATCTTTTTATTGAAGTGGATATAAAAAGTCTACACATCCCTGCAAAATAGCAATTTTTTGTTTAATAAAAAAAAAACACAAAATAAGTTGTGTGCGAAATTTATTGCAAAATTATATAGAAGTCAAAAATAAATCGAAAAATAGTTTCATAAAAAAAGAAAAGGGAAAAAGGAATCTAACTAAAACCTGAATGTGCACGAAAGCAGCAGATGGGGCCAGACCAGCTGCGGAGTCAAACGTGATGTCTCAGACAATCAATGATGCCGATCCAGCCCCCATTGCTGTTTCTGTGCACGGAACATCGGCAGAGTACAGCCGAGGGAACCGGAGGGCTGGTAAGTATCTTCTGTGCAGAGTACAGCCGAGGGTCTTCTGTGCAGAGTACAGCCGAGGGAACCGGAGGGCTGGTAAGTATCTTCTGTGCAGAGTACAGCCGAGAGAACTGGAGGGCTGGTAAGTATCTTCTGTGCAGAGTACAGCCGAGGGAACTGGAGGGCTGGTAAGTATACAAGCCTCGCAGGTTTTAATGTTTGTTCTACTAAGTCTGAAATTTTTTTTGGGGGGTGGACATCCCCTTTAATGATGAAGAGGTGGCTAAACCATATTCTGTCTCATGTCAAACTGTATTTACATCAATTAAAGTGGCTTTTAGTTATATTTTTAAAGCCATAGTCTGCAAAGAACCTCCAAAACATGAAATGGATGTCATATAGAATGGTGTCAATCATGACAGTGATTATAAAACATCCAGAGCATTAAATATTACATAGAGGCAGGCATCAGCAGGTGAGAACATACAGTAAGGTAAAACAGTGGGTAAACTATGCAAACATGTATATTGACAGTCTCCCATATTTATGTGCCATGTTGAAAATGCTTAAAGGGTAACTGTGTGTGGTCTCGAATTCTTCCAAAATAGTAAGAATGATATAAAAATCCTTCCATCACACCTTCAAAAAAAAACCTAAATCATATCTCTAGATAAAATACATTCCCACTTATCCCCAGGGTCACATTCCCATTCATCCCCCAGGGTCACATTCCCATTCATCCCCCAGGGTCACATTCCCACTTATCCCCAGGGTCACATTCCCACTTATCCCCCAGTGTCACATTCCCACTCATCCCCCAGTGTCACATTCCCACTTATCCCCCAGTGTCACATTCCCATTCATCCCCCAGGGTCACATTCCCACTTATCCCAGGTCACATTCCCACTCATCCCCCAGTGTCCACATTCCCATTCACCCCCAGTGTCACATCCCACTTACCCCGGTTCACATTCCCATTCATCCCCCCAGGGTCACATTCCCACTTATCCCCAGGGTCACATTCCCACTTATTCCCCCAGTGTCACATTCCCACTCATCCCCCAGTGTCACATTCCCACTTTTCCCCCAGTGTCACATTCCCACTCATCCCCCCAGTGTCACATTCTCCCACTTTCACCCCAGTGTCACATTCCCCATTATCCCCCATGTTCACATTCCCACTCATCCCCCAGTTCACCATTCCCACTTATCCCCCAGGGTCAACTTCCCATCATCCCCTGTCACATTCCCACTTATCCCCAGTGTCACATTCCCCCATCTCCCCCAGTGTCACATTCCCACTTCCCCATGTCACTTCTTCCCACTTATCCCCAGGTCACATTCCCTTATCCCCCAGTTCACATCCCACTCATCCCCATGTCACATTCCCACTTATCCCCCAGTGTCACATTCCCCACTCATCCCCCAGTGTCACATTCCTACTTATCCCCCAGTGTCAACATTCCCACTCATCCCCCAGGGTCACATTCCACTTATCCCCAGTGTCACATCCCACTTAATCCCCAGGTCCACATTCCCACTTATCACCCCAGTGTCACATTCCCCTCCGCCCCCCGTGTCCACATTCCCACTCACCCCCCAATGTCACATTCCCCCATGCGGCAAGGGATACGTTGGAAAGACGGAAAGAGAAGATAGGATTCGCATGGGCGAACACAAAAGAGACATTAACAACTACACAGGGCAAAAGTCAAGGTATGAGACTCCAGTCTTTCAGAATCGGCATTGTGCCTCCCAGCTAAAGTGGCAAGTGTTGGAGGTAGTAAAACCCAATAAGAGAGGGGGCTATTATAGAAAAGCCCTATGAAGAAAAGAGGCCATCTGGACTGATAAACTGCATACGTTATATCCCACTGGCATGAATGAGGAAGCAGGGTTAAATAGCTTTGTCTAGTTAAGATATAACTTGCTTTTCGGTTTTTATACCCAGTATATGTTTATCTATTTTCCTTATGATTTATTATCTAGCGTAGTAATTGTATTATATAATATTATTTATACATTTTACTCAGGTGAGACACTGCCATCTACAGGACAAAGACAGGAATAAGAGTATCATTCTGTGATGGTTTATAACGAATAATCTTACTATTTGAATAATCTTGTATATGTTTCTATAGAGTTTTAGTATCATGTTTTTAAATGGACACTTATACTATTATATTCTTGTCACTATTGTATCTATTGTATTTAACTGACGACACTTTGTTTCAGTACTATTGAAATGATTTATTCAATTTTTTAAGGATGACAAACACGGGTGCATTGGCAAAATATTTTTTATTATGGCTGCACAATATTATGTATTTATAGCACTAGCACTTTATTGTATTGCACTTTATATTATTATTAGAGATGTCCGAACTTCGCAAAATCCGGTCCGCTCGAGGATCCGCAAATTTTCGGAAAAAATCCAAAAATTCGAAAATCCGCGAGCGGACCCGTTAAAAAGCAAAATATCCTTGAAATTATGAGATTTCTCGTATTTTCGAAAATACACGGTTTCTCGTAATTTCGAAAATTTTCGAAAATACGTATTTTCTAAAATACGCGTAATCCCCGTAATTTCGTACATTTTCGAAAATACGTATGTACGGAAATAAGAGAAATCCTTGTATTGTCGAAAATTTTCGAAAATACGAGAAATCCGCGGTTCGGAAGTTCGGAAGGCGGAAAATCCAGAAAAATCCGCCATTCGAGAACGGGATAAATCCGCGGCGGATCCGGGTTCGGATCCGTGAACCGGCATCCCTAATTATTATGCACTTGACTGGGTCCACTTTGGGCCCTGTCTTCACTGTAACCATGATTTGTTTGTGGAGTTGAGGGTTTAAATGTTTGATGATTTGGTCACATTGGTTATACCTGAGGAAGGGACAGGGCATCCCGAAACGTTGTAGCTGTTGTTGAATAAAGCAATTTTGGATTCACCATTGTAATGTGCTCCCTACATCATCTTGTGCTAAAGAATCTTCTGGCCCCTGGAGTGGAGGGCAAGGGGATCGCACCTATCGATTTGTCTGGCCAACAGCGGTGTGCTGGAGTGTCTCTTGGACTCTACTAAGTAACACACCTCCCCAGAAGCATCTCCAACCGTTCACCAATCCTAATTAAGCTCAAAAATTGTAATCAACCATTACTCAAAGGAACATGGCGCTTCCACCCATTTTGGCTCACACTAACAACAGAGCCAGACTCTATGCCAGAACACATAGAATTTTACTTCAATCTGGACCATGATACAATATCTACAGGAACTAAATGGGATGCCTTTAAGGCGGTTCTATGGGGACATCTACAATCGTCAAATGCCCACATGAAAACACACTCCGACAAAAAAGAACGTAACATAGAACAATCCCTCCGAATAGCTGAAACAACATATACGCAGCAACCCATGCCTGAAAACAAACAAAACTGACAAACCGTCCAACTACCCTATGATAGTATACTCACTGAGAAATACAACAGAAAATCATTTTTTAGCAGACAGAGGTACTTCGAGCATGACCACCAATCCGTGGCAAGACTAGCTCATGGCCCTCCGGATCAAAATATGATCACCTCCATACAAAACTCAGAATGCACAACCTTCACAGACACCAAAGATATACTGGAAACTCTTGCCAACTTCTACACCAACCTGTTTACCTCCCATTTCACAACCCCCGAACAAACGCTCTAAATACCTATCAAACATACCATTTCCAAAACTCACTACACTTGAGGCCCAATCGCTTGAAAGTGAGATTACTGAACCTGAACTGAGGGAGGCTCTAGAGGGTATGGCAAATAATAAATCTCCTGGTCCGGATGGCATACCTACAGAAGTATAGAAAAGATATATAGAACAAATATCTCCAAACCTACTACAGGCCTATAATGATGCCTTCACCAAAGGGATACTACCCCCCTCTATGTACGAGGCTCACATAATACTCCTGCTAAAGTCAGGAAAAGACCCCCAAGACTGCAATTCATATTGCCGCATCTCCCTTTTAAATGCAGATTATAAAATGTTGGCAAAAATCTTGCCAATAGACTTCAAAAAGTCATCCTCAAAATTATACATCCACACCAGGCGGGATTTATGCCGGGTAAGTCCACCTCAATAAATATTCGGAAAACATTGATCAATAGCCAGGTAGACCACGATGATTCCGTAACCAGAGTGATGCTGTCATTAGACGTCCAAAAGGAGTTTGACTTAATTGAGTGGCCTTTTCTCTAGTCTTGCCTAAATCACTTCGGATTTGGACCCAATTTCTGTAAGTGGACTAAACTGCTTCATGCCCGACCGGTGGCATCTCTCAAAATAAACGGCTCCTGCTCACACCCATTTCCACTGACAAAAGGAACTAGACAGGGGTGCCCACTTTCACCATCCATTTGCTCTTGCGATAGAACCACTGGCCATCCGACCATAGAGATATTACAGGCCTCCGCTTGGGCCAAAACTCAGTGTTACTCAGTCTATACGCGGATGACCTAATTCTATATCAAATCAATCCCTTAGAAGTGCACATGATATCATCACAGAGTATGGCCCACTCTCCGGCATCTACATCAATTGGCGTAAATTGTGCCTATTTCAGATAGATAATCATATCAACTTTTCCCCATTTGCTAAAGCTCTGGTTCCCCTAGTCAAAGAATTCAAATACCTAGGCATTACAATACCGCAGACCCCACAAACTTTCTACTCTTCCAACGTTGCCCCACTACTAGAACTTGCTAAAACCAAAACGCAAATTTGGAAAAAATTACCTATCAATCTAATTGGTAGAATTAATCTGATTAAAATGATCCTACTTCCCAAAATCCTATACACCTTACAGCACACCATGACCATAATCCCTGACTCCTTATCTGCAGCTTTACAAAGTATACTACTATCTTTCCTCTGGGGCTCAGGACGCAATAGGGTAAGACTTAAAGTCTTACAGAGACCCAAAACTGAAGCTGGATTGGCAATGCCAGATTTTAGATTGTACTATTTAGCTGGTCAGCTGAAATACTTTAGAACCTGGTTATTGCCACCAACTAACCCCTCTGAAACCCCCCTACAGACCCTACCGGAGAAGCAGAGAGAATGCTACACTCATACTTTCCCACTTCCCCAATAGCCTTTCTATGCGGACAGCACAGTTCAAATGCTACATCCCTCCATGCACAACAACTGCATATCTGGAAACAAACCAACAAGATACTACAATACACAGGTATACCAGAAGAAACCACTATCTGGCACAATCCAACCTTCTCACACTTAGCATCCTTCACAGCTTCACAATACTGGGAGGAACGAGGGATACAATACTACAGATCACCGAAAATCCCAAACTACTGCCATACTCGGTATGCAAGAACTCTTCCAACCCCCCCACACATCACTATTCAGGTATCTCAACTGCAATATTGCATAATATCTGAGTTCCAAAGCACTGCACTCCCCATACAGACGCACCCTCATTTCCAGACTATACAACTGCCTACTCAGAGCCAACAGGCAGGAAGAGGCAGATACACTAATACATGGCGAGCATTCCCACCATCCCTGACACTATTAGAATGGGAAGACATAGCAGAATCCATGGTATCACCCTCTGCACCCAATAAATGAATGCTATTTTATATTATCCACAGTGGCGTAACTAGGAATCACTGGGCCCTCCAGCAAATCTATGATGGGGCCCCTATCCATGCTTCATCCACAGTGGTTTTCTGGGAGGAAGCTATATCTCTCATAATAGAATTTAGAAGATGGGGCCCCTTGGCTCCTGGGCCCCCCTGCGTTTGCTCCCCTGTAGTTACGCCCCTGATTATCCACCAGTCGTATTCTCTCCTGTACGAATGTCTCCTATATCCCCATCTACTCCTCCTCATGCCTAAATGCCACGAACCCTGCAGACTTTTGGCATCTCTTAAGGAACTGCCAGCATGTCCACAGGTTCTGGGGCAAAGTAAGATAGAGATGTACCTAGAACCCAAACTCTGCATCCTAGGAATACCTGAGGTTGATATCTGGAACAGACCCCAATTATTATTCCTCAAAGAATCCCTATTTTATGCCAGAAGGACAATAATCCTGACATAGATGGCCCCCAGCACCCACAAATTCGTTGTTTGGAAGAGAATGATTATGAATATGCTGCCCTATTGGAGGTTAATCTATGTCAATAGAGCCTGGACCCCCTGGTTTAACCATTTTGGTGTTCCCATATAAGATGCCAAAAGTATTATCTAAGGACAAGTAACTGCAAATATGACCAACAATTATGCACCCCTAATTCAATTTGTTTGTATACTACAGTTAAAGGGTCCAAAAATTACTTTAGGTCCATAAATGACTTTAGGTAAATTGATAGGAATTGCTTCCAATTTATTTCCATTGTTTATTTTGCATAGTTTTGAAGATGTTTACATTTTTGTGTGTGATATGGCAGCAACATCACCAGGTCCCCTGCACTTCCTGCTTCCTGCTCTGAAACTGTCAGTCAATCAGTCCTGTGTCTCCTCCTCCCCTTTGCAGCCCCCCTGTTCCTCCCACTCATGGACCCCATGGTCCCTCCAGTTGCAGTGCAGGCAGGGGTGTCCCTAGGGTTTTTGGCACCTGAAACAACTTTGAATGCCGCCCCTAGACCGAGTGGCGCGCGCAGCGCGCCGCCGTCGCGGGAAAGTGGGCGTGGCTTGGCGTGTGGGCGTGACTTCGCATGTGGGCGTGGCTTATCGCGTGGGCGTGGCAAATTTCATAATTTTGTTTTTGAAAATGGTTATTTATACGCTTCTCTATTTTTAGAAAACACTAAAAACATGTTGGTGCAACTGGTACATTACATTAGAAAGCCCTACCATACTCTGTAGAATAAAAGATGTTGGCCAAAAGATTTGTAAGCCCTGCTACACACGTCAAGGTAGACTCTTTCGCAGGGCCCTAACTATTATTATCTACTATATTTTTATATATAGATTATATATAATTATATAGATTATTTATCTATCTCTGCTATCTATCTATCTATATTATGTATCTATCTCTTCTTCTGTCTATCTATCTATCTCTGCTATCTATCTAATCTATCTCTCTCTGCTATCTATCTATCTATCTCTGCTATCTATCTATCTATCTCTGCTATCTATCTATCTATCTCTGCTATCTATCTTATCTATCTATCTCTGCTATCTATCTATCTATCTCTGCTATCTATCTCTCTATCTATCTCTGCTATCTAACATCTCTGCTATCTATCTATCTCTGCTATCTATCTATATCTAACTATCTCTATCTATCTCTGCTATCTATCTATCTCTGCTATCTATTTATCTATCTATCTCTGCTATCTCTGCTATCTATCTATCTATCTCTGCTATCTATCTATCTATCTCTGCTATCTATCTATCTATCTCTGCTATCATCTATCTTGCTATCTATCTATCTCTATCTCTGCTATCTTCTATCATCTACTATCTACTATCTAATCTATCTATCTCTCTATCTATCTATATCTATCTATCTATATCTGCTATCTATCTATCTATCTATCTATCTATCTATCTATCTATCTATCTAGCATCTATCTATCTATCATCTATCTACTCTGCTATCTATCTATCTCTGCTATCTATCTATCTCTGCTATCTATCTATATCTATCTATCTCTGCTATCTATCTATCTCTGCTATCTATCTAATCTATCTATCTCTGCTATCTATCTATCTCTGCTATCTATCTATCTCTGCTATCTATCTATCTATCTATCTCTGCTATCTATCTCTGCTATCTATCTATCTCTGCTATCTATCTATCTATCTCTGCTATATCTTCTCTGCTATCTGATCTATCTATCTCTGCTATCTATCTATCTATCTCTGCTATCTATCTATCTATCTCTCTATCTATCTATCTCTGCATCTATCTATCTATCTATCTATCTATCTCTCTCTCTCTATCTTCTATCTATCTACTATCTATCTATCTATCTATCTATCTACTATCTATCTATCTATCTTCTATATCTGCTATCTATCTATCTATCTATCTATCTATCTTCTATCTATCTATCATCTATCTATCTCTGCTATCTACTATCTCTGTCTATCTATCTATATCTCTCTATCTCTGCTATCTATCATCTCTGCTATCTATCTATATCTACTATCTTCTCTGCTATCTATCTCTGCTATCTATTTATCTATCTATCTCTGCTATCTATCTATCTATCTATCTCTGCTATCTATCTATCTATCTCTGCTATCTATCTTATCTATATATCTATCTCTGCTATCTATCTATATCTATCTATCTCTGCTATCTATCTATCTCTGCTATCTATCTAATCTATCTATCTCTGCTATCTATCTCTTCTATCTATTTATCTATCTATCTCTGCTATCTATCTATCTATCTATCTATCTATCTAATCTATCTATCTATCTATCTATCTATCTATCTATCTCTGCTATCTATCTATCTATCTCTGCTATCTATCTATCTATCTCTGCTATCTATCTATCTCTGCTATCTATCTATCTATCTCTGCTATCTATCTATCTATCTCTCTATCTATCTCTGCTATCTATCTATCTATCTCTGCTACTATCTATCTATCTATCTCTGCTATCATATCTATCTATCTCTGCTATCTATCTACGCTCTATCTATCTATATCTATCTTCTCTGCTATCTATCTCTGCTATCTATCTATCTATCTATCTATCTATCTATCTATCGATCTATCTATCTATCTATCTATCTACTACTATCTATCTATCTATCTTTCTATCTCATCTATCCTCTAGCTATCTATCTATCTATCTATCTATCTATCTATCTATCTATCTATCTATATCTCTTTATCTATCTATCTCTTTATCTAATCTATCTATCTATCTATCTATCTATCTATCTATCTATCTATCTCTGCTATCTATCTATCTATATATCTCTGCTATCTATCTATCTATCTATCTATCTATCTATCTATCTATCTATCTATCTATCTATCTATCTCTGCTATCTATCTATCTCTCTCTGCTATCTATCTCTGCTATCTATCTATCTATCTCTGCTATTATCTATCTATCTATCTCTGCTATCATCTCTATCTGCTATCTATCTACTCTGCTCTATCTATCTATCTATCTTCTATCTATCTCTGCTATCTATCTATCTATCTATCTATCTATCTATCTATCTATCTATCTATCTATCTATCTCTGCTATCTATTTATCTATCTATCTCTACTATCTCTGCTATCTATCTATCTATCTATCTCTGCTATCTATCTATCTATCTCTGCTATCTATCTATCTACTGCTATCTATCTATCTATCTCATCTATCTATCTATCTATCTATCTATCTATCTATCTATCTATCTATCTATCTATCTATCTATCCTATCTATCTCTGCTATCTATCTATCTATCTATCTATCTATCTATCTATCTATCTATCTATCTATCTATCTATCTATCTATCTATCTATCTATCTATCATCTATCTATCTATCTATCTATCTATCTATCTCTATCTATCTATCTATCTATCTATCTATCTATCTATCTATCTATCTATCTGCTATCTATCTATCTCTGCTATCTATCTATCTCTGCTATCTATCTATATCTATCTATCTCTGCTATCTATCTATCTCGATCTATCTATATCTATCTATCTCTGCTATCTATCTCTGCTATCTATTTATCTATCTATCTCTGCTATCTACGCTATCTATCTATCTATCTATCTATCTATCTATCAAATCTATCTATCTCTCTATCTATCTCTTCTCTGCTATCTATCTATCATTTCTGCTATCATCTACTCTATCTGCTATCTATCTATCTCGCATCTATCTATCTATCCTATCTATCTCTCTGCTTCATCTATCTATCTCTGCTACTATCTATCTACTCTGCTATCTATCATCTATCTATCTATCTATCTATCTCTATCTATCTATCTATCTATCTATCTATCTATCGTATCTATCTATCTATCCTATCTATCTCTGCTATCTATCTATCTTCTATCTATCTCTGCTATCTATCTATCTATCTATCTCTGCTACTATCTATCGTCTGCTATCTATCTCTATTCTATCTCTGCTATCTAATCTCTGCTATCTATCTATCTATCATCTATCTTCTATCTCAATCTATCTATCTATCTATCTATCTATCTCTGCTATCTATCTATCTATCTTCTATCGTATCTTCTATCTATCTATCTATCTATCTATCTATCTATCTATCTATCTATCTTCTCTATCTATCTATCCTTTATCTATCTATCTCTTTATCTTCTATCTATCTATCTATCTATCTATTCTATCTATCTATTATCTACTCTGCTATCCTATCTATCTATTATCTCTGCTATTCTATCTATCTATCTACTATCTTCTATCTATCTATCTGCTATCTATCTCTGATCTATCTATTCTGCTATCTATCTATCTATCTCTGCTACTATCTATCTCTGCTATCTCTATCTATCTCTGCTATCTATCTATCTCTCTATCTATCTATCTATCTCTGCTTCTTATGTATCTATCTATCTCTGCTTTTCATCTATCTATCTATCTCTGCTATCTATCTATCTATCTACTTATCTATCTCTATCTTCTCTATCTATCTATTCTATCTATCTAGCTATCTATCTATTACTATCTATCTATCTCTGCATCTCTATCTATCTATCCTTATCTATCTATCTATCTATCTATCTATCTCTGCTATCTATCTATCTCTCTCATCTATCTATCGTCTGCTATCTATCTATGTCTGCTATCTATCTATCTGCTATCTATCTACTCTGCTACTATCTATCCTCTATCTATCTATCTATCTATCTCTATCTGCTACTATCTTCTATCTATCTATCTATCTATCTTCTATCTATCTATCTATCTCTGCTATCTATCTATCTATCTCTGCTACTTCTATCTCTCTATCTATCTATCTCTGCTACATCACTATCTATCATCGCTATCTATCTATCTCTCTCTGCTACTATCTATCTCATCTATCATCTACTCTACTATCACTATCTATCTACGCTCTGCCCTCACACACACACACACACACACACTCACTCTCTCACACACACACTCACTCTCTCCCACACACCAACACACACTCTCACAAACACACTCTCACAACACACCACACACACTCACTCCTCTTACACACACACTCTCCTCTCCCTCTCTCTCTCTAACACACACACACACTAATACACACACACTCACCCTCTCTCTTACACACACACACACACCCACACACTCTCTCTCTCTCTCTCTTACACACACACACACACACACACTCTCTCTCTCTTACACACACACACTAACACTCTCTCTCTTACACACACACACACATACACCTCTCTCTCTCTTACACACACCACTCACCCTCACTCTCTCTCTTACACACACACACACACTCTCTCTCTCTCACACACACACCCACACACACTCTCTCCTCACCCACACCACCTCCTCTCTCTCTTACACACACACTCTCTTACACACACCACACACTCACCACTCACCTCTCTCTCTTACACACATACACACACACACACACACACTCTCTCTCTCACACACACACACACACACTAATACACACACACTCACCCTCACTCTCTTACACACACACACACACACACACACACACACACCACACACACACCACACACACCCTCTCTCTCTCTCTCTCTCTTACACACACACACACACACACACACTCTCTCTCTCTCACACACACACACACACACACTCTCTCTTACAACACAACACACACACACACACACACTCTCATCACACACCAGGTAAGATCCCCCCACCCCACCAAAAGTAGTGAGCACACAGATTATCTGCCTGACTGCCTCTAACCTCACTCACAACACAGTGCTGGCTGATTTTTAGAGCTGAGCATACTGTGAGACAGACATGTCCCTGTACATTGGACCCACGTGCTTCCTCTCACTTCCCCAAGTCTCTCACCTCATACCCGATCACAGTGCCCGGGCTCCCCCCCTGGACTCTGTTCTCTCCGATCTGAACCCGGGGATGAGACACTGCTGGATGGGGCTCCGGGACTAAACTTCCATTCTGTCCGCTCAGACTGGAACTTCTATGTTCCTGGCTGCACGGCTGCACGGACAGGCTACTTTCTCGGCTCCGTTACTGCCCTCACATTAAGTGCGTAAGTCAAGTAACTTACGCACAGGGGCAAGGGGGTGTACCGGAGCAGCTGTGGGACCAGTGGGCGCGCCGCGCACAGTGCAGAGTCCAGAGTTCTTCCTGTTTACATTGCGGCGGCACAGAAGGGGTAAATTAAGCGCAATTTAAAAAAAAAAAACAGTTTCACAAGCTGCCGCCTTTCTATTTTGACCAGGAAACCGCGCCGTGAGCGATTTTTTCACGTGGCTTCATGGCAGGAGCGGCACTGAGTGCAGGCCCCCCATGGCCTATTATCTTACAGCCCCATATGGCCCACCCACGTGCAGGTGCCTAAGCCTCGCCCACTCGTGGGTGTCTAAGCCCCGCCCAGCCATGAATTTCTAAGCTCCGCCCACTCGCAGGTGCTGTGGGTTACTCAGACCCCTAACCCCCCCCCCCCCAAAAACAAAGTGAGAACTTTACCTGAAAAGGCAGTGAAAGAGAAGGGCTGTAGATTCCATTACCTTTTCTGTCAGGACTTTACACAGCAGAGAGGAGGAGGGACTTCCTGTCTCCCTCACACACTGAGGGAGTCTGAGGCTGTGCTCGCCGGCAGCACTGTGCAGGAGAAGCCTCAGGAATGTCACAAGTTAGCCTCCCACCCATTAACTTTCTGGTCAGACATTTCTGTATATCTTGGGCTGTGGAGAACGTAGAGAGGTGGTTGATGGCTCGTTTTAAAGGTAGAAAACTGGCCTTTCATTTAAACTTAACTTGTTTGGAGAACACAGTTCCCCTTTAAGTTATACTTAACAAATATATAAACAATGTAATATGCTTAAAGTGACTGTAAGTTATTAACTCCCTATGTTCCAAGTTACCCTTCCCTCTCCCCTTGAATGGTTTAAACTGACCCAATGTAACCATATGTGCAATTCAAAGCAGAAGCAACAAAAGCAATTTTTTCTTTTGGTTTTTCTATTGTACAAATTCATGTATATGTCTGTATCCTCATTGGGTTTGCAAATAAAATTCAGCTTAAAAAACAACAACAAAAAACTGCTGATTGGGCAAAAATCTCACTCTTCACTAAACTCTGGTATGTCTTTGACCTTTTTGTACAGACGTTAGTTTTGCGGTACGGGTAGAATAATCGGGCAGGATAAATCTCTGTTTCTTTTTGTTCTGCAAGGGTGTGTAGACTTTATCTCCACGGTACATTCTCCTGGACTAATATGTTTTTATATTGTCAAATTCTATAAACCACCCTAAACCCCGATTTTTTGAAATTTGTTCTTGCTCACTAGAATCTAATAACGTATATATATATATATATATATATAATTCAATATCATTTCAGCTGCCCTGTGAAGGAGACCAACACAATCATCCATACAAACGGTCTTTCCAACAAATCCCCCCTGATCTGTCCTGTTTCAGTGCTGTCATAACTACAACTCCCAGCATGCTCTGCTGGCAGCAATCATGAAACAGGACAGATCAGGGGGATTCTGGAAAGGGGGGTCTGCAGGCAGGGAACTGATTAGGGACAGTTAAAAGTCCTTGAGCCAAAGCCTCACCATTGAAACTGATTGCTGCCAGCAGAGCATGCTGGGAGTTGTAGTATTATGACAGCACTTAAACAGGCAGATCGGGGAGGGATCCTGGGAAGGGGGATCTGCAGGCAGGGAACTGATTAGGGACAGTTACAAGTCTTGGGAAGTGGATCTGCAGCCAGTGGATCCGGTATTTGGGAACCATTTCAAATCCTTGGGACAAGGCTTTAACTGTGCAGAATTCCATCCTGCACAGGATGCTGGGAGTTGCAGCTCTAGCAACAGAAGCAGTACCCTTATCTGGCACTTTAAGCTGCATAGAGATTGTGTTCTCATGGGGTGGGGATTGGAGTGGGAAGAGGGGAATTATATTTATTTAACTTTAGTAAAATCACATTGTGTGTGTCCCTTTAAGAAGGTAGGTCATTGTAGGTTAGTAGTTAAGGGGTTTTCCTTTCCCCAGTTCACTTACTGGAACTATTAAGGGCAGAGTTCCTGTTTGTTCCACCAGGAAGCTGCTGATATGTACAGACTTTACATTTCAAGGGCTCCTCTGCACTGGGGTGTGTGTCTCTTTAATTTAACTCCTGTCAGCCACATGCACCATGGAGCTTGTGTGTGTGGTTATAGTTCCAGTGTGTGTGTGCTTCCTGTGTGGTGTGTGATGTGTGGTTATAGTTCCAGTGTGTATGTGTGGTTATAGTTCCAGTGTGCGTGTGTGTGGTTATAGTTCCAGTGTGCTGTTGTGTGGTTATAGTTCCAGTGTGGTGTGTGTGGTTATGTCAGGTGGTTGTGTGTGGTTATATTCCAGGTGTGTGTGTGTGTCTGTGGTTATAGTTCCAGAGTGTGTGTGTGTGGTTATAGTTCCAGAGTGTGTGTGTGTGGTTATAGTTCCAGTGCGTTGTGTGTGGTTATAGTTCCAGCGTGTGTGTGTGTGGTTATAGTTCCAGCGTGTGTGTGTGGGTTATAGTTCCAGCGTGTGTGTGTGGTTATAGTTCCAGCGTTGTGTGTGGTTATAGTTCCAGCGTGTGTGTGTGGTTATAGTTCCAGTGTGTGTGTGTGGGTTATAGTTCCAGCGTGTGTGTGTGTGGTTATAGTTCCAGTGTGTGTGTGTGGTTATAGTTCCAGTGTGTGTGTTTGGTTCCTGTGTGTGTTTGGTTCCTGTGTGTGTGTGTGGTTATAGTTCCAGTGTGGTGTGTGTGTGGTTATAGTTCCAGTGTGTGTGTGTGTGGTTATAGTTCCAGTGTGTGTGTGTGTGGTTTAGTTCCAGTGTGTGTGTGTGTGGTATAGTTCCAGTGTGTGTGTGTGTGTGTTATAGTTCCAGTGTGTGTGTGTGTTGTGGTTATAGTTCCAGTGTGTGTGTGTGTGTGTGTGGTTATTAGTTCCAGTGTGTGTGTGGTTATAGTTCCAGTGTTGTGTGTGTGGTTATAGTTCCAGTGTGTGTGGTTATAGTTCCAGTGTTGTGTGTGGTTATAGTTCCAGTGTGTGTGTGTTAGTCAGTGTGGTTGTGGTTGTATTCCAGTGTGTGGGTGTGTTCGTGGTGGTTATAGTTCCAGTGGTGCGTAGTTGTGGTGTGGTTATAGTTCCAGTGTGTGTGTGTTGTGGTTATAGTTCAGTGTGGTGGTTATAGTTCCAGTGTGTGGGTTTATAGTTCCAGTGTGTGTGTGTGTGGTTATAGTTCCAGTGTGTGTGTGTGTGTGGTTATAGTTCCAGTGTGTGTGTGTGTGTGGTGTGTGGTTTATAGTTCCAGTGTGTGTTGTTGGTGGTGGCTATAGTTCCAGTGTGTGTGTGTGTGTGTGTGGTATAGTTCCAGTGTGTGTGTGATGTGTGGCTATAGTTCCAGTGTGTGTGTGTGATGTGTGGCTATAGTTCCAGTGTGTGTGTGTGTGTGGTTATAGTTCCAGTGTGTGTGTGCGGTTATAGTTCCAGTGTGTGTGTGGTTATGTTCCAGTGTGTGTGTGTTGTGTGTGTGGTTATAGTTCCAGTGTGTGTGGATGTGTGGCTATAGTTCCAGTGTGTGTGTGATGTGTGGCTATAGTTCCAGTGTGTGTGTGATGTGTTGGCTATAGTTCCAGGTGTGTGTGTGATTGTGTGGTTATAGTTCCAGTGTGTGTGTGATGTGTGGCTATAGTTCCAGTGTTTGTGTGTGATGTGTGGCTATAGTTCCAGTGTGTGTGGTGTGATGTGTGGTTATAGTTCCAGTGTGTGTGTGATGTGTGTTATAGCTCCAGTGTGTGTGTGTGGTTATAGTTCCAGTGTGGTGTGTGGTTATAATTCCAGTGTGTGTGTGATGTGTGGCTATAGTTCCAGTGTGTGTGGTGTGTTTGTCAGTGTGGAGTGTGTGTTATAGTTCCAGTGTGTGTGTGATGTGTGGTTATAGTTCCAGTGTGTGTGATGTGTGGTATAGTTCCAGTGTGTGTGTGATGTTTGGTTATAGTTCCAGTGTGTGTGTGATGTGTGGTTATAGTTCCAGTGTGTGTGGATGTTGGGTATAGTTAGTTGTGTGTGTGAGGTTGTGGTTATAGTTCCAGTGTTGTGTGATGTTGGTTATAGTTCCAGTGTGTGTGTGATGTGTGGTTATAGTTCCAGTGTGTGTGGTGTGTGGGTTATAGTTCAGTGTGGTGTGTGGTTATAGTTCCGTGTGTTGTGTTGTGGTTATAGTTCCAGTTGTGTGTGTGTGTGTGTGGTTATAGTTCCAGTGTGTGTGTGTGGTTATAGTTCGTGTGTGTGTGTGTGTGTGTGGTTATAGTTCCAGTGTGTGTGTGGTTATAGTTCCAGTGTGTGTGGGTTATAGTTCCAGGTTGGTGTGGTTGCAGTGTGGGGTATAGTTCCAGTGTGTGTGGTGTGTGTGTGTGTGTGTGTGTGTGTGGGTGTGGTGTGTGTGTGTGTGGTTGTGTGTGTGTGGTTATAGTTCCAGTGTGTGTGTGGTGTGTGTGGTTATAGTTCCAGTGTGTGTGGTTTAGTTCCAGTGTGTGTGGTTTATAGTTCCAGTGTGTGTGTGTGTGTGGTTATAGTTCCAGTGTGTGTGTGTGGTTATAGTTCCAGTGTGTGTGTGTGTGGTTATAGTTCCAGTGTGTGTGTTATAGTTCCAGTGTGTGTGTGTGTGTGGTTATAGTTCCAGTGTGTGTGTGTGTGTGTGTGTGTGTGTGGGTATAGTTCCAGTGTGTGTGTGTGGTTATAGTTCCAGTGTGTGTGTGTGGTTATAGTTCCAGTTGTGTGTGTGTGGCTATAGTTCCAGTGTGTGTGTGTGGTTATAGTTCCAGTGTGTGTGTGTGTGTGGTATAGTTCCAGTGTGTGTGTGTGGCTATAGTTCCAGTGTGTGTGTGATGTGTGCCTATAGTTCCAGTGTGTGTGGTGATGTGTGGTATAGTTCCAGTGTGTGTGTGATGTGTGGTTATAGTTCCAGTGTGTGTGTGTGATGTGTGGTTATAGTTCCAGTTTGGTGTGTGATGTGTGTTTATAGTTCCGTGTGTGTGTTGATGTGTGGTTATAGTCCAGTGGTGTGTGTGATGTTGTGGTTATAGTTCCAGTGTGTGTGTGTGATGTGTGGTTATAGTTCCGTTGTGTGTGTGTGATGTGTGTGTTATAGTCCAGTGTGTGTTGTGTGATGTGTGGTATTTCCAGTGTGTGTGTGTGAGTGTGGTATAGTTCCAGTTGTGTGTGGATGTGGTGGTATAGTTCCAGTGTGTGTGTGTGATGTGTGGTTATAGTTCCAGTGTGTGTGTGTGATGTGTGGTTATAGTTCCAGTGTGTGTGTGTGGTGTGTGGTTATAGTTCCAGTGTGTGTGTGTGATGTGTGGCTATAGTTCCAGTGTGTGTGTGTGATGTGTGGTTATAGTTCCAGTGTGTGTGTGTGTGATTGTGTGGTTATAGTTCCAGTGTTGTGTGTGATGTGTGGTTATAGTTCCAGTTGTGTGTGATGTGTGGTTATAGTTCCAGTGTGTGTGTGATGTGTGGTTATAGTTCCAGTGTGTGTGTGATGTGTGGCTATAGTCCAGTGTGTGTGTGTGTGTGTTATAGTTCCAGTGTGTGTGTGTTATAGTTCCAGTGTGTGTGTGTGTGTGTGTGTGTGATGTGTGGTTATAGTTCCATGTGTGTGTGTGTTATAGTTACAGTGTGTGTGGTTATAGTTCCAGTGTGTGTGTGTGCGTGGTTATAGTTCCAGTGTGTGTGTGTGGTTATTAGTTCCAGTGTGTGTGTGTGGTTATAGTTCCAGTGTGTGTGTGTGGTATAGTTCCAGTGTGTGTGTGATGGTGGCTATAGTTCCAGTGTGTGTGTGTGATGTGTGGCTATAGTTCCAGTGTGTGTGTGTGATGTGTGGCTATAGTTCCAGTGTGTGTGTGATGTGTGGTTATAGTTCCAGTGTGTGTGGTATAGTTCCAGTGTGTGTGTGGTGTTGTGTAGTTCCAGTGTGTGTGTTGTGATGTGTGGTTATAGTCCAGTGTGGTGTGTGGGTGGTTATAGTGTGTGTGTGATGTGGTTATGTCCAGTGTGGTGGGTTGATGTGTGGGTTATAGTTCAGTGTGTGTGTGATGTGTGGTTATAGTTCCAGTGGTGGTGTGTGTGTGTGGTTATAGTTCCAGTGTGTGTGTGTGTGTGTGTGTGTGTGTGTGGTTATAGTTCCAGTGTGTGTGTGATGTGGCTATAGTTCCAGTGTGTGTGTGATGTGTGGCTATAGTTCCAGTGTGTGTGTGATGTGTGGTTATAGTTCCAGTGTGTGTGTGTGATGTGTGGTTATAGTTCCAGTGTGTGTGTGTGATGTGTGGTTATGTTCCAGGTGTGGTGTTGATGTGTGGTTTAGTTCAGTGTGTGTGTGTGATTGGGTTATAGTTCCAGTGTGGTGTGTGATGGTGGTTATGTCCAGTGGTGGTGTGGAGTGTGGTATAGTTCCAGTGTGTGTGTGATGTGTGGTATAGTTCAGATGTGTGTGTGTGATGTGTGGTTATAGTTTCCTGTGTGTGTGTGTGATGTGTGGTTATAGTTCCAGTGTGTGTGTGATGTGTGGTTATAGTTCCAGTGTGTGTGTGATGTGTGGTTATAGTTCCAGTGTGGTGTGTGATGGTTGTGTGTTGTGGTTATAGTTCCAGTGTGTGTGTGTGTGTGTGGTTATAGTTCCAGTGTGTGTGTGATGTGTGGTTATAGTTCCAGTGTGTGTGTGATGTGGGTTATAGTCCAGTTTGTTTGTGTGTGTGGCTATAGTTCCAGTGTGTGTGTGATGTGTGGTTATAGTTCCAGTGTGTGTGTGATGTTGGGTTATAGCTCCAGTGTGTGTGTGATGTGGGGTTATAGTTCCAGTGTGTGTGTGTGGTTATAGTTCCAGTGGGTTGTGTGCTGTGTGTGTGGTGTGTGGTGTGGTATAGTTCCAGTGTGTGTGTGGTTTTCAGTGTGTGTGGTTATAGTTCCAGTGTGGTGTGTGTGGTGGTATGTTCCAGGTGGGTGTGGTTATAGTCCATGTGGTGTGTGTGGTTATAGTTCCAGTGTGTGTGTGTTGTGTGGCTATAGTTCCAGTGTGTGTGTGGCTATAGTTCCAGGTGTGTGTGTGTGATGTGTGGCTATAGTTCCAGTGTGTGTGTGTGATGTGTGGCTATAGTTCCAGTGTGTGTGTGTGATGTGTGGCTATAGTTCCAGTGTGTGTGTGATGTGTGGCTATAGTTCCAGTGTGTGTGATGTGTGGGATAGTTCAGGTGTGGTGTGATGGTGGTTATAGTCCAGTGTGGTGTGGTGTGGTTATAGCTCCAGTGTGTGTGTGTGATGTGTGGTTATAGTTCCAGTGTGTGGGTGATGTGTGGTTATAGTTCCAGTGTGTGTGTGAGTGTGGTTATAGTTCCAGTGTGTGTGTTGATGTGTGGTTATAGTTCCAGTGTGTGTGTGTGTGTGGTTCCTGTTTGTGTGTGAGTGTGGTTATAGTAGTATGTGTGTGATGTGGGTTATAGTTCCAGTGTGTGTGTGTGTGGTTCCTGTTTGTGTGTGATGTGTGGTTATAGTTCCCGTGTGTGTGTGATGTGTGGTTATAGTTCAGTTGTGTGTGATGGAGGTTATAGTCCAGTGTGTGTGTGTGTTATAGTTCCAGTGTGGTGGTGTGTGGTTATAGTTTCCAGTGTGTGTGTGTGGCTATAGTTAGTGGGGTGTGGGGTAGTTCAGTGTGTGTGTGATGTGTGGCTATAGTTTCAGTGTGTGTGTGATGTGTGGCTATAGTTCCAGTGTGTGTGTGATGTGTGGTTATATTTCCAGTGTGTGTGTGTGATGTGTGGCTATAGTTCCAGTGTGTGTGTGATGTGTGGTTATAGTTCCAGTGTGTGTGTGATGTGTGGTTATAGTTCCAGTGTGTGTGTGGTTATAGTTCCAGTGTGTTGTGTGATGTGTGGGTATAGTTCCAGTGGTGTGGATGTGTGGCTATAGTTCCTGTGTGTGTTGGTGTGTTATAGTTCCAGTGTGTGGTGTGATGTGTGGCTATAGTTCCAGTGTGTGTGTGATGTGTGGTTATAATTCCAGTGTGTGGTGTGATGTGTGGTTATAGTTCCAGTGTGTGTGTGATGTGGGGTTATAGCTCCAGTGTGTGTGTGATGTGGGGTTATAGTCCGTGTGTGTGTGATGTGTGGTTATAGCTCCAGTGTGTGTGTGTGGTTATAGTTCCAGTGTGTGTGTGTGGTTATAGTTCCAGTTTGTGTGTGTGGCTATAGTTCCAGTGTGTGTGTGGCTATAGTTCCAGTGTGGTGTGATGTGGGGTTATAGTTCCAGTGTGTGTGTGTGATGTGTGGTTATAGCTCCAGTGTGTGTGTGTGGTTATAGTTCAGTGGTGTGTGGTGGTTATAGTTCCAGTTTGTGTGTGTGGTATAGTTCCAGTGTGTGTGGTTGTTGGGTATAGTTCCAGGTGTGTGTGATGTGTGTATAGTTCCAGTGTGTGTGTGATGTGGTATAGTTCAGGTGTGTGTGTGATGTGTGGTTATAGTTCCAGTGTGGTGTGTGATGTGTGGCTATAGTTCCAGTGTGTGTGTGATGTGTGGTTATAGTTCCAGTGTGTGTGGATGTGTGGTTATAGTTCCAGTGTGTGTGTGATGTGTGGTTATAGTTCCAGTGGTGTGTGATGTGTGGTTATAGTTCCAGTGTGTGTGTGTGTGTGGTTATAGTTCCAGTGGTGTGTTGTGTGTGTGTTCCGTTTGTGTGTGATGTGTGGTTATAGTTCCAGTGTGTGTGTGTGATGTGTGTGGTTATAGTTCCAGTGTGTGTGTGATGTGTGGTTATAGTTCCAGTGTGTGTGTGTGTGTGGTTCCTGTTTTGTGTGATGTGTGGTTATAGTTCCAGTGTGTGTGTGTGAGTGTGGTTATAGTTCCAGTGTGTGTGTGATGTGTGGTTATAGTTCCAGTGTGTGTGTGTGTGTGGTTAAGCTCCAGTGTGTGTGTGTGTGATGTGTGGTTATAGTTCCAGTGTGGTGTGTGTGATGTGTGGTTATAGTTCCAGTGTGTGTGTGATGTGTGGTTATAGTTCAGTGTGTGTGTGTGATGTGTGGCTATAGTTCCAGTGTGTGTGTGATGTGTGGTTATAGTTCCAGTGTGTGTGTGATGTGTGGTTATAGTTCCAGTTGTGTGTGGTGATGTGTGGTTATAGTTCCAGTGTGTGTGGTGATGTGTGGTTATAGTTCCAGTGTGGTGTGGTGTGGTATAGTTCCATCCTGTGTGTGATGTGTGGTTATAGTTCCAGTGTGTGTGTGAGTGTGTGGTATAGTTCCAGTGTGTGTGTGTTGGTTATAGTTCAGTGTGTGTGTGATAGTTTGTAGGTTATAGTTCCAGTGTGTGTGTGATGTGTGGTTATAGTTCCAGTGTGTGTGTGATGTGTTGTGGTATAGTTTCAGTGTGTGTGTGTGTGTGGGTTATAGTTCCAGTGGTGTGTGATGTGTGGTATAGTTCGTGGGTGTGTGAGTGTGGTTATAGTTCCAGGTGTGTGTGTGTGTGTGGTTATAGTTCCAGTGTGTGTGTGATGTGTGGTTATAGTTCCAGTGTGTGTGTTTGGTTCCAGTGTGTGTGGTGTGTGGTTATAGTTCCAGTGTGTGTGTGATGTGTGGTTATAGTTCCAGGTGTGTGTGTGTGATGTGTTGGTTATAGTTCCAGTGTGGTGTGATGTGTGGTTATAGTTCCAGTGTGTGTGTGTGTGTGGTTATAGTTCCAGTGTGTGTGTGATGTGTGGTATAGTTAGTGTGTGTGATGTGAGGTGTGGTTATATTTCCAGTGTGTGTGTGATGTGTGGTTATAGTTCCAGTGTGTGTGTGATGTGTGGTTATAGTTCCAGTGTGTGTGTGATGTGTGGTTATGTTAAGTCGTGTGTGTGTGTTGGTTCTGTGTGGTGTGTGTGTGGTATGTTCCGTGGTGTGTTTGGTTCCTGTGGTGTGGTGTGTGTGGTATAGTTCCAGTGTGTGTGTTTTGGTTCCTGTGTGTGTGTGTGGTTATAGTTCCAGTGTGGTGTTTGGTTCTGTGTGTGATGTGTGGTTATAGTTCCAGTGTGTGTGTTTGTTTCCTGTGTGTGTGTGTGTGTGTGGTTATAGTTCCAGTGTGTGTGTTTGGTTCCTGTGTGTGTGTGTGTGTGGTTATAGTTCCAGTGTGTGTGTGATGTGTGGTTATAGTTCCAGTGTGTGTGTTTGGTTCCTGTGTGTGTGTGGTGTGTGGTTATAGTTCCAGTGTGTGTGTGTGATGTGTGGTTATAGTTCCAGTGTGTGTGTGTGATGTGTGGTTATAGTTCCAGTGTGGTGTTTGTTTGTGTGTGTGTGTGTGTGTGGTTATAGTTCCAGTGTGTGTGTTTGGTTCCTGTGTGTGTGTGTGGTGTGTTATAGTTTCAAGTGTGTGTGGTGGTGTGTGGTTATTTTAGTTCCAGTGTGGTTGTGATGTGTGGTTTTAGTTCCAGGGGTGGGTGATTGTGTGGTTATAGTTCCAGTGTGTGTGTGTGTGATGTTGTGGTTATAGTTCCAGTGTGTGTGTGTGATGTTGTGGTTATAGTTCAGGGTGTGGGTGATGTGTGGTTATAGTTCCAGGTGTGGTTTGGTTCTGTGTGTGTGGTGTGTGTGTGGTTATAGTTCCAGTGTGGGTGTTTGGTTCCTGGTGTTTGTGTGTGTGTGGTTATAGTCCAGTGGGTGTGTTTGGTTCCGTGTGTGGTGTGGTGTGGTTATAGTTTTTCCAGTTGGTGTGTGTTTGGTTATCGTGGTGTGTGTTGTGGTTATAGTCCAGTGTGTGTTGTTTGGTTCTGTGTGTGTGGTTATTGTCCTGTGGTGTGTGTGTGGTTTAGTTCCAGTGGTGTGTTGGTGCTGTGGTTGGTTATGTTCTGTGTGTGTGTGTGGTTTGGTTATAGTTCCAGTGGTGTGTTGGTGCTGTGTGTGTGGTTATAGTTCCAGTGTGTGTGTTTGGTTTCCAGTGTGTGTGTGTGGTTATAGTTCCGTGAGGGTGTGTGTTTGGTTCCAGTGTTGTGTGTTGGTTCCTGTGTGTGTGGTTATAGTTCCAGTGTGTGTGTTTGGTTCCAGTGTGTGTGTTGGTCTGTGTTTGCTTTTTGGTGAGTGTTCCTGTGTGTGTGTTGGTTCCTGTGTGGTTGTGGGTTGATAGTTTTCCAGTGTGGTGTTTGGTTCCTGTGTGTGTGTGTCCAGGTGGGGTTAGTTTTAGAAAAGGGAAAGACCCAAAGGGTACGAGGGTTCAAACAATAAGATTTCTGTATTGAAAGGGTGACGAGTTATTCTGGGAATTGTGGTAGTCTTACTGTATTTCAGCCTCCTATCTGGATATTTTCCCATTTGGAGAGTAACGCAGATCTTTTTGTTCACTATGGGGTTGGTTCTGTTTGTTTTGATTCTTTGTTTCAGAATATCTCTTGACAATTAAAGAAAGTGGTGATATTAATAGCTATTGTCCTGGGTCATGCTGGAGATGTTAGTCAGATGTTTCTGGACACTATTGTATCTATTTTAGTCCATCTCTACAGGGTGGGCTGGATGGTACCATTAAAACCCATGATGCACTGTTCAAAGCGTGCACGCTGCAGCATAGAATAGAATGGATGGGTTTCTCCTGAACTCCTGTCGCACGGAAATGCTGAGCAGAAAAGAGCTTTTCCCATTGCTGGGGAAGTAGCAAGTTCCATGTATTCGTGTATTCTAACCCATACATGTACTTTTACCCTACTTGCCCTGCGTGTGGCGTGCACCCTGCAGCCCACCACATGTTTGGAAACTACAACTCTCAGCATTCCTGGTTGCACAATGCAAATCTACACATTGGACATCCCTAGTTTAGGTGGTGTTTCAGCATTGTCTATAGTCTAACATTAACATGTGTTTTAGCTGAATTCATTATGCCATGTACACAGGGAAGTCTTAAGCCTCGTACACACGTTGTGTAATTGTCGTACGATGCAGCCAATGAAGAGTAACTCGCACGATAATTCGTACTAAAATATAGCATCAACAGACCATGACTATTGCCGTTTTTTCCGACGATCAGCCTGGCGGATTTGTTCTGCCGATATCGTGATATTTTGTACAATATGGTCGAGTTACGTTAAGTTCTACAAAAAATATCTATAAAGGCGCATGCGCTGCTTTCGTGTACGAACGTCTGTATCTAACGACTATCGTGGTGACTTGGTGCTGTGTGTACAGATGTCATTTAAATATGAGGATTAACAATAATGTTGTTAACGTTCGTCGGGGGTTGCATCGTACGAAAATGATTCAAGGGTGTACGAGGCTTTCCGTGGGCGCGTCTTTATACGTACTGTGTAAAACAGACAAAAACAAGGTTTATTGGAGGTCACCAACACACGATATCCTCCGACAAGACACAAGTTCCCTGTTGTCCTTACGCTGTCTTCCAGACCAGCCCTTCTCGTTTGTTGGCATCTTACAGGTTGTCTACTTTCCACTGCCTGATCCACATATGTCAGGAAACAGGAGGATCAACCTGCAAACCGGTATGTGGCTTGTACGAGTTCCCCAAGGCCAGCACATGTATGATATCAAAGTCCTGTCGGACATACATATCTATGAACCATGTTTCCCTCTAACTATCGCACGTCATGTGTCCTGTATATGTTCTATATTACAGAGAAACTCATTATAGTCGTAAACGTTTAATGGAGTGTTCAGTTATCATATCAAGGACCACAGCAGGACAGGACAAAGTATGTGGCCATCAGCCTCTCTCCACTCCCCTCACCCCTCCATAGGGCCAAAGATTTCTCCATGCTGAGATGCTTACCTGTCCGCGATTAGTAAATCTTCATTGCATAGGAATAACTAATGTTCTCTTTATACGTTATATAAACTTTATATAGGGAGTATGGCGGTCACTAACGTTCTCTCTACTTTATATATACTTTATATGGGAGTATGGCGGTTCACTAACGTTCTCCCTATACTTTATATATCTTTTATAGGAGTAATGGCAGTCACTAACTTCTCCCTATACTTTATATATACTTTATAATAGGGAGTATGGCAGTCACTAAAGTTCTCTCTATACTTTATATATACTTTATATAGGGAGTATGGTGTCACTACACGTTCTCTCTATACTTTATATGACTTTATATAGGGAGTATGGCGGTCACTAACGTTCTCCATATACTTTATATATACTTTATATAGGGAGTATGGCGTCACTAACGTTCTCCCTATACTTTATATATACTTTATATGGGGAGTATGGCATTCACTAACGTTCTCTCTCTTACTTTATATATACTTTATATAGGGAGTATGGCGGTCACAACGTTTCCCCTAACTTTATATATACTTTATATGGGAGTATGGCGGTCACTAACGTTCTCCCATACTTATATATACTTTATATAGGGAGTATGGCGGTCAACTAACGTTTCCCTCCATACTTTATATTACTTTATATAGGGAGTATGGCGGTCACTAACGTTCTCCTATACTTTATAATACTTTATATAGGGAGTATGGCGGTCACTAACGTTCTCCATACTTTATATATACTTTATATAAGGGAGTATGGCGGTCACTAACGTTTCTCTCTATACTTTATATATACTTTATATAGGAGTATGGCGGTCACTAACGTTCTCCCTATACTTTATATATACTTTATATGGGGAGTATGGCAGTCACTAAAAAAAACGTTTCTCTCCTGTGAAGGAGACCAACACAATCATCCATACAAACGGTCTTTCCAACAACGCTGTCTTCCAGACCAAGCCCTTCTCGTTTGTTGGCAATCTTACGGTTGTCTACTTTCACTGCCTGATCCACATATGTCAGGAAACAGGAGGATCAACCTGCAAACCGGTATGTGGCTTGTACAGTTCCCAAGGCCAGCACATGTATGATATCAAAGTCCTGTCGGACCATACATATCTATGAACCAATGTTCCCTCTAAACTATCGCACGTCATGTGTCTGTATATGTTCTATATTACAGAGAAACTCATTATATGTCGTAACGTTTATGGAGTGTTCAGTTATCATATCAAGGACCAACAGGCAGGACAAAGTATGTGGCCATCAGCCTCTCTCCACTCCCCTCACCCCTCCATAGGGCCAAAGATTTCTCCATGCTGAGATGCTTACCTGTCCGCGATGTAGTAAATCTTCATTGCATAGGAAGTAACTAATGTTCTCTTTATACGTTATATAAACTTTATATAGGGAGTATGGCGGTCACTAACGTTCTCTCTATACTTTATATATACTTTATATAGGGAGTATGGCGGTCACTAACGTTCTCCCTATACTTTATATATACTTTATATAGGGAGTATAGCAGTCACTAACGTTTCTCCTCTATACTGTTATATGTACTTTATATAGGGAGTATGGGTCACTAACGTTCTCCCTATACTTTATATATACTTTATATAGGAGTATGGCGTCACCAACGTTCTCCCTATACTTATATATACTTTATATCGGGAGTATGCGGTCACTAACGTCTCTCCATCTTTAATATATACTTTATATGTGAGTATGGCGGTCCACTAACGTTCTCCTATACTTTATATATACTTTTATATAGGGAGTATGGCGGTCACTACGTTCCTCCTCTATACTTTATATACTTTATATAGGGAGTATGCGTTCACTAACGTTCTCCTATACTTTATATATACTTTATCATGGAGTATGGCGGTCACTAACGTTCTCCTTACTTTATATACTTTATAGGGGAGTATGGCGGTCACTAACTTTCCCTATACTTTATATATACTTTATATAGGGAGTATGGCGTCACTAACGTTCTCCCTATACTTTATATATACTTTAATAGGGAGTATGGCAGTCACTAACGTTCTCTCTATACTTTATATATACTTTATATAGGGAGTATGGCTGTCACTAACGTTCTCTCTATACTTTATATTACTTTATTAGGAGTATGGCGGTCCACTAACGTTCTCCCTATACTTTTATATATACTTTATATGGGAGTATGGCAGTCACTAACGTTCTCTCTTTACTTATATACTTTTATTAGGGAGTATGGCGGTCACTAACGTTCTCCTATACTTTATATATACTTTATATAGGGAGTATGGCGGTCACAACGTTCTCTCTATACTTTATATATACTTTATATAGGGAGTATGGCGGTCACTAACGTTCTCCATACTTTATATATACTTTATATGGGAGTTGGCAGTCACTAACGTTCTCTCTTTACTTTATATATACTTTATAGGGAGTATGGCGGTCACTAACGTTCTCCCTATACTTTATTATACTTATATAGGGAGTATGGCGGTCACTAACGTTCTCCATACTTTTATATCTTTTATATAGGGAGTATGCGGTCACTAACGTTCTCTCTATACTTTATATATACTTTATATAGGGAGTATAGGGGTCACTAACGTTCTCCCTATACTTTATATATACTTATAGGGGGTATGGCGGTCACAACGTCTCCCTTACTTTATCTACTTATATAGGGGTATGGCGTCACTAAGTTCTCCTATACTTATATATACTTTATATAGGGAGTATGGCGGTCACTAACGTTCTCTCTATACTTTATATATACTTTATATAGGGTATGGCGGTCCACTAACGTTCTCCTATACTTTATATATACTTTATATGGGAGTATGGCAGTCACTAACGTTCTCTTATACTTTATATATACTTATATAGGGAGTATGGCGGTCACTAACGTTCTCCCTATACTTTATATATATCTTTATATAGGAGTATGGCGGTCACTAACGTTCTCCCATACTTTATATATACTTTATATAGGGAGTATGGCGGTCACTACGTTCTCTCTATACTTTATATATACTTTATAAAGGGAGTATGGCGGTCACTAACGTTCTCCCTATACTTTATATATACTTTATATAGGGTATGGCGGTCACCAACGTTCTCCCTATACTTATATATCTTTTATAGGGAGTATGGGGTCACTAACGTTCTCCCTATACTTTATATATACTTATATAGGGAGTATGGCGTCACTAACGTTCTCTCCTATACTTTATATATACTTTATATAGGGTATGGCGGTCACTAACGTTCTCTCTATACTTTATATATATTTATTATAGGAGTATGGGGTCACCAAACGTTCTCCTATACTTTATTATACTTTATGGGAGTATGGCATCACTAACGTTCTCCCTATACTTTATATATACTTTATATAGGGAGTAATGGCGTCACTAACGTTCTCCCTATACTTTATATATACTATATAGGGAGTATGGCGGTCACTAACGTTCTCCCTATACTTTATATATACTTTATATAGGGAGTATGGCGGTCATAACGTTCTCTCTATACTTTATATATACTTTATATAGGGATTATGGCGGTCACTAACGTTCTCCTATACTTATATATACTTTATATAGGGATTATGGCGGTCACTAACGTTCTCCCTATACTTTATATTTACTTTATATAGGGAGTATGGCGGTCACTAACTTCTCTCTATACTTTATATATACTTTTATATAGGGAGTATGGCAGTCACTAACGTCTTCCCTATACTTTATATATACTTTAATATAGGGAGTATGGCGTCACTAACGTTCTCCTATACTTTATATATACTTTATATAGGGAGTATGGCGTCACTAACGTTCTCTCTCATACTTTATATATACTTTATATAGGGAGTATGGCGTCACTAACGTTCTCCCTATACTTATATATACTTTATATAGGGAGTATGGCGGTCACTAACGTTCTCTCTATACTTTATATATACTTTATATAGGGAGTATGGCGGTCACTAACGTTCTCCCTATACTTTATATATACTTTATATAGGGAGTATGGCGGTCACTACGTTCTCTCTATACTTATATATACTTTATATAGGGAGTATGCGGTCACTAACGTTCTCTCTCTATCTTTATATATACTTTATATAGGGAGTATGGCGTCATAACGTTCTCTCTATACTTTATTATACTTTATATAGGGAGTATGGCGGTCACTAACGTTCTTCTCTATACTTTATATATACTTATATAGGAGTATGGCGGACCAACGTTCTCCCCTATACTTTATATATACTTTATATAGGGAGTATGGCGGTCACTACGTTCTCTCTATACTTTATATATACTTTATATGGGAAGTATGACGGTCACTAACGTTCTCTCTATACTTTATATATACTTTATATAGGGATGGTGGTCACTAACGTCTCTCTATACTTTATATATACTTTATATAGGGAGTATGCGGTCACTAACGTTCTCCTATTTTTATATATACTTTATATAGGGAGTATGGCGGTCACTAACGTTCTCTCTATACTTTATATATACTTTATATAGGGAGATGGCGGTCACTACCTTTCTCTCCTATACTTTATATATACTTTATATAGGGAGAATGGCGGTCACTAACTTTCTCTCTATACTTTATTATACTTTTATATAGGAGTATGGCGGTCACTAACGTTCTCTCTATACTTTATATATACTTTATATAAGGGAATGGGTCACTAACCTTCTCCCTATACTTTATATATACTTTATATAGGGAGTATGGCGGTCACTAACGTTCTCTCTATACTTTATATATACATAAATAGGGAGTATGGCGGTCATACTACGTTCTCTCTATACTTTATATATACTTTATATAGGGAGAATGGCGGTCACTAACGTTCTCTCTATACTTTATATATACTTTATATAGGGAGTATGCGGTCACTACGTTCTCTCTATACTTTATATATACTTTATATAGGGAGTATGCGGTCACTAACGTCTCTCATACTTTATATATACTTTAATAGGGAGTATGGTGGTCACTAACGTTCTCTCTATACTTTATATATACTTTATATGGGAGTATGGCGGTCACTAACGTTTCTCTCTATATTTTATATACTTTATATAGGGAGTATGGCGGTCACTAACGTTCTCTCTATACTTTATATTACTTTATATAGGGAGTATGGCGGTCACTAACGTTCTCCCTATACTTTATATATACTTTATATGGGAATGGCGGTCACTAACGTTCTCTCTATACTTTATATATACTTTATATAGGGAGTATGGCTGGTCACTAACGTTCTCTCTATACTTTATATATACTTTATATAGGGGAATGGCGGTCACTAACTTCTCCCTATACTTTATATATACTTTATATAGGGAGAATGGCGGTCACTAACGTTCTCCCTATACTTTATATATACTTTATATGGGGAGTATGGCAGTCACTTAAACGTTCTCTCTTTACTTTATATATACTTATATAGGATTATGGCGGTCACTAACGTTCTTCCCTATACTTTATATATACTTTTATGGAGTATGGCGGTCACTAACGTTCTCCCATACTTTATATTACTTTATATAGGGAGTATGTCGGTCACTAACGTTCTCTCTCTACTTATATATACTTTATATAGGGAGTAGGCGGTCACTAACGTTCTCCCTATACTTATATATACTTTAATAGGGAGTATGGCGGTCACAACGTTCTCCCTATACTTTTATATACTTTATATAGGGAGTATGGCGGTCACTAACGTTCTCCCTATACTTTATAATACTTTATATAGGGGTTATGGCGTCACTAACGTTCTCTCTATACTTTATATATACTTATATAGGAGTATGGCGGTCACTAACGTTCTCCCTATACTTTATATATACTTATATAGGAGTATGGCAGTCACTAACGTTCTCTCTTTACTTTATATTACTTTATATAGGGAGTATGGCGGTCACTAACGTTCTCCCTATACTTTATATATACTTTATATAGGAGGTATGGGCGGTCACTAACGTTCTCCCATACTTTATATATACTTTATATAGGGAGTATTGCGGTCACTAACGTTCTCTCTATACTTTATATATACTTTATAAGGGAGTATGGCGGTCACTAACGTTCTCCCTATATTTTATATATACTTTATATAGGGGGTATGGCGGTCCACACGTTCTCCCTATACTTTATATATACTTTATATAGGGAGTATGGCGGTCACTAACGTTCTCCCTATACTTTATATACTTTATATAGGGAGTATGGCGGTCACTAACGTTCTCCTATACTTTATATATACTTTATATAGGAGTATGGCGGTCACTAACGTTCTCCTTCTATACTTTATATATATTTTATATAGGGAGTATGGCGGTCACTAACGTTCCCCCTATACTTTATATATACTTTATATGGGAGTATGGCGTCACTAACTTTCTCCCTATACTTTATATATACTTTATATAGGGAGTATGGCGGTCACTAACGTTCTCCCTATACTTTATATATACTTATATAGGGAGTATGGCGGTCACTAACGTTCTCCCTATACTTTATATATACTTTATATAGGGAGTATGGCGGTCACTAACGTTCTCTCTATCTTTATATATACTTTATATAGGGAGTATGGCGGTCACTAACGTTCTCCTATCACTTTATTATACTTTATATAGGAGTATGGCGGTCACTAACGTTCTCCCTATACTTTATATATACTTTATATGGGAGTATGCGGTCACTAACGTTCTCTCTATACTTTATATATACTTTATATAGGGAGTATGGGCGTCACTAACGTCTCCCTATACTTTTATATACTTTATATAGGGTATGGCGTCACTAACGTTCTCCCATACTTTATATATACTTTATATAGGAGTATGGCGGTCACTAACGTTCTCTCTATATTATATATACTTTATATAGGGAGTATGGCTGGCACTACGTTCTCTCTATACTTTATATATACTTTATATAGGGAGTAGGGCGGGTCCCTACTTTCTTCTCTATACTTTATATATACTTTATATAGGGAGTATGGCGGTCACTAAGTTCTCCCTATACTTTATTTACTTTATATAGGGAGTATGGCGGTCACAACGTTCTCTCTATACTTATATATACTTTAATATAGGGAGTATGCGGTCACTAACGTCTCTCTATACTTTATATTACTTTATATGGGAGTATGGCGTCATTAACGTTCTCTCTATACTTTATATATACTTTATATAGGAGTATGGCGGTCACTAACGTTCTCCTATACTTATATATACTTTATAAGGAGTATGGCGGTCACTTTCTCCCTATACTTTATATTACTTTATATAGGAGTATGGCGGTCACTAACGTTCTCTCTATACTTTTATATACTTTATATAGGGAGTATGACGGTCACTAACGTTCTCTCTATACTTTATATATACTTTATATAGGGAGTATGGTCACTAACGTTCTCTCTATACTTTATATATACTTTATATGGGAGTATGGCGGTCACTAACGTTCTCCTATATTTATATATACTTTATATAGGGAGTATGGCGGTCACTAACGTTCTCTCTATACTTAATATACTTTATATAGGGAGAATGGCGGTCACTAACGTTCTCTCTATACTTTATATATACTTTATATAGGGGAATTGGCGGTCACTAACGTTCTCTCTATACTTTATATATACTTTATATAGGGAGTATGGCGGTCACTACGTTCTCCTATACTTTTATATATACTTTATATAGGAGTATGGCGTCACTAACGTTCTCCCCTATACTTTATATATATTTATAAGGGAGAATGGCGGTCACTAACGTTCTCTCTATACTTTATATATACTTTATATAGGGAGTATGGCGGTCACTAACGTTCTCTCTATACTTTATATATACTTTATATAGGGAGTATGGCGGTCACTAACGTTCCTCTATACTTTATATATACTTTATATAGGAGTATGGCGTCACTAACGTTCTCTCTATACTTTTATCTATCTTATATAGGGAGTATGCGGTCACTAACTTTCTCTCTATACTTTATATATACTTTATATAGGGAGTATGGGTCACTAACGTTCTCTCTAACTTTATATATACTTTATAGGGAGTATGGCGGTCACTAACGTTCTCCTATAGTTTATATATACTTTATATAGGAGTATGCGTCACTACGTTCTCTCTATACTTATATATACTTTATATAGGAGAATGGCGGTCACTAACGTTCTCTCTATACTTTATATATACTTTTATAGGAGAATGGCGGTCACTACACGTTCTCTCTATACTTTATATATACTTTATATAGGGAGTATGCGGTCACTAACGTTCTCTCTATACTTTATATATACTTTATATAGGGAATGGCGGTCACTAACTTCTCCTTACTTTATATATACTTATATAGGGAGTAGGGCGTCACTAACGTTCTCTCTATACTTTATATATACTTATATAGGGAGTAGGCGGTCACTAACGTTCTCTCTATACTTTATATATACTTTATATGGGAGAATGGCGGTCACTAACGTTCTCTCTATACTTTATATATACTTTATATAGGGAGTATGGCGGTCACTAACGTTCTCTCTATACTTTATATATACTTTATAGGAAGTATGGGTCACTAACGTTCTCTCCATACTTTATAATACTTTATATAGGGATTATGGCGGTCACTAACGTTCTCCTATACTTTATATATACTTTATATAGGGAGTATGGCGGTCACTAACGTTCTCTCTATACTTTAATATACTTTATATAGGGAGTATGCGGTCACTAACGTTCTCCATACTTTATATATACTTTATATAGGGAGTATGGCGGTCACTAACCTTCTCCCTATACTTTATAACTTTATATGGGAGTATGGCGGTCACTAACGTTCTCTCTATACTTTATAATACTTTTATAGGGAGTATGGCGTCACTAACGTTCTCCTATACTTTATATATCCTTTATATAGGGAGAATGGCGTTCACTACGTTCCCCTATCTTTTATATATACTTTATTAGGAGAATGCGGTCACTAACGTTCTCTCTATACTTTATATATACTTTATATGGGAATGGCGGTCACTAACGTTCCTCTATACTTTATTATATTTATATGGGGAGAATGGCGGTCACTAACGTCTCTCTATACTTTATATATACTTTATATAGGAGAATGGCGGTCACTAACTTCTCTCCTATACTTTATATATACTTTATATAGGGAGTATGGCGTCACTAACGTTCTCCCTATACTTTATATAGGGAGTATGGCGGTCACTAACGTTCTCCTATACTTTATATATACTTTATATAGGGAGTATGGCGGTCACTAATGTTCTTCCCTATAATTTATATATACTTTATATAGGGAGTATGGCGTCACTAACGTTCTCTCTATATTTATATAACTTTATATGGGAGTATGGCGTCACTACGTTCCTCATCTTTATTATATTTATATAGGGAGTATGGCGTCACTAACGTTCTCCTATACTTTATATATACTTTATAGAGGAGTATGGCGGTCACTAACGTTCCTCTATACTTTATATATACTTTATATAGGGAGTATGGCGGTCACTAACGTTCTCTATACTTTAATATACTTTATAGGGAGTATGGCGGTCACTAACGTTCTCTATACTTTATATATACTTTATATAGGGAGATATGCGGTCACTAACGTTCTCTCTATACTTTTATATATACTTTATATAGGGAGAATGGCGGTCACTAACGTTCTCCTATACTTTATATATACTTTATATAGGAGTATGGGGTCACTAACGTTCTCTCTATACTTTATATATACTTATATGGGAGTATGGCGGTCACTAACGTTCTCTCTATACTTTATATATACTTTATATAGGGAGTATGGCGGTCACAACGTTCTCTCTACTTTATATATACTTTATATAGGGAGTTGGCGGTCACTAACGTTTCTCTTTATACTTTATATATACTTTATATAGGGAGTATGGCGGTCACTAACGTTCTCCCTATACTTTATTATACTTTATATGGGAGTATGCGGTCACTAACGTTCTCTCTATACTTTATATATACTTATATAGGAGTATGGCGGTCACTACGTTCTCTCTATACTTTATATATACTTTATATAGGGAGTATGGCGGTCACTAACGTTCTCTATACTTTAATATACTTTATATAGGGAGTATGCGGTCACTACGTTCTCCCTATACTTTTATATTACTTTATATAGGAGAATGGCGGTCACTAACTTCCTCTATACTTTTATATACTTTATATGGGGGATGGGAGTCACTAACTTTTCTCTATAACTTATATAGGGAGTATGGCGGTCACTAACGTTCTCCTATACTTTATATATACTTTATATAGGGAGTATGGCGGTCACTAAGTTCTCCCTATACTTTATATATACTTTATATAGGAGTATGGCAGTCACTAACGTTTCTCTCTATACTTTATATACTTTATATAGGGAGTATGGCGGTCACTAACGTTCTCTCTATACTTTATATATCTTTATAAGGGAGTAGGCGGTCACTAACGTTCTCCCTATACTTTATATATACTTTATATAGGGAGTATGGCGGTCACTAACGTTCTCTCTATACTTTATATATACTTTATATAGGGAGTATGGCGGTCACTAACGTTCTCCCTATACTTTATATATACTTTATATAGGGGTATGGCGGTCACTAACGTTCTCTCTATACTTTATATATACTTTATATAGGGAGTATGGCGGTCACTAACGTTCTCTCTATACTTTATATATACTTTATATAGGGAGTATGGCGGTCACTACGTTCTCTCTATACTTTATATATACTTTTATAGGGAGTATGGCGGTCACTAACGTTCTCCTTATACTTTATATATACTTATATAGGGAGTATGGCGGTCACTAACGTTCTCCCTATACTTTATATAACTTTATATAGGGAGAATGGCGTCACTAACGTTCTCTCTATACTTTATATATACTTATATAGGGAGATGGCGGTCACTACGTTCTCTCTATACTTTATATATACTTTATATAGGGAGTATGGCGGTCCACTACTTCTCCCTATACTTTATATATACTTTATATAGGGTATGGCGGTCACTAACTTTCTCCTATACTTTATATATACTTATATAGGAGTATGGCGGTCACTAACGTTCTCTCTATACTTAATTATCTTTATATAGGGAGTATGGCGGTCACTACGTCTCTCTATACTTTATATTACTTTATATAGGGAGTATGGCGGTCCCTAACGTTCTCCCTATACTTTATATATACTTTTAGGGAGTATGGCGGTCACTAACGTTCTCCCTATACTTTATATATACTTTATATAGGAGTTGGGTCACTAACTTTCTCCCTTTACTTTATTATACTTTATATAGGGATATGGCGGTCACTAACGTTCTCCCTATACTTTATATATCATTTATATAGGAGAATGGCGGTCACTAATTTCTCCTATACTTTATATATACTTTATATAGGGAGTATGGCGGTCACTAACGTTCTCCCTATTTTATTATACTTTATATAGGGAGATGGCGGTCACTAACGTCTCTCTACCTTATATTATACTTTATATAGGGAGTATGGCGGTCACTAACGTTCTCTCTATACTTTATATATACTTTATATAGGGAGTATGCGGTCACTAACGTTTCTCCTATACTTTATATATACTTATATAGGGGTATGGCGGCACACGTTCTCCTATACTTTATATATACTTTATATAGGGAGTATGGCGGTCACTAACGTTCTCTCTATACTTTATATATACTTATATAGGGAGTATGGCGGTCACTAACGTTCTCTCTATACTTTTATATAACTTTATATAGGAGTATGCCGTTCACTAACGTTCTCCTATACTTTATATATACTTTATATAGGGAGAATGGCGTTCACTAACGTTCTCCTATACTTTATATAACTTTTTATGGGAGTATGGGGTCACTAACGTTCTCCTATACTTTATATATACTTTATATAGGGAGTATGGCGGTCATAACGTTCTCCTATACTTTATAATACTTTATATGGGAGTATGGCGGTCACTAAAGTTCTCCCTATCTTTATATACTTTATATAGGGAGTATGGCGGTCACTAACGTTCTCCCTATACTTTATATACTTTATATAGGGAGTAGTCGGTCACTAACGTTCTCCCTATACTTATATATACTATATAGGGGGTATGGCGGTCACTAACGTTCTCTCTATACTTTATATATACTTTATATAGGGAGTATGGCGGTCACTAACGTTCTCCCTATACTTTATATATACTTTATATAGGGAGTATGGCGGTCACTAACGTTCTCCCTATACTTTATATATACTTTATATAGGGAGTATGGCGGTCACTAACGTCTCCCTATCTTTATATTACTTTATATAGGGAGTATGGCGGTCACTAACGTTCTCCCTATACTTTATATATACTTTTATAGGGAGTAATGGCGGTCACTAAGTTCTCCCTATACATTTATATATACTTTATATAGGGAGTATGGCGGTCACTAACGTTCTCTCTATACTTTATATATACTTTATATAGGGTAGTGGCGGTCACAACGTTCTCTCTATACTTTATATATACTTTATATAGGGTATGGCGGTCACTAACGTTCTCTCTATACTTTATAATACTTTATATAGGGAGTATGGGGTCACTAACGTTCTCTCTATACTTTTATATACTTTATATAGGGAGTATGGCGGTCACTAACGTTCTCCTCTATACTTTATATTACTTTATATAGGGAGATGGCGGTCACTAACGTTCTCTCTATACTTTATATACTTTATATAGGGAGTATGGCGGTCACTAACGTTCTCCCTATACTTTATAATACTTTATATAGGGAGTATGGCGGTCACATAACGTTCTCTCTATACTTTATATATACTTTATATAGGGAGTATGGCGGTCACTAACGTTCTCCCTATACTTTATATATACTTATATAGGGAGATGGCGGTCACTAACGTTCTCCTATACTTTAATATAACTTTTATATAGGGAGTATGGCGGTCACTACGTTCTCCCTATACTTTATATATACTTTATATAGGGAGTATGGCGGTCACTACGTTCTCCTATACTTTATATATACTTATATAGGGAGTATGGCGTCACTACGTTCTCTCTATACTTTATATAACTTTATATGGGATTTGCGGTCACTAACGTTCTCCCTATACTTTATTATACTTTATATAGGGAGTATGGCGGTCACTAACGTTCTCCCTATACTTTATTATACTTTATATAGGGAGTATGGCGGTCACTAACGTTCTCTCTATACTATTATATATCTTTATATAGGGAGTATGGCGGTCACTAACGTTCTCCCTATACTTATATATACTTTATATAGGGAGTATGGCGGTCACTAACGTTCTCCCTATACTTTAATATACTTTATATAGGGAGTATGGCGGTCACTAACGTTCTCCCTATCTTTATATATACTTTATATAGGGAGTATGGCGGTCACTAACGTTCTCCCTATACTTTATATATACTTTATATAGGGATATGCGGTCACTAACGTTCTCTCTATACTTTTATACTTTATATAGGGAGTATGGCGGTCACTAACGTTCTCCCTATACTTTAATATACTTTTATAGGAGTATGGCGGTCACTAACGTTCTCCTATACTTTTATACTTTATATAGGGAGTATGGCGTCACTAACGCTCCCTATACTTTATATATACTTTATATAGGGAGTATGGCGGTCACTAACTTCTCCTCTATACTTTATATATTTTATTTAGGGAGTATGGCGTCAAACGTTCTCCCTATCTTTATATACTATTATAGGGAGTATGGCGGTCACTAACGTTCTCTCTATACTTTATATATACTTTATATAGGGAGTATGGCGGTCACTAACGTTCTCCCTATATCTTTATATAGGGAGTGAGCTCACTAACGTTCCTCTATACTTTATATATACTTTATATAGGGAGTATGGCGGTCACTAACGTTCTCCCTATACTTATATATACTTTATATAGGGAGTATGGCGGTCACTAACGTTCTCTCTATACTTTATATATACTTTATATAGGGAGTATGGCGGTCACTAACGTTCTCCCTATACTTTATATAGGGAGTGTAGCAGTCACTAACGTTCTTCTATACTTTATATATACTTTATATAGGGGTATGCGGTCACTAACGTTCTCCCTATACTTTATATATACTTTATATAGGGAGTATGGCGGTCACTAACGTTCTCTCTATACTTTATATATACTTTATATAGGGAGTATGGCGGTCACTACGTTCTCCCTATACTTTATATATACTTTATAGGAGTAGGGCGGTCACTAACGTTCTCTCTATACTTTATATATACTTTAATAGGGATATGGCGGTCACTAACGTTCTCTCTAACTTATATATACTTTATAGGGAGTATGGCGGTCACTAACGTTCTCCTATACTTTATATATACTTTATATAGGGTATGGTCGTCACTAACTTCTCTCTATACTTTATATAGGGAGTATGGCGGTCACTAACGTCTCTCTCTACTTTATATACTTTATATAGGGAGTATGGCGTCACTAACTTCTCTCTATACTTTATATATACTTTATATAGGGAGTATGGCGTCATAGTAACGTTCTCCATTACTTTATATTACTTTATATAGGGAGTATGGCGTCACTAACGTTCTCCCTATACTTTATTATACTTTATATAGGAGTATGGCGTCACTAACGTTCTCCCTATACTTTATATATACTTTTTAGGGAGTATGGCAGTCACTACGTTCTCCCTATACTTTATATATACTTTATATAGGAGTATGGCGTCACTAACGTTCTCCCTATACTTTATATATACTTTATATAGGGAGTATGGCAGTCACTAACGTTCTCCCTATACTTATATATAACTATTAGGGAGTATGGCGTCACTAACGTTCTCCCTATACTTTATATATACTTTATATAGGGAGTATGCAGTCACTAACGTTCTCTCTATACTTATATATACTTTATATAGGGAGTATGGGCAGTCACTAACGCTTCCCTATACTTAACTTTATATAGGGAGTATGAGGTCACTACACGTTCTCTCTATACTTTATATATACTTTTATATAGGGATGTGGTATGCGTCACTAACGTTCTCCTATACTGATATTTACTTTATATAGGGAGTAGGCGGTCACTAACGTTCTCTCTATCTCTTTATATATACTTTATATAGGGAGTATGGCGGTCACTACGTCTCTCTATCTTTATTTATACTCTCTTTATATCGTGGTATGGCTGTCACTACGTCTCTCTATACTTTATATATACTTTATATAGGATAGGGGATGGTCACTAACGTTTCCCCTATACTTATATATACTTTATATAGGGAGTATGACTTCACTACTTTCTCCTAACTTTTATTATTTATATAGGGATTATGGCAGTCACTAACGTTCTCCCTATCTCTTTATATATACTTTATATAGGGAGTATGACTGTCACTAACGTTCTCCCTATACTTTATATATACTTTATATAGGAGTATGCGGTCACTAACGCTCTCCCTATACTTTATATATACTTATATAGTGAGTATGGCGTCACTAACTTCTCCCTATACTTTATATATACTTTATATGGAGTATGGCGTCACTAACGTTCTCCCTATACTTATATATACTTTATATAGGAGTATGGCGGTCACTAACGTTCTCTCTATACTTTATATATACTTTATATAGGGGAAGGCGGTCACTACGATCTCCTCTACTTTATATTACTTTATATAGGGAGTATGGCAGTCCCTAACGTTCTCCCTATACTTATATATCTTTATATAGGAGTATGCGGTCACTACGTTCTCCTATACTTTATATATACTTTATATAGGGAGTATGCGTCACTAACTCTCCCTATACTTTATTATATTATATAGGGAGTATGCGTCACTAACGTTCTCCCTATACTTTATATACTTTATATAGGGAGTAGGCGTCACTAACGTTCTCCCTATCCTTTATATATACTTTATATAGGAGTATGGCGTCACTAACGTTCTCCCTATACTTTATATATACTTTATATAGGGATTATGGCAGTCACTAACGTTCTCCCTATACTTTATATATACTTTATATAGGGAGTATGGCGGTCACTAACGTCTCTCCTTTATATCTTTATATAGGGAGTATGACGGTCACTACAGTTCTTCTATACTTATATAACTTTTATAGGGAGTATGGCGTCACTAACGTTCTCCCTATCTTTATATATACTTTATATAGGGAGTATGGCGGTCACTAACGTCTCTCTATACTTTTATATACTTTATATAGGGAGTATGGCGTCACTACTCTCCCTATACTTTATATAATTATATAGGGAGTATGGCGGTCACTACGTTCTCTTATACTTTATATATACTTTATATGGGAGTATGGCGTCACTACGTTCTCATACTTTTATATACTTATATGGGAGTATGACGTCACTAACTTCTCCTATACTTTATATATACTTTATATAGGGAGTATGGCGTCACTAACGTTCTCCCTATATTTTATATATACTTTATATAGGGAGTATGCGGTCACTAACGTTCTCCCTATACTTTATATATACTTTATATAGGGAGTATGCGGTCACTAACGTTCCCTATACTTTATATATACTTATATAGGGAGTATGGCGTCACTAACTTCTCCCTATACTTTATATATACTTTATATAGGGAGTATGGCGTCACTAACGTTCTCCTCTATACTTTATAATCATACTTATATAGGGAGTATGGCGGTCACTAACGTCTCTCTTACTTTATATATACTTTATATAGGGAGTATGGCGGTCACTACGTCTCTCTATACTTTATAATACTTTATATAGGGAGTTGGCGTCACTAACGTTCTCCCTATACTTTATATATACTTTATATAGGGAGTATGGCGGTCACTAACGTTCTCCCTATACTTTATATATACTTTATATAGGGAGTATGGCGGTCACTAAAGTTCTCTCTATACTTTATATATACTTTATATAGGGTGTATGGCGGTCACTAACGTTCTCTCTATACTTTATATATACTTTATATAGGGAGTATGGCGGTCACTAACGTTCTCCCTATACTTTATATATACTTTATATAGGGAGTATGGCGGTCACTAACCTTCTCCCTATACTTCATATATTGATTGGTATTGTGTGTTCCCACCTTATTACTCACTTTTCTAATAAGGATTTTTATTGCATCTCTATTTATCTCTCTGATGTTGCCAGATTATCAGATCATTTTAAGCAGTATAATAGTATAGAAATCATGAGGAACTGCCCAAACTCACGAAGTCTGCGGTGTCTTTGTGCGCTCAATTAATAAAAAAAAAAACAAAAAAAACAAAGATCTATAGACGTGGCCTATACGGCTCTTAGTGCAAATGGCGACAGCCACAGATCTGAAGGAAATTTATCTTCACTTTTTCTGTGGATCTCGGTGAGGATGTGGAACTGTGTGTCAGACAGCGAGATAAAGGAAAGATGGAAACAAAAGATCTTATTTACAACAGAGAAAGTTTCATTTTCTTTATTTTAAAAATGGTCAATTCAATCCTAAACACCCATATTTATGTAAACCAGGAGGGCCAGCAATATCCCTGAACGGAGATATACTTGTTTATCCTTGCTGGTCCCGTCTGGAATGTTAATGCCTCATTGGCTTTGCAAGATTTTTATGAAGAACTGCAGAGCAGCCAATCAGGAAGCAGCTTTAAATCTGTGACATCACAGCCATGAATGACGCCTGCTACCCGGAAGGACCAAGAAGAACCACATGGATGAAGAGGAAAATTACCTGGTGCCTAAGAGTAACACAGTCCTGGGCTTTATGAAGTGGGGGCATGGGGGTATTGTGTATTTGTGTTGGTTTGATATTGATCTCTAGCACCATCGATCCTATATCCGATAACACACAACCAGATAGACGAAGGTTGTGACCCTTTTATACTGTATATTGTAGGAATTGCTAACACCCAAAGGAACTATAGGTTTAGAAGGACCATAGGTGGGGTTTGCACCAGTTTTCTAATCCCTGGTGACTTGTGTACTACGGAGGAAATGAGTTAAATAATTTGTATTTCTCTTTCTTTATTTTTTCACAGAGCTGTGATAGTCAGTCTCGTACAAGCAACCCCCCAAGTTTTTATCGTAGTCGTACTGTATTCGGACCTTTTAATGCCAGAAAGGGTAAGTGCATATATTTTCCTATTTTACATTCATCCTTAGGTTGACAGAGTTGTTAATCAGTTGCCAAATGTTGATTAAACATTGTCTAGAACTCACCATTATGAAAGGGCATCTCCACGCTTAAAGGACAACTATACTGTTAAAATGAACTTTTTGAAAATAAAAAGTACCTGGGACAGGGAGGTTGGATTGATTATTTCTACCTCCCAGTATTGTTTCGTTGAGGAGCTACAGCACGTAGAGTTTTCATCTTCCAGGTTATGGCTCCCTGTATTAAAGATAGTGCTGAAGCACACAGGAAGCCTGGCAGAAGCAGATTTCTTTATACTGGTGATTCTCCCATAAATGATAGTGGGAGGTAGAAAATACCAGTCCTATCTCTCTGCCCCAGGTACTTTTCATTTTAACTAAAAACTTTATATGCACTATAGTTCACCTTTAAAATACAAAAATGGTCACTTGTCAGTTATCTGCCCCCTAACATAAATATTCAGCACATTATTAGATGTATTTCTAAACAGATATTTAAAGGGAAAGTCCATTCCTCAAATTAAAAAATATATACAGGTAATTCACCCCCCCCCCACAAACCCCTAGACTGTAATAGTTTGAAATCTAAAAAAAAAAAAAAATTTGATATACTGTCAGTTATGGATTTGACAGTTGACATTACATCCAATGACTGAATGCTGCCTAATCTGAGCACGCTCAAGCTCAGAACCAGCTCACTAAAGTACAGTAATGATTCCAGAGGACAAAGTAGGATATATCAACATATTTAAGGAGGACATTTGGAGTTGTCCTTTAAGGATAATTAATGCCTCCATTCTGGAGCTGGCTTCTCTCTTCATGCAATCAATCAAGGCTGTGACAGCTGACATTAAAGCCAATGACTGACTGCTGTTTTAACTGCTGTCTCCTCTGCACATGCTCAAACTTATAAAAAGCTCATTGAGCAAAGCGAGTAGGCAGATGCATTTGTCAGAATGGAAGATGACAGGTTCCACTAAAAACAGGCCTCAACTTGGACTACCAAAGAACTTGAGTGTACGTGCTCAGCATCATATCTTTATCAAATGTGCTGCCACCGTTGATGCACAGGTTAAATGAGTGGGAGGTCAGCCTGTCAGTGCTCAGACCATATGCCTCACACTGCATCAAATTGGTCTGCATGGCTGTCTTACATTATCTAAATATGATGCACAAGAAAGCCTGCAAACAGTTTGCTGAAGTCAAGCAAACAGATCCATGTCCTGTGGTCTTATGAGGCCAAAATAAACTTATTTGGTTCAGATGGTGTCAAGCCTGAGTGGTGGGGCCAACCAGGTGAGGAGGACAAAGACAAAGTGTGTCTTGCCTACAGTAAAGCATGGCGGTGGGTTTAGTACTGCCAGGTCATGGAAGGAACCATGAATGCTAGGTACACATCAGGTAATATTTTACCCCTGATCAAACGTTACTCGCAATATTGTACTTTTATGGTTGCAATGGATGTTGAACATTTTTCAAATCACATGAAAGTAAATTTCTTCTAAGGACCGCACAATTGGGCGAGACAAAATGTTGTTGCGGCCAAAGATATTTCTATTGGGCTGACCGAACAAATGCTGCGACCAGTTCGCCGGGTCAAAATATTTCTCTGTGTGTGTACCTAGCCTTAGCCCATTAGATTGGAAGAGATTGGCATATCTGTGGGGTGAGGTTGGGCTTACAAATTTCCTGCAGAGAAAAAGGTAACTTTAATGATCAGATACAGTGGCCATAAAGTTACAGCCTCATTTGTAGATTTATGTCTGCGTCGTACATTTACGACCACAACTGCATGATACTGTCATGGTCCTTATGGGCTGTTGTGGTATTGTATGGCCAATGCCTCGCGGTATCTGTATTTTTTTTGCCTCGGCTGTTGTTGTACAACCATGGTCAGAAAATACAGATGTGGTTGTAAAAATAGCATGTTGTATTTATATTTTACCACCTTGTTTAAGCGATACCGTGCCTTTAACAAGGTTGCAAACTACAGATACAACACAATATTTACGACAATTTATAATTACCTTACATGAATGTGATTGGTAAGTATATTTATGTAAGGCAGGGTGAGTGTACAAGACACAGTAATACTTTATGGCTGATCTACCTGTGTGTGCCAGGATTTACAGCTTTTCACATAAAGAAAACTTCTGATCTTCTGATTGGTCAGACCTGTTTTGCTAAAAAATTGGGATAGATTGGACGTGTCTGTAAAGCAATGGATCAGGCCACATTTCATCATGTTTACCAGGCTATAGACACAATGTTATAAATTGAAATAATAATTTTCAGTATTGAATATTTCCAACACAAACTGGGCAATGTTATATCAGTCGCTATCTGGAGGAATTTTGTGGTGGCAGCACCATTTCCGAAAATTCCACACAGCCAATTCAATATAGGCTTGTGTAGCACAAAACCTAACACATAATGAACGGAGGCACAACAATGCAAGTCTTGCAAAAGGGGTTTACTGCATGGTGGCATCACAGTCAGGTAAGTAATGCTGGCGCCATTTTTCGTGGCAATTTTACAATGAGTGGGTTCCAAGGCATCAGTACTATGGGGTTCCTGGAATAAACATTAAAGGGCATGTCCACCCTTAATACAAAAAATGGTGACTTGCCAGTTATCTGCCCGCAACCCTAACTGATATTTATGCCAGTTTATTCCATTTATTACAGGCATTTATGACCAGATGAAACTTTTCTGGAAAAGGTATCTGCATGTGCAGAGGAGGCATGGTTTTTGTTTTGTTGCCCTTTAAGTGAGAGTTTTGTTTCCCTTAAATTAAGGGATGAAGGCTGTAATATTAGTACACAGTATATATCACCATGTTTCTAATAGGAATGTCTCTTGGGTTTTATACCAGCAGGTGACGTAACCCCCAACACCGAATTGGGACCGGGCTATATCGCTATCATTGTTGTAGGTGTGTTTGCGTTTGTGGCTGTTGTGATGGCGATTTTCATCTGCTGGCATGAAAGAAGGACGGGCGAATACAACTTTAAACTGAATATTCGCAATATTGGATATCGCGCATTCTCCAATTAAACTGGATTCGATTTGACATCAATGAAACTTGAACAAGTCAGGCAATAAGACAGCTTTAATTTTGGGGGTTTGAGTAGGTAAATAACAGCATAAAAAATTATAGAGAATCAGTTAACCAAGCAATGAACAATAATCAAACATCTGATTGGATATTACATGTGTACTGAACCAGGGAAACGATTGGCTTATCGAATTAATTCACGCTAGAGAGAATTGACTGGCAATGCCGGTACTGATCTATTTAAAGGAGGTCTTCAGCCTTATACACACTTTCCCCAATTTATACCACAGAAATGTAATTCCTATACAAAGATATAACTGAATTCAATTAAAAAAAATCACTACCTCCAGTTTTACAGTATCTGATTGGAGAATTTATCTTTTCCTGGGTGAATCACACTGAGCGTGTGCGAACTTACTGACCTAGGGCAGGGGCAGTGCCTACTGAAATATAATGTATAATTATTAGATTCTGGACTATAAGTTGTGGGAACATGTGTTTTAGGTTGGAGTTGTTCTAGTTATTCATAAATAATACAATATTAAACAGAACAGAAAGTTATTTTTCACCTCGGCTGAACTGAAAATAATGTACATTAAACAAAACCTCCACCCAGAATGTAGAATTAAGTAACAAGGTTTAGAATAAGCCAATCAGTGACCGATGTGTTTAGATTGATCATCTTAATGCTCATCACAAACAGGGACCCTTTAAATAAATAGAAGCTGTAGATTAGTAGACAGTTATCTCACCCCTTCCGCATCTCGCAGGAGTCTCATTCTTGGGTGGTCTCCCACGCTCCCGAGAGACCACCCCAAACCCCCGCAACCGAGAAGAGACTCTAATCTTTCCGTCGTGCCCCATTTTGACTGCCACGCCCCGGAACGCCCGCCATGCCCTTAGTTTACCAAAGGAAAACAGTTCAAAAACAGAATCAGGGAGATGCTTGGACAAGCACTATGTACTCTTTTTCATCTAAACCCCATGCTAATCTATGTAGAAGTTGTAAAGGCTCCAAGCCCCCCCCCCCCTCCCGGTAGTTACACCCCTAAGAACCTTTTAATGAGACATGGCTCTCTTTCTTGGAACTTCTGGAATACTTACCTAAAGTTAGGATTGATGGTCTGGTCTGGCCTCACCCCAAGGGCTTGGCCTATCGGAAGACATTCTTTGCAAGGCTATTGGGTAGGTCCTGGACTGAGAGAGGGGGCTGGACTGCCAATTCTAACTTTCATGGGGATCCAATATATCCCCAGTGGTGAGGACCTAGTATTTTAATTCCCCACCTTGGGTACAATAATTGGGAAGGGGGTGTTATGTAAAGTTTATTTAAGTCAAGTAAGTAAATTTAACAAACTGAGATTTAATGGACAGATTATAAACCACCTGTCAAATGAAACAAAAGGTGCAAAAGTTTTCCTGTGCTATTAACCTACAACGTCCATTTAGATGTTGGCTATATACTGGGTTACTACAGTTAGAAAACTTTTGCACCTCTTACACCCTGCAATGGGAAACTACTGTAATTGGATCCTCTGTGTTCTTTGTTGTTCTTTGTCCCTCCCCCTGCCTGTCAAGTTAATACTGGGTGATTTCCCCATGACCTTTCTGCAGTGAGAAAACCAATTGTTACCTACTAGGAAGGAGGCTGAAAAAGCGGAATGTTGGATCCAATTGTGACATTTATTTTTTATATTTAACATATAGAAATAGGGCCCATCTTTCATGCTGCTAAATCCTGGTACAGAATCCTTTAGTGCTCATTAACACCGACTGTATAAATAACATATTATTATCACGTGAGCTGGAATTGAATATATTAGAACAAATTACATATCATTAGGATCACATGACCTGGATCAGAATATATTAGAATTTAAATTATTCTTGTACGTGGAAAGAGATATATATTCGTATTTCAATCTTTAGCATTATTTTTATATGTGTGATCTATCACCCTGCATGGATGCAAATGTATATTTTGTGATAAACAATAATATTTATGTTAATGTTGACAGGGAACAGGCTTGCTTATAACAGCCTTACAATTGGAGCCCAGCAGCAGGTTACTGGTATGCAGAATAGTAAACAATAAAGGATGTTGTACCCACCCACCCCTTTACCTTTAAATGTACCCAGTACTTAAAGGGTAACTGTGGTATCAAATTCTAGTAAGAATGATATAAAAAGCCTTCCATCGTACCTTCAAAATAAAACCTAAATCACATCTCTAGATAAACTTTGTGAGAAGTTATTGCTGGAAAGGTTCAGCTATATTACTTCCTGGTTGAACTCTTCCTGTTTTTAGCCATGTGACCAGCTTGTAGTCATGTGACCAACCTGTCTGCATTAATAGGCTCCCCTTCTCAACTGTCAATTTTTTCCTCAGGTACTTCCTGATTTCCCCAGCAATAAGTCTTAACTGAGCATGCTTCTCCCCCGGGGGAAAAGGGCCGGCAGAGGTCAGGTGATGTCACTCAACCTACTAGAAGCAGGAAGTTTGAACAGTAACCCCAATATAATTTCTCACAGGCTCCAGCCAGAGATGTGATTGTTGGCTCAGTGTAAAGGAAATACTGCAGGCTTTCATTTAATCCTAACTTGTTTTGAGACCACAGTTGCCCTTTAAAGTGTATGTACACTGGCAAATTCGTTTTTTTAAATTGCCCGTTAGTGGAAACTATAATTCATCCCAACCACCACTGTATCATTTGTTTGTTGATCTGCCCCCTTTTTCTTTAGATATTCAATCTGAAACATCTTACATTTCAACATTTCTGTAAGCAGTTTTGTTGTGGCTGGAATGGTTTGACAGTTGGTGTGCTGTATACTGTATGCAGTACTGACAGTTGGTATGGGGGAAAATAGTCAGGTCAGTTGTCAGAGCCTGAGCTAAAAAGTACTTTATGGAAGACATGCAGCAACACACACACCTCAGAGTAAGTGCTACTTACATGTGTTTTTTCATAGATTAAGATGACGCAAAGTAATTTTTTCAGTATGCATACACTTTAAAAGTAAACTGCTGGGTTCTCACCCCTGGGTACTGACTATCAGCTTTTATACTTATTGTAACTTTACCTCCCTGGTCTGGTCTAACTCTGCCTCAATGGCAAGTCCAATGGAAACGTTCGTTCTGTACGAAACATGTCCTCTCATTGGCTAGGTTATGGACTGAGTAAGGGGGAGGGGCAAAACCGAACTGGACATCATATTCCAGGGGTTAGGACCTAGTGTTTTGGGCTCTATCCACCCCAATATAATGAGAAACATTCCATAATAAAGAAATATTTTATTTTAAATTGCTTGATAAAACATTTAGATATAAAGGTTCTTTAAATAAACAATAAATTTCTGATTTTTTTGAACTGTATTGCATTGAATTTTAATTATTACCAGAAAAGCTTCTTTAATAAATAATAAATATATGTATATATTTATATATAAGTACAATGTTGACGTTAAGCACTAGAAATGGGCGAAACTACATAGTTTTGTTACGGTTTTGGATTCCCGGATCCAAAAACGGAAGGAATTTATGAATGCTCGAGGCTATTTTCAAAAATAATCAAAAATAGCCTTGAATGTTCGATTTTCGAAAATACTGTAGGAAACTTGAAAGTGGTCTCCGGTCGTATTTTCGAGGATTTTCGAACGTTCGAAGGTTTTATAGAATATTATCCTAAACAGCTCCGTACATTCCAAAATCTTTAAAAATTTGTTCTGAAGTCCCGAATCTTTCAGATTTCGGAACCGAGGGGTTTCATGTCGGATCAGGGTTCGTGTCGGACCCGGGTCCCATCTCTAGTAAACACTCTGGCTTCACAAAGTATCCAGAAGCTGAGCCAAAAGATAGAACTCGCGGGACTTTTCCATAACTTCAAACTAATTGTTTATTTAATTGTTAAATAAACAATCACTTGTTATGGAAAAGTTATGGAAAAGTCCTGTGAGTTCTATCTTTTGACACCGCATATATATATATATATATATATATATATATATATATATATATATATATACAAATGTGTACTGCACTCCGGATTATCTGTAGAAGTATAATGGTACGAAGCCATTTCTGACCATCTTTTATATATAAGTAGAAAAGCACACACCTACTGCATGTTTCAAACTTTTATTCAGGCCAATTTCCCATATAAGCGACGTTGGAGGGTAGCCACTCCCCTTTATCAAGCCACACAGCCATTTCTCAAATCAAATGTTACATCACATGTGACACAGGTATAAAGAGGCTCATAGTCCCACCCCCATTTTCATTAAAGGGACGTTTCCCAATATAATATAGCTACAATATCTATTCCTTCAGATACATCTACATGTATATGTGCAATTCCAACGTTCATGAGGAGATGCGGGAAAGTGGCTATTACCTGTTCCTATTACCCCCTCGTCTTGGTCGGTGAATCTCTTCCAACACAGTGAATTTAAGTTCCGACTCACGATGGGCCATATTCATAAAGGCGCAGTATCGTTAATTTATGATCAGTTTAACGAGAGGTAATTTACGATTGTTTTCGTAGATTTATGATCCTCATAGAATACATATTGTATTACAAGTTATTTTATTTTTTAATTATTATTTTATTACTGTAATAATTATATATATATATATATATATATATATATATATATACATACAATACAAGGACTGTGGAAGCACTCAAATTAGGCTAATTTACAACTAGATTTAGCGGAAGTGCTACTGATCTGGTCAAACATTTAGACACACATAAAAAGATAATCAATGCACATTCCTAGGCCCCATACAATATCATATTATCTGCACACTGGCATACATTATATACATAGAAAAGATAATCAATGCACATTCCTAGGCCCATACAATATCAATTATCTGCACACTGGCATACTTTATAAACATAGAAAAGATATCAATGCACATTCCTGGGCCCCATACAATATCATATTATCTGCACACTGGCATACTTTATAAACATAGAAAAGATAATCAATGCACATTCCTAGGCCCATACAAATATTATATTATCTGCACACTGGCATACATTATAAACAAAGGGGTTTTAGTATACATTACTGTGATCACATGAATGAAAAGCCTTCCAACCACGTCAAGGTAACCCCAGTCTGGAAGGTCCTAACTTCTAACCTTTTCAATTTCTTTTACTTTCAATAACGATTAGCAAACTTTTGCATTACTCATAGTTGTGCACAGGATCCATATAACAGGCTTTCTCACTGCTTTTTACTTCAGTAAAAGTTCTATATTTCGAAAATGGACCCATTAAAGTCAGTAGGGGGGAAAGTTTAAAAAGTTCTCATAAAATACAGTTAAAATAGCAATGGTAACTTACTGTAAATGGCTCTGGGATTGGGACCTGGGAAATTTTGGAGGTCTTTTAAAATCGATTAGTGTATTCTCCAATGTTCGATAATTATCAAAAAAAAAAAGTCTGCGAGTTTGAAAAGTTCGTAGTTCAAAGAGTCCGAAAAAGTCAGAGTTCATACAAACTCATAAAATGTGACTCTAACTATAGTCACCCCAGGATGAGTTTAATCTTCCTTCACCTGACACTCCCACGGTGAGTTATAAGACTTTAGAAACAAGAAGTCGGTTTCTCTCGTGTTCCAGGTAATGACCGTCAGTCTTGGCTGTAATGCTCGGAACCAGCTCACAACAGAGAAGGAACACGGGATAGTTTGAGAAGTCCGAGTCCGTTCGAACTCGAATAGTTCGGCTCCAACTCGGGTTTGAGTTCTAGTCATCTCTAGCTGTTGGTATTGTCTCTCTGCTCCTGTCTTCAGGTCGGGCTCAAACCGTATCAGGCCCGTTCCCCTTCATATTTATGGAGAAGGTAAATTATCAAACAAGGCAAAATGCAATTAGTGACCATACATTTTTAATCCCCAATATAGTAATAATTGCAATGAACACACCTGTTTATTGTGCCATCCAAGTATGTCCACTAGGTGGCATGTGTTTTCTTTATAACTTTTGCCTTGCGGGAAACCTTTTTATTCTGGATTTATCTGATACCTGATCTGTAACTAATCTGAAACATGTGTCTGTGCAGGGGCCACGTGACTTCTCCAATGGTGAGTAAATTTAAAGGGTCATTATTAAAAGAAACCCCTAAATTTAAGATACAGGAATCCTCCGACCCATTTTATTTTTTGTTCAAGGGTAACTCTAGCATCAAAAAAACTTTTTAGATGTCAAGGATTACCTGCTAAAGCCCCTGTTGTGTTTAATCTTACCATCATCCGAACCTCGACAGTGAGTTATTAGAACTTACAGAACATGGATCCCTCGCCGGAAGTTCCTCCTCTGTTGTGAGCTGGTTCCGAGAGTACAGCCATGATTGACAGTCATACCTGGAACACTAGGTTTTTTTTTATAATTATCGAACATTGGAGAATACACTAATCGATGTTAAAAACCCTCCAAAATTCAATGCAGAAGCTCGAAAATAGCTCAATCATGAGGAAAGTTACAGGGAGATTCAATAAAAGTTCTTATCGTTAAAAATGGTGCTAATATTGCCCCAGCCAATCAGATCTTATTTAACATTTGAAAGCTAACATCTGATTGGTTGTGGTAAAATTAGCACCATTTTTAACGATAAGAACTTTTATTGAATAACCCTGTTAGTATTTAAAGGGCATGTCCACCCCCAAAACTAAAATTTAACCCCTTACTGGCCACATTAAGAAGTTTAAAACAATCCTTACCTTACATTCCTGCTCAAAATAGTTCCCTGCTGTGTCCTCCAAAGTCCAGGAAACTGTGTGTAGGAGAGTGTGTGACTCATGCTGTGCCTGAGACTGCCTCAACCTCGTCAAGGTTTGAGGCATGCTCAGTGCAGCCCTCCCGTTTTTCTCTCCCTCCCCCTAACATTATAACCTTTGGGTTTGCGGTAGGGCATGCTCCCCCAGCCCCAACCGCATTAATATTATTGTTAGAAAGTCCCCCAATCTTTACTTCCCTTCCTCTCTCCTCCGCTGTTCAGAAACTCCCGGCAGCCGCGACCGTGATTGGCTGCCTCTCAGCCATCACGGACGTGGCTGCTGGTCCGTCCACTGCTTGCAATTCCATGCAAGCAGAGGGCCGGAACACTGCGGGCGGAAGGAAAAAGAGGAAGGAAGTAAAGATTGGGGGACTTTCTAACAATAATATTAATGCGGTTGGGGCTGGGGGAGCATGCCCTACCGCATATCAAAAGTTTTTATAAGGGGTGGACATGCCCTTTAAACAAGTTAAGCAAGTCAAACAAGTGGTGGTGACATGTACACATTCCCCAGACCATTTCCCAGGTCCCAATCCCAGAGCCATTTACAGTAAGTTACCATTGCTATTTAACTGTGTTTTATGAGAACTTTTTAATGGGTCCATTTTCAAAATATAGAACTTTTACTGAAGTTCGAAAACGAACTGAACTTTAGGAAGATTTACACTGGACCACCCAGCCATGCTTTACTTTAATATACTTCCCATGCTCCCTGAATTTACTAACCCATGTGAAGTGGGAATGTTAAGAGTAAGCATGGCATACATAACAAAATATTGCATCGCCTGGAAAGTACAGTAATTGGACAATTCCTTTCTCTCTAAAATTGATCCTTTAATACTTTGAGTATTAAATTGCCCTATACTGTTAGATATTAGATTTAGGGGGTTATTCAATAAAAGTTCTTATCTTTTAAAATGGTGCTAATTTTGCCCCAACCAATCAGATGTTAGCTTTCAAATGTTACATAAGTTCTGATTGGTTGGGGCAAAATTAGCACCATTTTAAACGATAAGAACTTTTATTGAATCTCCCTGTAAATGTTCAGCTATAGACTTGTGATTGCATAATGTATGGGCCAGAACGGATTGTCTCAAGGTAAGAACCATTGCTTGTAAAATGCGCTCTATGGACGAACGTCTTATCTATCAAATGTCTGCCTAGTGAATGGACAGCATGGCTGTTACTATTTCACAATTGTGTTTGTAATTCTCAAAAAAAACGGATGCGGCATTATGTGTTATTGTGCGGTGCAGATGTAAAATAGCGCTAAAGGCATAAAATGCCAACATGGTAATTAACCCTAGGACTCTAGGTATATAATTTATATAGAGGAGCACAGTTATTCTCCCCTACCTAGTGTTAACAATGGGAAAACTCCCACTTACCAGTTATATTATCAGCCTGGGGACAATATTAAAGTACCACACTTCGGTAGAAGGGAAACCTTATTAAATAACGTATATAAGGCTAGGTAACATGGTCAAATATTCTTCCCGGCCAACTGTTCACCACCAACGAGCAACCTATTCTATATAACCAGATACATGCACAGAAACTAAACAACAGACCATTTAAACTTCCCATTATCTCTACCAGGACTTGACCAATATGGATCTAAATTTAGAAGTGTGTTTCGCCCAATTAAAGTGAGGGGAAATATCCAATCGGCTACATTGTACCTGTGCTAATGGTAGCATGGTGTAGTGTGAGATTTTACTGGTTTAACAATTTTGAAATTTTGCAGATCTGGCAGAATTTTTGGAATTCCCTGAAATTTATTGTGGAAAATTCTGAGAATATTTATTCATTCCATACGTTAACCTCATCTAAGGAATTCTCCTTTCCACTCCTGTTGTTTAGCTGGTTTCACGTGATTTACTATAAATAGAATTGATATTTCCATTACCCCATGGTAATTACTGATAAGATTCTATGTGTCTATTGTGCTTGATGACTACAAGGTAAAACGTTCCGTATTTGTCTTGGATTCATATCCCAGGTATTAATGATAAAAACATTTCCTGTATTGAGGTTTGTAATGGTAACAAGACAAATCATTATAGGGATTCCCTTACAGAACGTGAATAATTGAAGGAAATGCTGCCCTTTCTAATGAGATCCTTTGTCTTTTTTTAAAAGAAGGAAATAATTTAATGTTGTTCCTGGATTTTATTTGCATATTACATTCCTCAAGGCTGATTCCTCTTAATCAACACAGGGATCCAATAGGATATAATTTACATTGTGATATTCCCTGAAATGTGAGCGATCGCAGCGAAAGTCTTGTACCTTCCTGGAAATGAATTGGATTTCCTGCCCCTGTGGGCTGGAGACTGTAACATATGTAAAGTAGCTGATTTACAATATTACAAGATTGTATATTTACAACCGGTACTCGGTAAAGGCGCATTTATAAATATGCTCCCCATTGCGGTTAATGTTCGTTAATTAACGGACTTTTGCCTTAAATATACAATCGTGGACGTATATATGCGCCCGCTGTCGTACATTACTGATGTTGTGCGCTAAATTGTGATACCGCGTGTTTACAAATACGGCCCAGAATTTGAAAAGCGAAAAGTTGGAAGTAAGAAACACTCCCAACTGTCTCTGATATTGTGATGCCCCCGTGGATTGAGCGATATCACTGGCCTGTATAACTTACATAAGAGTTCACTGCATTCTGTGAAGTGGAATATGCCCTGCTTGCATTTTGAGCCAATATTCTTCAGTAAGAATCTGATTGGTATATTAACCAATCAGGTTATTTTTTGAAAGAATCTGATTGTAACCAATTCTGGGGCATATTTATAAAGCCACGGTATCGCTTTTTTTTAACGAACATTCGGTCGTAAATGTACAACCGTAAATAAATGAACACACGGTATCGGTAAAAAGCGATGGCGCGGCTTTATAAATACAGCCCTCTGACTGGAAAAGAATCTGATTGGTTAGTATAATTTCCAATCAGATTCTTTTCCAATCAGAATTGGTTCCAATCAGATTCTTTTCCAATCAGAATTGGTTACAATCAGATTCTTTTCCAATCAGAATTGGTTACAATCAGATTCTTTCAGGATGAATCTGATTGGTATGCTTTTCGAAAGAATCTGATTGTAACCAATTCTGATTGGAAAATAATCTTCTTGGTGAGAAAACGTGCGACGACACATAGAAATCACACGTGCACAATAGCTTGTGTGATTTGGTGTGTGGCAGTCTGGCCTCAGTCTTACTCTTTTTACAAAAGTTTACAAAAACGTGGAACCATTTTCTACACATTTTGTGTGCTTAGGTTGAGGATCAGCTCTAAGGCATTTTTCATTATCAAAAAATGTTAAAAATGAGAAAATTTCTTACAATAGATCGAAAGCATTTCTGTGCGTAGGACCACACATTGTCGTAACTCGCATAGGTCATTCCACCCACACCTCATTAGTCCTAACCTTTCCTGGGTATTCGGGCGTTAGGGTTAGTGCAGCTTTACAGGGCATCGTAGTTAAGTAATTACAGGTGACCTTCAAGCAAAATGGGAGAAGGCACAATTTTGTTTTAGAAAGAAAATTCCTCAGCTCTGTAAACGTCATTGCAAGAAATGAGAAACAGGACCACGTCACAAGGTCTACAGACGTGGCTGGTCTACAGAGAGTGGTTGTGGGTTAGAGAAAGAAACAGCCATGATGTATGACCACGATGCAATATACGGCTAACACGGGAAACAGCCATGATGTATGACCACGATGCAATATACGGCTAACACGGGGTATATTGCTACCGTGTGGAATTGCACATATAATACTATATCAGGACCAAAGCAGCATTGTATGGCCACTGCCATATAACAACGACCGGCCATAAAGTAATGTGTCCTATCCATTCGGTATAAACCTTTCCAATATCGTGGGTTTATAAAAATGCCTCCATATTGCAGATTTCACCCTGGATAAGGGCCATGGGGTACTCCTTCTGGGTGTGCCCTAAATGCTACCGAATTGCCAGACCCGCGCAAGATGTCGGTCTTGGTGGGAAATGGGAAAGCACATCTTCCTATTGGACAGTCTATAACTAAAGAAATAATGCTATGTGTATTTTCTTGCCATGTACTGGAACCCTGTATAATTATCATTGCTTCTCTTAAAGCAATTTCAAGTAGAAGTAAGGTCCAGCACAGTTCATTTGAGGCAGATACGGCGGCAGAAGGAATGGGGACGGAATGTTCTGTTAATGTTTCTAGTTGCGCGGTAACAATGTGGGTTTTTAAGGTTTTTGCATCATCAGTCAATGTGAAAGCAAATCTAGTAAAACATATTTACACGTTAACATGAAATGATGTGACCTACAATAAATCACAGTTCTCAAAGCCTGTAGGGCACGAGACGAAAATAGCTTGAAAAAAACCCCAGCAACTGTTATAACCTGAAACTGCTCCATGAATTAGACCTGGTAACATGTTGTAAACAAACGAAGAAAAGCAGCACACATGTAACATGGTCTGTATCATGCACTGGTGTTGGGCACGTGTTTATTTTCAGAAGCTTTTCAAGAAGTGGGTCTGTGGAAGGACAGTGTCTAGCACTATTCCCTCTCGATCCCTTGACAGGTTTTTCAACTTGCCTCACCCCTGTCTTTCCTCGCTGTCATATTTATATACTGCTTGGGGGCAATTCACACAAGAGCGCTGCAGACACGACGCATTCCTCTCTGTCCTTAATGTCGCGCTAACCGATTTACGTTCAGTTAGCGTGGCGTTAAGTGTCACTTTGCGGTGGCTGCGCGAGTCCCGGAAGAGGCACTAGGGCACGTTAAATACTTATGTGCTAAGACCCACGCAGCCTCTGGTAAATCGCTTTGCGACCGTTGCACGTAAGTATTTAACGCCAGCTATAGCGGAATGAGGAAGCGCCTACCACGCTAAGGAGTCACGTGACTTGTCCTATACACGCTGGACTCTTAGTAGCACGCTAACCCTACTCTTGGTGGTGTAGCGTGCGAGGTGTGTGCTGCGGGGTTTGCTAGTATGTATCTAATATGATGTAGAGATCTATACAATGGTGCCAAGTGTTCAAATGTATCCAATTTGGAGTTAACTGCAATATACAGAACCGCAGACCCATGGATTTCAAAAATGTATAGAATTACACAAATGGATTTAAACACCCGCTGTATGGCATGTTTTATAATACCGAGGGTTGTAGTAAGAGTATGATAGCAGCGTTGATATCCTATCGCCCATGCAATGCCGTCGCAGTATTTAGCTTCAGCATGTTATTGTACGATCAATGGTTTGTTCGTACAATAGCATGTGGTAGTGTAATACTGCAACGGTATATGGGTGAACGTAAATCTTCAATCGGGACGATGCACTTATGCCCACGATCGTAGATTATGGCAAAGATGTTCAAATTCAAAATAGCCGAGCCTTTAGAAAAATGGCCGAAAGTTCAAAATGTAAAAATAACACACAGCCCTAAGGTACATTCATTGACAGAGCCTAGGAATGTGTTTATGTAAAAACTCAAATACTCTAATGTGCAACACCCAAACAGGAAAGCAAAATATCTGTTGTATTCAATTAGATCAACTGGACATGAAATGTAGTTCTTGAAGACGTTTCGCTAGTCATCCGACTGGCTTTCTCAATTCAGAATGACTTGTACAAGAATCTGTGGCAATTATGTACCCTGGAAAATCCCAATTAGCATATCACAGCCAGGTGTTAAGGGTGTGATTAGATAGTGGCTAAGAGGTGTTATAGGAACGCCCAGAGTAAGGTGTTAAAACAGCATTGTACATGGCAGACAGGTGGTGTTTCGAACCCCCCACCCTCTATTTAGGCTTGGTTTCTTATTTCACAATAATGGCCCTTAACACCTCTCTTAGAACCAGTCACGTTCCTTCGCCAGTATGTTAACATTACAATCTTCAAAGTATGTCCTTTATCCTAATATGCAGATCACTACACGGCTGAGTCCTGACCCGAGGAATTGGCTCTTCTGTGCTGGCTGGCCATACGTTGATGCATTTGCTGTTTGGGTCTCCCCCACATACAAATCAGAGCATTCTTCACTGCACTGCACTGCTATATGATTCGTCTTGTTCTTGTGTTTAGGTATTGGGTCTTTCGAGTGTACCAATTGCTGCCTCAGTGTGTTGTTCGGTTTAAAGCAGACAGGATACATGTTTTGAAAATTCTTAATTTCTTAATTTCCGGAGACCCCTGCTACATTGGATGACCATGTTCTTCCTCCGTCTTGCTTTTCCCCTTCACTGTTGGTATTTGTGTTCTTTTCTTTCCTTCTACTTCTTTTGAAAAGGCCCAGTCTGGATATCCACAGTTTTTAAGGGCTCCTCTGAGATGTTTCATTTCTTTAGCCTTCGCCTCTTTGTGCTAGTGGGGATGTTCTCGGCTCTGTGTTGCAGGGTTCGGATGACACCCAGCTTGTGATCTAAAGGGTGGTGGGAGTCAAACATCAAAATACTGATCGGTGTTGTTGTTTTCTGTAAACCTCTACTTCCAGTTTACCATTTTCTCTTAACTTCTACCAAGCAGTCCAAGAAAGCCAGTTTGTTGTTTTGTACCTCTTCCCTTGGAATTTATGTTTTGGTCCACCGCATTAATGTGTTCTGTGAAAGCTTGTACTTCCTTCTGGTGGATTTTAACCCAGGTTGCCATCAACATATCTGAACCAGTGGCTGGGTGCTATGCCCTTAAAGTTTTAAGCGCCTGTGTTCTACCTCCTCCCTGTAAAGGTTGGCCACAAAGGTGAAACTGGAGATCCCATGCACATCCATGTTTTTGCTTATAACTTATCCCTGTATTGAAATAGTGGTATTCAGGCACAATTCCAACAAGGAACAACCCTGTTCTGGGTTGAGATCAGTTCTGCTGTAAGAGTGCTGTCTTGGCCCAGCCGTTTTCTCACCATGTCAACAGCCTCCTTGGTGTCTGCCATGTACAATGCTGTTTTAACACCTTACTCTGGGCGTTCCAGAACTACATTTCATGTCCAGTTGATCTAATTGAATACAACAGATATACCATGACCTGGATGAATGAGAACCTTCACAAGGGAAAGCAAAATGTTAGTAAATAGTCAAAATCCAAATCAGAATAAAATAAGCGGGTTTGGGATAGAGATAGAGAACTTCATAAAGTTTGGTCCGTTTTTGAACTTTCGAACTGCAGTAAAAGTTTGAAAGTCAATGGGGAGTGATAGTTCGAATGATTTACAGCTAAACTAACAATGGTAACTTACTGTAAATGGCTGTGGCACATGGGAAATGTTCTGGGGAACGTCACTATCACCAAAACTTGTTAACACACTTCTTAAACACGAACGGCAATTCGAGGGTTACCGAACGATACTTTCGAGGCTTAGCGAAAATAGAACTGTAAATTCGAGTGTTATGGAAATCAAACGATACTTTCAAGGACTAGCGAACGATACATTCAAGGGTTAGCAAACGTCTCATAAGTTCGATAATTCTCGAAACAGCCACGACAAACGTTCGATAATCATCGTAAGTATGGAAAGTTCGAAAGTCCGTGAAATCCGGGTCCGGGTAGTTCGAGAATTCTGAGTCTTTCGGACTTGTTAAGTTCGACTGAAACTTGGGTTCGAGTTCTAGTCCATCTCTAGTTTGGGAACCATATATTAATTCAAATATTAATCCAGAAAAGCAGATTAATCGAAGTCCCTGTTGAGACTCAGTAGTACGTTTATCAAAATATAAATCCCCCTGTCTTTACCCTTCTGATGCCATTCCTAACCATATATATTATCTGGAATGATCCTTCACACCAGATATGGCTGATCCAGTGGAGATCCAGTTTCAGGATTGCATTAATGTGCACAACTATTCTTTGGGACGCCTGTGTTTTCCCCACACTTTTCAAACTGCAAACACATGTTGTCAAGTAAATGACACCCCTAGTTTTGCAACTGGCAAAATAATATTATATTCTTGGCCAGGGATTCAATAAAAGTTCTTATCATTAAAAATGGTGCTTATTTTGCCCCAACCAATCAGATCTTATTTAACATTTGAAAGCTAACATCTGATTGGTTGGGGCAAAATTAGCACCATTTTTAACGATAAGAACCTGGTTCTTCCAGTTAGTAACTGTCAGTTATGGATTTGACATCACAGCCAGTGACTGAATGTTAATCCCCTTTCTGACTCTTCTGAGCATGCCCAGGCTCAGTACAGGCTCAGTACAGGTTTGTAAATTGCTCAGTTTCCATGAAGCATCCAGAAGCATAGCGGGCATACAGTAATGAATTCAGAGGACAAAGTAGGATATATCAACATATTTTAAAGAGACCATTCTTTCTAAAAGATGTTATTATGAGGGTGGAGTTGTCCTTTAAGCTATACATACTGTATCTGACTAATCACCTGAAATATCCTAGACATCAAGGAAGTATCTGTATATAATTTTAATTGCTTCTGGGAAAACTATAATGAAAGTGTAAAGGTTTCTGCAAATAAATGACATATTTCCTGAGAAATGCAAGTCCACAAATGTACAATGTATATAGATAAATCACCCCCCAAACCCTCAATAATGCAATAGTTAGAAATCTCAAATATATATTTAGATTATGTGGTGGCGGGGAGCTGTACAGTGGGTAAGATTATGTGGTGGTGGGGAGCTGTACAGTAGGTTAGATTATGTGTTGGCAGGGAGCTGTACAGTGGGTAAGATTATGTGGTGGCAGGGAGCTGTACAGTGGGTAAGATGATGGGGTGGCGGAGAGCTGTACAGTGGGTAAGATATGTGGTGGCGGGGAGCTCTACAGTGGGTAAGATTATGTGGTGAGGGGAGCTGTACAGTGGTTAAGATTATTTGGTGGGGGGAGCTCTACAGTGGGTAAGATTATGTGGTGGCGGGGAGGTGTACAATGGATAAGATTATGTGGTGGCGGGGAGCTGTACAGAGGTAAGATTATGTGGTGGTGGGGAGCAGTACAGTGGTAAGATTATGTGGTGGTGGGGAGCTGTACAGTGGGTAAGATTATGTGGTGGTGGGGAGCTGTACAGTGGGTAAGATTATGCGGTGATGGGGAGCTGTACAGTGGTTAAGATTATGTGGTTGGGGGGAGCTCTACAGTGGGTAAGATTTTGTGGTGGTGGGGAGCTGAACAGTGGGTAAGATTAAGTGGTGGTAGGCACGCTATACAGTGGGTAAGATTATGTGGTGGTGGGGAGCTGTACAGTAGGTAAGATTATGTAGTGGTGGGGAGCTGTACAGTGGGTAAGATTACCCACATTAATTACAAAACAAATTGAATGTGGAACAATATGTATGGTACATCTACATACAATTAACATTGTACATCCAAGTATCGGTCGGTTTACAATCACAATTATTATTATTGTGAATTTATATAGCACCAACATCTTCCATAACGCATTACAATGACATGTATACATTCACATCAGGCCCTGATGACACATACAACCTATCAGTATGTCTTTATGATTGTGGGGGAAACCGGAGTGCCCAGAGGAAACCCACACAAGCACGGTGTGATGTCTTCATGACTAAGATGACATTATTTCCTGTTTGGTTCCTATATATGGTATTCAGGATTACCTACACATTCTCTTTTATTGCAGCAGACCCTTGCCTGAAGAAGGGACAATTGTAAACCCCGAAACGTTGCATTTGTGGGGTCGTGCTGTTTGTATGACGTAATTACTTCTTGACAATATATGTTTTAAGAAAGTGCTGTGTTCATTTGTGTTTTTTACACATGCACACACACACACGACATGTTTCCACCCGCACTGCAGGGCCGTCATTAGAACATTAGAACAATGATACGTCACATCCTAAAAATCCTAAACCCCAACACACCCCAATCATGTTATAAAAGCTAGGCCAATCGGATTAAACCGTGGAAAAAAAGCCTAAAGCCCCCAAAGGACCAAATAAAAGTGCTCAGTTAAAAAGATACAAACAACGCTTTCACACTAAAATGCTATTCAGGTAAATCCATGATATGAAAGAGACACAAAGCAAAATCTAACATGAACGATCCAAGCAGACGGAAGAGATAAAGCACACAAGTGAAATAAAGGGAAAATCCCAGTGTATCCTATTGAGGGTAAGAAAGTGTCTAGTGCACATGCAACAAAGACCCCTGCATAAAGAATAGATAGAGCATAAAAAAGGTACACACAAAGTTACAGTAAATGCAAGGATAAAACAAGGATATATATATGTATATATATATACATATATATATCTACAGAAACAATCCTGGAATATGTGCACACACTGCTACTACAGATGAAATACCTGGGTGCTACTAAATAATAATGGATGCTCGGAAAATATTAGTGCACATATGTATATGTATACATACAAACAAACAAGTAACACTTCTCAGTCTTTCCTTGCTCTGGTGCAATTTAAAAATTAATGTCCATATGAAGTGAAAATAAAAGTGCAAACAAAGGTCTTTTTCAATATTAATTCAGTGCAAAATAAGTGCAATCAGCAACGTTTTGGTCTGTTCCTAAGACCTGGCTTGATAGAGGTCTTAGGAACAGACCGAAACATTGCTGATTGCACTTTATGTTGCACTTGCACTGAATAAATATTGAAAAAGACCCTTGTTTGCATTTCTATTTTCACTTCATATAAATATATATTATAGCTTTACGTTGTGCAATGTGGGACCACTGAGTTACCAGTTGCTTTTCTGGTTTGTGATGTTTGCCTTCGAAGCTTTATAACAAGTGTAAAATTTTTTCGTTGAAGCGACACAATAAACAAAGAAAGTTTTCTTAGCGTCTCGGACACAAAAAGATTCTATGAATTGTTTTATGATGGGAACCCACACCCTAAAAAGAAATGTAAAATGTTCTTTTTGCAAAGGGAATATATTTTAAGAAACATTGCTGTACAATGTCACATTAACATTCCCTTTGAGGAGTTTTAAAGTAGAACTAAAGGTGGAAAAAAAAACACCATGTGTTGAATACGACAAAACCAGTGCTTTTTCATGGCTAGTAAGTTTGCTTTGGTATTGGCGCAAAGGTCACATGACCTCCACCTACCTCCAGTTTATGTTGCTTAATACTAGTGTTAAATTGTGCCATTGAAAAGTCTTGTTAGGCCGAATGCATTGGGTTACAGTTGGAGGAAGAAGGCAGGTCATGTGACTTGGCAGCTTTTTGTTACAATAGAATTCTAGATTTTATAACATAAAATATTTTTGGTCCCTTTCTGTACGCAAAGCTTTCTACCTTTAGTAACTGTACAACAGGTCATGGAGATGATCAAGGTCATGAAGGTTATCAAGGTCAGGAAGATTATCAAGATCATGGAGATCATTAAGGTCATGAAGATCATCAAGTCCATGAAGGTTATCAAGGTCAGGAAGATTATCAAGGTCATGGAGATCATTAAGGTCGGGAAGATCATCAAGGTCATGGAGATCATCAAGGTCATGAAGGTTATCAAGGTCATGAAGATTATCAAGGTCATGGAGATCTAGGAATAGACGTTAACACACACAGATTGCAATAACTAGGACAATTAAAAAAGCTAAAAATCTGAAGAAACTACTTAACAGACCCACAAGGTCTGAGCAGAAGGGTTGGTGGACTTGAGGCAGGAATCGGAGGTTGATCTGAGGAAACTTTGAGTAAGATGAGAAATGAGGCACGAGATGGAGAACAGTCGGACAGTATTATAAGAGTTCCAGGGTTCTCCAATGGCTGTAGCTCCAGTAGTAAGGTAAGGTTTATAGAACTTTTCCTTGCAATCAGCTATGTCCAAAACCTACCCTTATAAGTTCACATCTGACAGTGAGCAAGACACGACTAAGATGTAGCCGTGTGGTAGTTCCAGCCAAGATATTGGGTAACATTAAGATTCCTTATTAGAATGGGGAAAAAAGGAGAAACTCTTCCTTAGATTTTTCATTGAGCAAAAACTCCAAATCAACAATGAATTGTGAAGTGTAATATGTAATATGTCAATCAACGTCCATACTAGAGAGGTACCACATAACCCGAATTATAACTCAATACACGCACACGCTAACCAATATTAACTAGAAAGGTAAGTAAACTTTAAATCTGGCTAGAAAGGGAATGGGTGTGTCTGAGCTGCAGGCAATGATGGCATTTCATAATCTAGTCCCGTGAAATACGTTTATTTTTATAATTGTGTGTATGGTTGCCATGGAAACAGAAAGGTAAGTGTGCGTACCTGTGTCTGCCGGAGGTTAGGTGGTATGTTTTTGCATTTTAGGAAAACCACCTTTTTTTGATATTTAAGGTTTGGTCACCATTGAAACATAAGGTAGGTTGGACTGTGAGGGTGTATCAGTAGGTGTCTATCAAGTGGCCTTGCAGGTGATAAAAACTACAACTCTTAGCATTCACCAACAGCAGATGGCAGCAGGAAATGATGGGAGTTGTAGTTTGCAAACACCCAGAGGACCACAGGATGGACATCCCTGGTATAAAACTAAATGTCATACTTCATTCTAAATACATAAACCCTACATTGTACTTTACATATATTTACAATTGTGCTTTTATTGCACGGTCACAACTGAATTTTGTTTTTTTATTGTATACTTTTTAAAACTTTAATGTCACAATTGTATTTGTTTAATTGTGTGTTTGTGAGACACAGTGTGTAGTTAGTGTAGACTCAGACCCAGGTACATTTCATACAGAAAGTGACAGTTGGGATTTGATAACATGACCCTGAAACCTACAATGTCCATGTTTGAGGATTGGACCCATTATAGTCAATGGGGGAAAAATGTCCTGAAATTCACTGACAATCATTTACCTGTAACACATTTTATAGTGTATAATTCATTTGGCTTGAAGAGCCAAATTACTGTTCTTTCTATTTCTTCTTCTTCTTCTTCTTCCGTTTTATTCTTCCGCTTTTTTGGACTGTATCTCCTCCCACAGTTTTTGAGCTAGAGACATGAAATTCAGTACAGACGTGTGGGGCAGTTTGTTTCATGTTCATAAACACAAACGCTGACACCCCCAACCCCCCACACAGACACAGGTACACCCACCTACTGATCTACCTTTCCATTCCCATGGAAGCCATACTTAAAGGGTAACTAAAGTCAAAAAACAATTTTTCATCAATACAAGTTAGCTATATGGACATACATGCAAAAACACATACTCCCAACCTTACACGGGTACACGCACCTACTAACCTACACCTCCATTCCTGTGGCAGCCATACCTAAAGGGTAAATAAAGTAAAAAAAACTAATTTTGATATATCCTCAATAAAAGTTAGTTATATGGTCATACATGCAAAATCACTTACCCCCAACCTACCTACACCCACCTACTGACCTACCCTTCCATTTCCATAGCAGACATATTTAAAGCGTAAATAAAGTCAAAAAAATAATTTTAATTTATCCTCAATTAACGTTAGTTTTATGGTTGTAAACACAAAAAAAACATACCCCCTCAACCAGACCCGGGTACACACACCTACTGACCTACCCTTCCATTTCCGTGGCAGCCATACTTAAATGGTAACTATAGTCAAAAAACTAATTTTGGCCAATAACCAAAAAAGCTTTCCACAGATTCCAGCTATGTTTGGGCTGTTAATGTGAGACTCCTTACACCAAACTCCACAGGCGACCCAGGTTTTCAATAAAAACTTCAATCAAGTTCTTATTCATAGGAGCCTATGAATAAGAATGTGTGTTAAATTCGAAACGCGTCAGGCCTATTAGCCTGTTTGTCTGTAATCAGTTTTAATGTCGAAATAAAGGATTGAAGTTTTTATTGAAAACCTGGGTTGCATGTGGAGTTTGGTGTAAGGAGTCTCACATTAACAGCCCAAACATAGCCGGAATCTGTGGAAAGCTGACTGCAGGACCGATAGTGAAGGGTCCAGGGCTGTGAGGCACCTGGACCACCCGACGACGAGGGTGAGTCCAATTTGGTTTTGTGTACATACCTCCACCCATCCGAATTCGGCAGGATGGGGAGAAGGATGTACAATGCTTTGCCATAAGGATATGGATTATTGAAAGCGCACGACTCAGGGTTAATACACCCGAGCCGCCATGTAATACTAAGTGAGTACTGTCAGGATATAAGAGCTATTTTGATACATTATGTACACCAGCTTTTCACATGTGTTGATTAAAGGGTGGCTTATGTGTTTCCCTACATTGTATACAATAACCAAAAGAGTTAGTTTTTTTTAACCCCCAACCTGACACAGGTAAACCCACCTACTGACCTACCCCTCCATTACTTTGGCAGCTATACTTAAAGGGTAACTAAAGTCAAAAAAACACATTTTGATGAATAATCAAAATGACATTAACCAGTCATATTTGAATCAAATATTAAAATATGCTTGGTTAGTGTGTGATTATATGATTGGTAAGTTTGAAATCTTAACCAATCATATTTGAATATAATATTGAAATATGATTGGTTAATATTTCTATCCTGTGATCTAGACACAACCCCTTCCCAGCAGTCCTTCTAGACCCCCTCCTGTGCATTGCCATGTTTCTTTTTTGTGGCGAAAAGAGAAAATTTGTCACTGCCCATCGCCACAAAAACTACCGTTTTTTATAAATATGGTGGTAATGCCGACTTTTTCCGTGGCGATGAGCAGTAGTAACAAAATTGCAAAGTTAACGGACCTTTATAAATATGCCCGAGTCTATAGCCACAAGGAAAACCCTTTTAATTAAAAGGTCCTTCACTTCAAAGGGATCAAAAGGTTCAGATTGAAGAACATTGTTTATGAGTGGAAGATTCCAAGGATGTACTATGGGAGAAAAGTCTTCTGTTTCAGCTTACTTGGGTCTGGGTCAAGGATCGACCACTGGGAAAGGGAATGCTTCTTCTGACTTAGAACCAAGGCCTCCTTAGCCACCAGGGAAACGTGATTGTTTTCTCTATGTCATCTCTGATCTTCTTCAGTACTTTATAAATGAGAGGAGACGGAGGAAAGACCTACATCAGTTGGAGGTCCCATTTGATGGAAAAGGTATCTATGAATTAATCCTTCCTTTCTAATCCTGTTCTAATCCATTGCCATGAGATCCATTTGTGGGACACCAAGTTGTCTTAGTATTGAGGGGTTGAGGGGTTGTTTGGCGATTCCGAAAATCTTGTTGGATCTTCCTGGAATGTGAATTGCAGAAATGTCCTGGAGTTTGTCTAGAGCAGAATCTTCTGTTAGTCTCTGAAGCTGAAGGCTGATAGTACCTACTTTTCTGTAAGTAATTAACATGATGTTGTCTGACCAGACTAGAACCCTTGATTTTCACTGGAGAAGTATCTCAGGGACACCCATACTGCCCATATCTCCCTCATATTCTGTGAGAGGGTGAATCATTTTTTGGTCCACTGGCCCTAAAAGGAAAGGACTCAAGAGTCACACCACATCCCCAAGGACATGCATCCATAGTCAGGATTGCCCCGGTTGAAAAGAAACAGGTTTGAGGTTGCTTGGATTCAGCCACTAAACAAGGGAAGCTTGGAGGAAGGTAGGTTGATCCTGGTCCAGATTTTTTTCTGAATGTCAACTGTAAGTCTCTAATGTGGGACACGGCCTACTTTATTGATTCCAACGTTGAAGCAAGCTTCTGATTGGATGGGATAGGACAGACATTCCTATTTACCTTTTATTCTATTTCTTTTCTGGTTCATAGATCCCTCCCCAGACATAGAGATGAGGAGGATGAGCGCCATTTCTTTGACAGTTTGTGGGGGGAAACTTTGCAAAGACTGTACCGACCAAAGATTCTCTTCAGCAAATTTAACCTCCACATTCACACAAATTACTCATCATTGAAATTATTACAATTTCTCTCTCTATTCATGTAGAACCACGAGAAGAGAACAATTAAAAAATATAATGAGTACTTACTGGAGAATCCATTAATATAATGAAAGAAAGATCAGTGAACTAACAAGTTAATACCTGTTTATAATATTAATACAATACAAATAGTTTAAAGCTTAAAACCTATGTTTCTGTCCACCGTGGGGTTATCCACATAAACACTCGAGAGTCCTGCTATCCAAGCTAACCTGAATTCATTTTGAAAATGTAAATATTTGAAACGTTAAAATATGCAAAGTTTAAAAAACAAAAACCAGTTACAATGAAAAGTACCTGGGGCAGGGAGGTAGGAACCTAACCAACCTCCCAATATTGTTTCTGCGAGGAGTAATGATCAATCCAGTTTTCGAAAGGTTTTGAAAATCCGCGAATCTAACGGACCTGTTGAAGTTTTTAAAATTCAAAAATTTTATTTAAGACTTTGAAAATTGCATTTGAAAATCGAAATTTTTTTAATGGAAAATTGGGAATTTCTATCAATTTCGAAAATGCTATTGAAAATTCGAAAAATCCTGATTCAATACTGATATCAGAATGAAAGCCGCCAGTTTCCTTTATTTCTACTGAGAAGCATCAGCACAAAGAAAACTACTTCTGCCAGGCTTCCTGAGTGCTTCAGCACTATCTTTAATGCAGTGAAGTCCAGGACAATAACCTGGCAGATAAAAACTGTATGTGCTGGTGCTCCTAGGGCACCAATCAATCCTACCTCCCTGCCCCAGCAACTTTTCATTTTAAGAAACATAATTTCAACAGTGACGTAAATAAGAATTATCTTTTCAATTCAACATTAAGTATCGGAGTATATGATAGTCTGAAAAAATAAAATCTGTTCTTTGTCTAACCTGTTTCACTTTTGCAAAATTATTTGTGACCAGTCACATACCAACCAACTGTTTTACCTGTAGCACAAGTAAAAATATATGTAAAATGTGTAAATATTAGAGATGTCCGAACTTCGCAAAATCCGGTCCGCTCGGGGATCCGCAAATTTTTGAAAAAAACCGAAAATTAGAAAATCCGCGAGCGGACCCATTAAAACCCATTAAAATGAAAAATTCTTCGAATATACGAGAAATCCTTGTAATTTCGAAATTTTTCGAAAATACGTATTTTCCAACATTTTCGAAAATACATGAAATCCTCGTAATTTTGAAAATTTTCGAAAATCCGTATTTCCCGCATTTTCAAAAATACGTGAAATCCTCATCATTTTGAAAATTTTCGAAAAATACGTATTTTCATGCATTTTTTTAAAATACGTGAAATCCTCGTAATTTTGAAAATTTTCTAAAATACGGGTTTCCGCGCATTTCCAAAAATACGAGAAATCCTCGTAATTTTGAAAATTTTCGAAAATGCGGTTCGGAAAAGTTTGGAAGGCGGAAATGCGGAAAATTCGCGATATCCTCCGTTCGCGAATGCGGGAAATCCGCCGCGGATCCGGGTTCGGATCCGCGAACCGGGCCATCACTAATAAATATATGTAGACACTGAAATATTGTGAAATGATTTTCTAATCTTTTTCCTTTTACACAATTCTCCCCCCTCTTTACTCTCGAGTCATGTTTCTCAGCAGAAAAGCAGAAGGTTTAATACAAATGTGTAGTAGCTCTTAATGCATAAAAAACAAAAGAGAGAAAAGAGGCAATTCCTTCCCCAAGGAAAACAACTGGGAAACTGTTCTTTTATTTCTTTCATTTATACAGTTATTTAGTTAATTTGGTCCGTTTTCAAATGTTCGAACTTCAGTAAAAGTTCGACAACAGACCCATTAAAGTCAATGGGGAGTGAAAGTTTGAAAATTTCAGATGATTTTACAGATAAAATATCAATGGTAACTTACTGTAAATGGCTGTGGCACCTGGGGAATGGTCTGGGGAACATGTCACTGTCACCAAAACCTATTTAAACACTTCTTACTTCATGATCGGGCAATTGTCGGGTTTGTGCAAGCTACATTTAAGGGTTACCGAACGATACATTGTAGGGTTAGCGAAAACAAACCATACATTTGAGGGTTAGCAAACGATATATTCTAGGGTTACAGAAAACAGACCATACATTCGAGGGTTACCAAAAATGAACGATACATTCTAGGGTTAGCGAACGGCCTGTAAATTCAATAATTATTGTAAATACAGCCGCAAGTCCAAAAAAACGAACTAGTTCAAATAGTTCGAGTTCGTCCGAACTCGATGTGGGTTCGAGTTCGGTTTTGTGGCCGTCACTAGTTATCAGCAGGTGGCCATATTTCAGCTAAAAATCTACTCAAGATGTTGTGGCCACTAATATGATTTCATCTTTTTGCTCCATCGCCTGTGTGGGTAAGGATACCTATTAGTGATGGCCAAATTTCGTAAAATCATAAAATCCAAAATCGGACCTTTTAAAGTCAGTGGGGAGCAAAATATCTGAAAAGTTTGGTTAAAATAAAGGTATAAATATAGTAGCAATGGTAAGTTACTGTAGATGGCTCTGGAACCCGGGGAATGGTCTAGGTAACATGTACAAATGATACGTACAATAATATATGATAATTGGGCTTTGGCCTTTAAGCTTTAAAGGTACAGTGTAAAACACGTCCGTAGGTTACAGAATTCGACTAAAGAGGAAAATTCCAATTAGCATATCACAGCCAGGTGTTAAGGGCGTGATTGGATAGTGGCTAAGAGGTGTTATAGGAACGCCCAGGGTAAGGTGTCAAAACAGCATTGTACATGGCAGACAGTTGGTGTCGAACCCCCCACCTCTATTAAGGCTTGGTTTCTTTATTTTCACGTAAATGGCCTCCTTGACACCTCTCTTGAACCAGTCACGTTCCTTTGCCAATATGTTAACATTACAAGCAAGACAGGAGAAAGAACATGGTCATCCCATATGTAGCAGGGGTCTCCGAGAAATTAAGAAGAATTCTCAAAAAACACCGTATCCCTGTCTGCTTTAAACCGAGCAACACGCTGAGGCAGCAATTGGTACATCCGAAAGACCCAATACCTAAACACAAGAAAAGCGACATCATATATGCAGTGCAGTGCAGTGAAGAATGCTTTGATTTGTATGTGGGGGAGACCAAACAGCAACTGCATCAACGTATGGCCCAGCACAGAAGAGCCAATTCTCGGGTCAGGACTCAGCCGTGTACCTGCATCTTATGGATAAAGGACTACCTTTGAAGATTGTAATGTTAACATATTGGCGAAGGAACGTGAGTTCAAGAGAGGTGTTAAGGAGGCCATTTATTGAAAATAAGAAACCAAGCCTAAATAGATGGGGGGGGGGGTTCGACACCAACTGTCTGCCATGTACAATGCTGTTTTGACACCTTACTCTGGGCGTACTAAACACCTCTTAGCCACTATCCAATCACGCCCTTAACACTTGGCTGTGATATGCTAATTGGGATTTTCCAGGGTACATAATTGCCACAGATTCTTGTACAAGTCATTCTGAATTGAGAAAGCCAGTCGGATGACTAGCGAAACGTCTTCAAGAACTAAACTTCAAGTCCAGTTGATCTAATTGAATACAACAGATACATCCATCCTATTCCAAATGTCTTTATTTACTTGTTTTAATGTCAAGCATGGAACATTCAATGAATAAATGAATGTTTAATTCATTAATACTGTTATTTACTCTTTTAAGTAATAACCAAGCAAATCCAGAAAAACAAACTACATTGAACTTCTCCTTCAGAAAATTAACGGGCAAAATACCAACCTGAAATGGTAGCACCAGGTATAAAATGTCTAAAGATGCAAGTTCTTACTCACATGCAACTAATCAATTCTTCCCTATCGAAAATCCAATGGGGATGGTCCACCTTGTACCGTGGACATTAAGCAAGTTTTTTTATTTTTCCCTCTATGTTTGTCCCTTTTATCATTGGTATATTATATATCTAATAACACGTGAGCGCAGTATGAAATATGGAGGGAAACCGTGGAAGTCTCTCACCACACAAATCAAGCAGGAATTGTAAATGTGCTAAAATACTGTGGGTCAGAACAAGTTACTTTGGGAATAAGGGCGGCAGTGTTGTTACTTCAGGCGAAGGCCACACCACATAGTAGCGGGCCAGAAACGCGCACACGATGAAACTGGCCAAATTTATAAACTTGTGCAAGGTAGCGGTACTGAGAGTTTTCATTAATGTACAACCATACATTTAAGGCGACTGCTCGTTAGTAGAAAATTATAAAGGTATTCCATGGGCGATCGTAAATATATAATAATGTATATAATAATGGGCCTCCTGCATATTATCCCAGGCAAGTTAATAAAATACAGTCCATGGGTTTGTGCACTGCAGCTATGAGCTTACATATATTAGACCCATACATGAAACATTAACTTCCAGTATGCAAAACTCCTAATGTTGTTTCCTACTGTCCGGCCTCTGGACTTAGCCCGCTGGGTGATCAGTTGCTCACTAGTGATCTGAGCATGTGTGAACTATCCAGTAAAAATGACTGTACGCATTCAAATGCAGAAAGTATCCTAGGAAAATGAAGGAACTTTGCAGGATCTTAAATGAAAGCTCATTAACTGATTCTCCAATAATGAAGTGAATATGTAGGAATACAGGCACGAGTTGAATATTTCATTATGTCAAATACTTAATTTTTAAAATATTTTTGTTTTTGCATGAAGGTTTAGAAATTCTACTCAAATTGACCATAGACTTAAAGGGCATCTCCATACAAAAAACTGGTCATTTGTCAGCTATCTGCCCCCAACCCCAAATAATATATTAAACCCTTTATTACCTGCATTACTAACTAGATATTTAATGATAAGTGTTGTCCCCATTCTAGTTGACACCTCCCTCCATGCAGTCAATCAAGGCTGGAACTGCTGACATCACAACCAATAATTGACTGCTGTTTCCCTTGCAGCCTCTTCTACACATGTTCAAGCTTACAAAAAGCTCATTGAGCCTTTAAAGATTTTTATTGTGATTATTCATTTCCGGGGCTGTGGCCGTGAAAGTACAGCCACGATCGTAAATATCTATTCTACTGATGAAGTCCATCATGGATAGGTTTATAACTCCTCCTCGCACGGACGAACAGATCAAATAGGTTCCAGATATAAACTAGCGTACCTCGCTTCGGTAGTTCACACTCCCTAGACGGACTCACACCAGCCAGGCTCTTACTACCCCGTAGCACCACCGAACAGCGTATGGTCCTCTCACCACCAACACAGTCCAAAGATCTAATCACGTGGTAACTCGGGTCAGCTGGGGGAAGATCTCTTCACAACCTGTGCAGGGAGGAGGCCTCCCTGCGAGGTACGCTAGTTTATATCTGGAACCTATTTGATCTGTTCGTCCGTGCGAGGAGGAGTTCCGTTGTTTGGACTCACAGTTGCATCCTTGTGGGGTTGTGGAGGTTTTTGGTGCTCTTGCTTGTGTTGGCAATCATAAGCTCTTAGGACAGGTAGATATATAGACCGGTATTTATTGCTGAAGATTCGTTATATCTCTTGTACTTTTATGAATAATGTTTGTTGACTGTTTGTATCTGCGCTGTGCTGTTTTTATTAGGAACATTCCTGTATCACTATAATAAATTTTGCATTTGGTTTTTATTTCCTGCTATTCAATTTTATTGTTTATATTCATTGGTTGATTTTTATCTTCCGTTGTTTGGACTGTGTTTGGGACCCACACAGTTTTTATAGCAGGTGTTCGCATTTTCCCCTTTCCTTTTTCTTGTTATTGTGTATGTAATAATAGTATAGTCTAGTAGAGTATTGTATAGTAATGTAGGTATAGTATAGTCCCCCCACCCTAGCCCACTATTTATCCCGACCTCACACACTAAGTTACTTAGTTTAAGTAAGTTAGCTATAGTCTCAGTACCGTCCAGTCCTATTTGTTTTTATTTTTTTTATCTAGTATCAGTTTATTCAGATTAATGTACCCCCCCCGCCCCCTAGTGAGCTTTTTACGTAACCAAGTATAGTACACGTTACAGTTGATTTTAGTGAGTCTCAGCTCACAGTATCTTAGGTATAAGTACAGTTATCAAGTACAAGTACAGAAGATTGTATTTAGTTTTGTATAGTATAGTACAAGTTATATACAGTACAGTATAGTATTTAGTACAGTACAGTATAGTACAGTACAGTATAGTATTTAGTACAGTACAGTCTTAGTACAGATCGTACAGTACAGTACAGTAAACAGGACAGTACAGTATTAGTATAGATAGTATAGTACAGTATAGTAACGTATAGTACAGTACAGTACTAGTATAGTACAGTATAGATAGTACAGTATAGTATTCGTATAGTTTACAGTAAGTATTTAGTATAGTATAGTATAGTATAGTATTTAGTATAGTATAGTATAGTATAGTACAGTATAGTATTTAGTATAGTATAGTATAGTATAGTATAGTACAGTATAGTACAGTACAGTATGGTATAGTATAGTACAGTATAGTACAGTATTTGAGGTTGAATAAAGACATACGTCCATCCAGTTCAACCTACTCAGCAATAACCATACTTCCTGCCTAACTGTTCATCCAGAGGAAGGCAAAAAAAACAAAAAAAAAACCCCCACCAGAATTATGAAGGGCTATGGGTTAGTATATCTTTAAGGGATGGAGCTTTTCTTGCTGTAAGTGATGGGTTTGTTGCCAACAAGTGGCGCTATTTACTCAGAGACGTTATCGGCTATTTGTATCTTAAAGTCCTGCTAATCGCTGTACCAAGGGTAAACACGGTTTTAAGGCTAACTAATGGCGGTTGCGGAGGTGCGCTAAAGATATACGCTACCTAAGTACTGAGCCAATAACGTCTTTTCAAGACAGAATCGTTAACACCAGCAGATAGGTAGCATTAAAGATTTGTAATGGGTGAACTCCATTCGCAATGCATTGAGTCCCGCTAAAGGGGCCAATAGAGAACGATAGCAGCTCTTGGTAAATAGCCCTAAAGATCTTTTAAATCTTTAGTTAATAAAAACACTCAGGGTTATTCAATAAAAGTTCTTATCCTAAAAAATGGCGCTAATTTTGCCCCAACCAATCAGATGTTAGCTTTCAAATGTTAAATAAGATCTGATTGGTTGAGTTCAATACAGGAACTTGTATTGAATCTCCCTGAATGTTTATCTAATGCTTTTTTGAGATTGGTCCATTTGAAATTGTTCGTGGTAATAAACCTGATTTTACTTTATTTTTTATCCTTGTTTCCTACGATTCTTTTCTTGTTTAATAAACTCTTTCTTTTTGTATTTAATGCTCTTTTACCGTATAGGCTGTATTCATTTTTCCCCCTCTGTATCCTTCCTTAGGAGGTCTTGCCTTAAGATATTCGCCTGAACCATAAAGTCGTCTTTACTGGAGCAATTTCACTGTATTCTGAGGAACTGGCCCATTGGAATAGCCCTAAATGTGGTTTTTGGGTGGTAACTATCTGCTTTAAAAATTGAATTAACTGCTGGGGGTTTTATAAATGTTTCTGCAACTAAATTACGTCTATGGGGCCGATTTACCCAGAGACGCTGGGCAAATATATGTAGTTAAGGATACGCTAGCTGTTTCGCTACCGGTTAGCGTCACTTTAACTCCATATTAGCGTCAGATGCACATGTAATGCAAAAGTTACCCGCACATCCAACGTTCGTGATTCAATTTCGCATTTGCGGTAGTTTTTGCGCAAGATTTGAACGTCAGCTAATAGCTGGCGTTAAAATCCCGCAGTGAGTAAATCGGTTTTCTGGATTTACCCACATTCGCAAACACGATATTGAATCTCGATCAGGACATTTACCCAGAGTGATAGGTATCAATTTGATGTTTCTCTCATTTTTATTCAATACTTCTACACAAAGTTGTAACTGTTTTTTACTTAAAAATCATTATACTGCTGATACTATACTATATATATATATATATATATACTATATATACTATAAATATATATACTATATATACTATAAATGGTTCTGTGTTAAGTGAATCCCTGTTGGAAAGGGATCAGGTTGGAGTTTTGGTGGATAACAAACTTAAAGGTAGCAAGCAGTGCCAGGCGGCAACAGCCAGACAGCATGGTATTGTCTTGTATAAGCGAGGTATGGATTCAAGGGAAGAAAATGTTATTCTCCCTCTTTACAAAGCATTGGTAACTCCTCATTTGGAATATGCAGTGCAATTTTGGAATCCTGTGTACAAAAAGGACATCTTTGAAATGGAAAGGTTCAGAGAAGGGCACAACATATTAATAAGGGGATTGGGGGAGCTTAATATGAAAGAGACTAGAAAAGTTACAATTATGTACGCTGGAGAAAAGGTGCTTGCGTGGGGATATGATTACTGTGTATAAATACATTAACGGGCCATACAATAAACTATCTGGGGCATTGTTCACCAGAAGAACATGTCAGAGGACACAATGACATCCCTTAAAGCTAGGTACACCTAGCGATTTCCTCTCCTGACCGACCGTTCGATACTTTCGACGGTCGGCCAGGAGGAAGGACTGTCGTTCGCGGCAAAAGCAGCCGCGTCCGATAGTCACCCCGCGACCATCGTCGGTCCATAGAGGACCGCACGATCACGAGGTTTTCCACCCTGTCCGATCGTCCTTTCGTCCGATTCGGACGAACGGTCGATCGGACTGGGCACATTCGGATTTGATCATTTCGGTCCGATCGACCGATACACTGAACTATCGGTCGATCGGACCGAAATTTCTAATCGTGTGTACCCAGCTTAAGACTTGAAGAAAACAGGTTTAGGCTTCAAGTTGGGAAAGGGTTTGTCACTGTGAGAACGGTAAAGCTATGGAACTGTCTTCCTGGACGTAGTTATGGGCAGGTTCATTGGTCAGTTTAATAAAAAGCTGGATGAGTTTCTGCAAACAAGGAATGTTACAAGTTACTGTGTATTGATACATAAAGTAGAGTTGGAAAAGGGTTTGTCACTGTAGAACGGTGAAGCTATGGAACTGTCTTCCAGTGGACGTTGTAATGGTAGGTTCATTGGTCAGTTTAAATAAAGCTGGATGAGTTTCTACAAACAAGGAATGTTACAGTTACTGGTATTGATACATAAAGTAGAGTTGGGAAAGGGTTTGTCACTGTGAGAACGGTAAAGCTATGGACTGTCTTCCAGTGGACGTTGTATGGAAGGTTATTGGTCAGTTTAAATAAAGCTGGATGAGTTTCTACAAACAAGGAATGTTCAAGTTACTGGTATTGATACATAAAGTAGAGTTGGGAAAGGGTTTGTCACTGTGAGAACGGTAAAGCTATGGAACTGTCTTCCAGTGGACGTTGTTATGGCAGGTTCATTGGTCAGTTTATAAAAAGCTGGATGAGTTTCTCACAACAAGGAATGTTACAAGTTACTGGTATTGATACATAAAGAGTTGGGAGGGTTTGTCACTGTGAGAACGGTAAGCTATGGAACTGTCTTCCAGTGGACGTTGTTATGACAGGTTCATTGGTCAGTTTAATAAAAAGCTGGATGAGTTTCTACAAACAAGAATGTTACAAGTTCTGGTATTGATACATAAAGTAGAGTTGGGAAGGGTTGTCACTGTGGAGAACGGTAAAGCTATGGAACTGTCTTCCAGTGGACGTTGTTATGGCAGGTTCATTGGTCATTTAATAAAAAGCTGGATGAGTTTCTGCAAACAAGGAATGTTACAAGTTACTGGTATTGATACATAAAGTAGAGTTGGGAAGGGTTTCCACTGTGAGAACGGTAAAGCTATGGAACTGTCTTCCAGTGGACGTTGTTATGACAGGTTCATTGGTCAGTTTAATAAAAGCTGGATGAGTTTCTACAAACAGAATGTTACAAGTTACTGGTATTGATACATAAAGTAAATTGGGAAAGGGTTTTTCACTGTGAGAACGTAAAGCTTGGAACTGTCTTCCAATGGACGTTGTTATGGCAGGTTCATTGGTCAGTTTTAAAAAAGCTGGATGAGTTTCTACAAACAAGGAATGTTACAAGTTACTGGATTGATACATAAAGTAGAGTTGGGAAAGGGTTTGTCACTGTGAGACGGTAAAGCTATGGAACTGTCTTCCAGTGGACGTTGTTATGGCAGGTTCATTGGTCAGTTTAATAAAAAGCTGGATGAGTTTCTACAAAACAAGGAATGTTACAAGTTACTGGTATTGATACTAAAGTAGAGTTGGGAAAGGGTTTGTTCACTGTGAGAACGGTAAAGCTATGGAACTGTCTTCCAGTGGACGTTGTTATGGCAGGTTCATTGGTCAGTTTAATAAAAACTGGATGAGTTTGCAAAACAGGAATGTTACAAGTTACTGGTATTGATACATAAAGTAGAGTTGGGAAAGGGTTTGTCACTGTGAGAACGGTAAAGCTATGGAACTGTCTTCCAGTGGACGTTGTTATGGCAGGTTCATTGGTCAGTTTAATAAAAAGCTGGATAGTTTCACAAACAAGGAATGTTACAAGTTACTGGTATTGATCATAAAGTAGATTGGAAAGGTTTGTCACTGTGAGAACGGTAAGCATTGGAACTGTCTTCCAGTGGACGTTGTTATGGCAGGTTCATTGGTCAGTTTAATAAAAAGCTGGATGAGTTTCTACAAAAAGGAATGTTACAAGTTACTGGTATTGATACATAAAGTAGAGTTGGGAAAGGGTTTGTCACTGTGAGAACGGTAAAGCTATGGAACTGTCTTCCTGGACGTTGTTATGGCAGGTTCATTGGTCAGTTTAATAAAAAGCTGGATGAGTTTTCTACAAACAAGGAATGTTACAAGTTACTGGTATTGATACATAAAGTAGAGTTGGGAAAGGGTTTGTCACTGTGAGAACGGTAAAGCTATGGAACTGTCTTCCAGTGGACGTTGTTATGGCAGGTTCATTGGTCAGTTTAATAAAAAAGCTGGACGAGTTTCTACAAACAAGGAATGTTACAAGAAACAACTGACTCAACTATGCACAAAAAGCCTAAGAACCGTGGCTCAGGGGTGAGGGAGCACTCATGGTTTGTGCCCAAACAGTCAAACCCAGTACTGCAAGGCATCCATGCTAACCACTGAGGCACTGGGCTGACGATTGGGGCCTGCAGATATTCATTCGTGTATCGCTCTCCAGCCCTTCTGCAAACAAATTGCCTTCTACTACAGCCAAATATTTATCAGTCCAAAGCACCTGCTGCCATCTTACTGCACCAAGGTTCCTCTGCTTTTTGTGCATAGTTGAGCCACTTGGCCTTGTTTCCACGTCATTAACATATGTTCTCCAATGCCAGAGATGGAAGAATGGTCAGTGAATACGACTGTGGGAGGAGCCAAAAGCAGTCAGTTACTGCTTAAGTACAGTATAATTCTTCTTTAAGTTTAAACTGTAAAGAATATAACACTATATATTCCAGTACACGGATAAACTGTGTTATGTAAACAATTCTCGTTGTAAAAAAAAACCCATAGAGCAAATATATCCTCATGTACGTCACCGAATGGATTCTGCCCCTTTTAATCCTTTGTCTTTCATGTTATCTGTCCTTTCTGTCGTCTATCTTTAGATACAAGAAAAAACCCAGTTCTGGTTGAGTGGCAAGAATTATGGAAGTGAAATTTCTACAAAAACAACAAAAACAAACAAGGGTTAGGCTGGGGAATTCATAACATTTTCACATGAATTGAACCCACAGTGCCCCGGAGAATAGTAGATCCTACGTTTGGGGCTATTTATGGAGAATGGAAACCAGTTTTGTAAAGACACATTAATGATTGTCAGAAATGTCAAAATGTTTAGCATGCATTTTACATGGGAAATAGATATACTCATGCAGTTACTGTATAGGTAGAAAAGAGCTTGGCGCACTCCGATAAAAAGGAGCTAACTTCAATTCATTCAAACAATCATGCTTTATTTGTGCATTATCTCTGTGTGCTCACCAACAGTGCAATGGCTAAGAGAACGCCTTACGCATTTAGGACCGTTACTGGTCCTTATTCATAGGCTATAATGCATAAGCATTGTTGCCATTGCACTGTTGGTGACCGCAGTTATTGATTATTTCTGGCTCCTCCATAGCCATTGTCACTGACAATTCTCCCTCTCTGGCATTGGAGAACATACTGTATGCTAATGAAGGAGGGTAGGAGCCAGAAAGCAGTCAGTAACTGCCTGAGTATAATTCACAGTGGTTTTGCGTGAGATTTGAAATCTGGTTAACAATCGCGCAAGTAGTGGGTTTGGTAGTTTTGGGGTGGACATGCCCTTTGATTAACTCAGTGACTTTAGAAATTATTTAAAAACCATATTACTGCCAACTATTGAGGTAGCCAAGAAACAATTGCACAATCTTTAAAGGGCAAGTAGTGGGTTAAGTGGTTGGTTTGTGGGTGGACCAGACTTTAGAAATCCATATTACTGCCGGCTTCTCTACTATTTATAAGGAAAGTGAACAACCATTGAGGTAGCCAAGACATATGGTGACACATATGGGGAATTCTGCCTTTCGTGTCTATGGTGTGTTGATCTGTCCCCTATGTCCCATACATTCCAACGCTGGCTCCCAACCATTTACCCATTAATAGAATTTGTTAATCTGTTGGCCAGTAGTAATAGGAAACCAGCGATATTACCCACTTGCACATTGTAGACAGATGAGTTTTGTTATCCTTCACGAAGAAGCGACTGTGCATATCTGTCCGCAGGTTCAGACCTATAGGTGATGGCAAATTTCTTTCCAGTCTTTAATTATCTAATTAAATTAACAGATAAGGACAGAGCCAGGTTAAGGGCAAATAGAGCCCTAGAAAAATAGTGAGTTTTGGGGCCCCCTTTGTTCATAATGCTATAATCATCAACCAATCAATAAAGCCATGCCACATTCAGTTGCCCTAAAATACAAATAAAGTTTAAAAACAGCATTGTTACTCATGTATTATTAATTTCACCTCACTGCTTATTTGTTTATGTTGTACTGTGCAACACAAAAAAAATTGGTAGGGCTTGTGAGGTGGGTGCAGAAGCAAACTACAGCCCCTGCCACAGTGAGGGACACCAGGGATAAAGAGGTTTTTAAACAGCTGATTGCACGTACATAATAAAGGTGTTTTAAAGGTCCAGTACCAGTGTTTTGAACAGCTGATGGTGCGCATCTTTACCACTGATTGCAGTTTAAGTAGGGAGATTTGGCAGAAGAGTGGTGTGTGTCAGGGGGCCCAGTTTCACCTCTAGTGTGTGGTTGGCAAAATAATACTGGCTTTGGACTGAAGATCTAACTTAATAGTGGCTGGTGAACTGAATGGCTTACCTAACAGAGCATGCTAAACCCTTCAGCCCTCCATTCAGCAGACACTGTTATGTCAGCCCTCCATTCAGCAGCCAGTTGGTCATCCCTCCAGTTCAGTGGACACTGTTATGTCACCCCCCTCCCCCAATTTCAACAGACACTGCTAGGTCAGCCCTCCAGTTCAGTAGACACTGTTAGGTCAGACCTCCAGTTCAGCAGACACTGTTATGTCACCCCCCCCCCCCCCCAATTTCAACAGACACTGTTAGGTCAGCTCTCCAGTTCAGCAGCCAGTTAGGTCAGCCGTGCAGTTCAGCAGACACTGTTATGTCACCCCCCAATTTCAACAGACAGTGTTAGGTCAGCCCTCCAGTTCAGCAAACACTGTTGGGTCAGACCTTCAGTTCAGTAATTACTGATAGGTCAGCCCTCCAGTTCAGCAGACACTGTTATGTCACCCCCCCCCCCCCCCCCCATTTCAACAGACATTGTTAGGTCAGCCCTCCAGTTCAGCAGCCAGTTAGGTCAGTTCTCCAGTTCAGCAGACACGGTAAAGGTCAGAACTCCAATCAGTGGTGTGACTAGGAATCACTGGGCCCCACAGAAAAACTATAATGGAGCCCCTATCTATGGGGATTTATCTACAGTGGTTTCCCAGGAGGAGGCTATATCTGTCATAGGATAAATAAGATGGCATATGCCTTGGATTTTATGAGAATTGAGTAGGAATTTGGACATTGGCATTGCAGTAGATGTACAGTAGTATAAGTATTAAGACTTTTGATACAGTCCCCCATAGGCGACTAATGAATAAGCTAAGGTCTGTTGGTCTGGGGAGTCACATTTGTACATGGATAGAAAATTGGTTAATGAATAGGATGCAGAGAGTAGTTGTTAATGGGGCTTCATCATTATGGACTAAAGTCTAAGTGGGGGCCACAGGGTTCTGTGTTGGGGCCACTTCTATTTATCTATTTATTAATGATTTGGAAGTGGGTATTGTCAGCAAGGTTTCTGTCTTTGCTGACGACACAAAACTTTGTCGACCATTAAAAACTTCAGAGGATGTGCAATCGTTGCAAGGGGATCTAGATAGATTATCACATTGGGCTGCTAAGTTGCAGATGGGATTCAATGTTGATAAATGTAAGTGTATTGTGGGCTTAAAGGGCATGTCCACAACCAAAACTAAAATTTAACCCACTGCTGGCCCCATAGTTTAGTGTTAAAAAAATCCTTACCTTTCTCCTCTGCTCCAAATGGTTGTCCGGCAGTGCCTATTCAAAGTCCAGGAAACTGAAGAGTAGGAGCTTTCCTGTGTGTAAAAAATTATCTCCCACTTCTCTGTCCTCCTGGACAGAGAAGAGGTAGGTACATTTTGGTGGATAACAAACTTAAATTTAGGAAGCAGTGCCAGATGATAACAGCCAGAACCAGCATGGTATTGTCTTGTTAACGAGAAGTATGAAGAAAAATGTTATTCCTTACAAAGCTTGAATATGAAGAGAGACTGGAAAAGTTACAATTATGTACGCTGGAGAAAAGGCGCTTGCGTGGGATATGTTACTGTGTATTACATTAACAGGCCATACAATAAACTATCTGGGGCATTGTTCACCAATAGAACATGTCAGAGGACACGTGGACATCCCTTAAGACTTGAAGAAAAGAAGTTTAGTCTTCAAGTTCGGAAAGGGTTTTTCCCTGTGAGAACGGTAAAGCTATGGAACTGTCTTCCAGTGGACGTAGTTATGGCAGGTTCATTGGTCAGTTTAATAAAAAGCTGGATGAGTTTCTACAAACAAGGAATGTTACAGTTACTGGTATTGATACATAAAGTAGGTTGGGAAGGGTTTGTCACTGTGAGAACGGTAAAGCTATGAACTGTCTTCCAGTGGACGTTGTTATGGCAGGTTCATTGGTCAGTTATAAAAGCTGGATGAGTTTCTCAAAACAAGGAATGTTACAAGTTACTGTATTGATACATAAAGTAGAGTTGGAAAGGGTTTGTCACTGTGAGAACGGTAAAGCTATGGAACTGTCTTCCAGTGGACGTTGTTTATGGCAGGTTCATTGGTCAGTTTAATAAAAGCTGGATGAGTTTCTCACAAAAGGTGTTACAAGTTACTGGATTGATACTAAGTAGAGTTGGGAAAGGGTTTGTCACTGTGAGAATGGTAAAGCTATGGAACTGTCTTCCAGTGGATGTTGTTATGAGGCAGGTTCATTGGTCAGTTTAAAAAAGCTGGATGAGTTTCTGCAAACAAGGAATGTTACAAGTTACTGGATTGATACATAAAGTTAGTTGGGAAAGGGTTTTCCCTGTGAGAATGGTAAGCTATGGAACTGTCTTCCAGTGGACGTTGTTATGGCAGGTTCATTGGTCAGTTTATAAAAAGCTGGATGAGTTTCTGCAAACAGGAATGTTACAAGTTACTGGTATTGTCATAAAGTAGGTTGGGAAGGGTTTGTCACTGTGAGAACGTAAGCTATGGAACTGTCTTCAGTGGCGTTGTATGCAGGTTCATTGGTCAGTTTAATAAAAAGCTGGATGAGTTTCTGCGAAAAAGGAATGTTGCAAGTTATTGGTATTGATATATAACAGACAAGAATACACCATGTACATCAGTCTTTTGCAACATATGTATTTAATGTTTCATACACAGCATACACATAAAGTGTAACGTTTTGGTACAATGCTGTACCTTCTTCAGACAACAAGAAGGTGCAGCATTATACAGAAACATTACACTTTATGTGTATCCTATGTATGAAACATTAAATACATATGTTGCAAAGACTGATGTGCATGGTTGGTGTCTATTTAGGCTGGGTTTCTTTATTTTCACATAAATGGCCTCCTTGATACCTCTCTCAAACCAGTCCGGTTCCTTTGCCAATATGTTAACATTACAATCTTCAAAGGTATGTCCTTTATCCTTAAGATGCAGGTACACAGCTGAGTCCTGACCCGAGTTATTGGCTCTTCTGTGCTGGGCCATACGTTGGTGCAGTTGCTGTTTGGTCTCCCCCACATACAAATCAGAGCATTCTTCTGTGCACTGCACTGCGTAATAATGTTGATTTCTTGTGTTTCCAGTGCTGCCTCAGTGTGTTGTTCGGTTTAAAGCAGACAGGGATACGGCATATTTTGAAAATTCTTTTTTAATTTCTCAGAGACCCCTGCTACATATGGGATGACCATGTTCTTTCTCCTGTCTTGCTTTTCCCCTTCACTGTTGTATTCTTTCTTTTCTTTCCTTCTACTTCTTTTGACAAAGGCCCAGTCTGGATTCCACAAGGTTTAAGGGCTCCTCTGAGATGTTTCATTTCTTTAGCCTTCACCTCTGTGCTAGTGGGGATGTTCTCAGCTCTGTGTTGCAGGGTTCTGATGACCCCCAGCTTGTGATCTAAAGGGTGGTGGGAGTCAAACATCAAATACTGATCTGTGTGTGTTGGTTTTCTGTAAACCCTAACACCTGGCTGTGATATGCTAATTGGGACTTTCCAGGGTACATAATTGCCACAGATTCTTGTACAAGTCATTCTGAATTGAGAAAGCCAGTCGGATGACTAGCGAAACGTCTTCAAGAACTAAACTTGATCTAACTGAACACAACAGATATTCCATGACCTGGATGAATGAGAACCTTCACAAGCATGTTTATAAAGAGGTGCTTGCTCCTCCTTATAAATAGTAAAATGACTTTGCCACTTGGGGACTTTTAACGCCAGCTATAATCTGGGTTTTAAAACATTGTGCCAAAAAATATCTGAATCCCCTGCGCAGGAACCAAGAAGGAGCAATATTAAATCAATAAGTGTAGCTAAACTGCTGAAAAACCCCACCGCCCCTGGAAGAATGAGCCTGTATAATTCTTAATGTTTGTCTACAGGGCATCATATGCCTGTTTCGAAATATTTAGTTTTTCACAATCAAATCTCGTTTGAGTGATCACGTTGCTTTAGCAGAATGGCTTTAATAATTGCATCCTATCAAAAATATTGAGCAATGCTATTTCAAACAACGCAAAAGGTATTTCTGGTATTGACAGCAGTAGAACAATGAATAGAAACTTCTCATGTTATTTCGAAACACGCACAAGTCTCTGTCTAATCACAGTGGCACAAAACACATCCCAGCCATGCATAGTAACATAGGGCTAGATTTCTAAACCTGCGGGATTGCTAGTTAGTGATCGGTAATGTACAACAGCAGCCATAAATGTCTGGCGTTTGTTAATTTACGAACGTTCCGTGGTAGAATACCGTGCGGTGGTAAAATACTGCAATACTATTCTATAAATCTGTAAATCTATGACTGCGGTCAGAGATTTACGATCATTTCGGAAAGTTATGATCACTAAGTTTGCCTAACAAAGCAAGTCCAACCCCAAAATGTTTTTTAAGTATATAAATAGTAAAAAGATAAGGACTGAGAATGTGGGACCATTAAATAATGGGGCTGAGATGGTTGTAGAGGATGCCGAAAAGGCTAATCTGCTAAACTGTTTTTTAACATCCTTGTAAAATCCTAGTCCTTATAGCAGGGATTGTGATAATGTGCAGGGTACAAATGAGGGGCATTCACATTGGCTAACAGAGGATATGGTCAGTTCTATCTAGACCACTGTTTCTCATCTTTTCAGATTCGCTTTGGTCTGGTGATGTGCCGCTGGATTGCAAAAAAGCCAATGTAATACCAATATTCAAAAAAGGTAGTCGTTCACAGCCTGGTAACTATACACCTGTAAGCCTAACATCAGTGGTAGGGATGGTGATGGAAACTTTGTTATGGGATCATATCCTTGACTTTGTCTCCAGAGATCATCTTATTAGTAGTAGTCAGCTTGGATTTATGAGAAATAGATGCCAGACAAATTTAATTGTTTTTTATGAAGAAGCGAGTAAGAATTTAGATTCAGGCACAGCAGTGGATGGGGTATACTTGGATTTTGCGAAAGCTTTTGATTCTGTGCCACATAGGCGACTAATGTATAAACTGAGGACTGTTTGCCTAGAAGAAAACATTTGTTCATGGATAGAGAATTGGTTATTGGATCGCAAACAGAGAGTGGTGGTTAATGGAGCTACATCTATGTGGGCTAAAGTTCTAAGTGGGGCCCCTCAGGGTTCTGTACTGGGGCGACTTCTGTTTAATCTGTTTATAAATGACTTAGAAGGGGCATTGAGAGCAAGGTCTCTGTGTTTGCTGATGACACTAAACTATGCAGAGCTTTGGAAACTTCCAATGATGTGCAAGTGCTGCAAGCAGACCTAGATAGATTATCAAAATGGGCAGCAGAATGGCAGATGAGATTCAATGTAGATAAATGTAAGGTGATGCATTTGGGATTTAATAATCCCTGTGCCACCTACACCATAAATAACTCTGTGTTAAGTGCATCTGTAATGGAAAAAGATTTGGGGGTTCTGGTAGATAACAGACTTAGCTGTAGCAAACAATGCCAGGTAGCAACGACTAAAGCTACCAAGATATTGTCTTGTGTAAAGAGGGGAATAGATTCAAGAGAGAAAGATATTATTCTCCCTCTTTACAAGGCAGTATTAAGGCCTCATTTGGAATATGTGGTGCAGTTTTGGAATCCCATATACAAAAGGGACATCTTGGAAATGGAAACAGTTCATTCAGAGAAGGGCAACTAAAATAATAAAGAGAATGGAGGGGCTTGAATATGCAGGCAGATTAGACAAGTTAGGGCTGTTTACATTGGAGAAGCGATGTTTGCATGGGGATATGATCACCTTATACAAATATATTAACGGGCCATACAATGAACTCTCTGGTGCATTGTTCACTAATAGGTCATATCAGAAGACACGTGGACATCCTTTAAGGTTTGAAGAAAAGTAGTTTCATCTTCAGGTTAGGAAAGCTTTCTTTACAGTGAGAACGGTGTAACTGTGGAACTGTCTTCCAACAGATGTGGTAATGGCAAGTTTAAGCTTTAAAAATGGCCTGGATAATTTTCTACAACTAAAAAATATTGAGAATTACTGGTATTAATACATATAGATCTGGTTGATCCAGGGATACTTTCCGATTGACGTTTGGAGTCAGAAAGGAATTTCCCCCCCTTTTTAGCTGTTTTTTTTTTTTTTGCCTTCCTCTGGATCAACTGTTAGGTAGGGTAAAAAAATAAATAAATAGGGTGAATTGGTTGGACTTGGTGGACGTATGTCTTATTCAACATCAATTACTATGTTACTATTTTAGATTTACAATAGCGATCGTAAATTAATAATCGGTAAAGGCGCGGTAAAGCTAGAATTCATTACCGCTCCTTTATAAATATGGCCCAATGTAACAAAGTTATGGAGGTTCTATAAAGACATACATTTGTCTAGTTCAACCTTTGTACCCTACCCATAATGTCTGTATAACAGTTACATAGTAACATAGTATTGGAGGTTGTATAAAGACATACGTCCATAGAATGTATCCTTAGTAGGTTTCTACGGAAGCCAAACGATTCTTGTTTTGATGTTTCTGCCAAATATTTTTATTTTTATTTTATTTTGTGTTAGGTTTAATATGTTATAATGTTAGTTTTAATATGTTATAATGTTAGGTTTAATATGTTATAATGTTAGTTTTAATATGTGATAATGTTAGGTTTAATATTTTGTTTCCTTGTTGTCTCGTTATACGGATGTTGGAATAAATGTGGTTTATAAACTTGAACAAGTCAAACTTATGTTTTCCTTTTTTCTGCAGTAAGATATTTTAAGTTATTTGCGTGATAGTGCGAACGGTTGTCTATCCTCTCATCATCTATCTGTGTAGGTAGGTGACAGGGTTAGTTATATTAGAGTGTAGGAAGGCGGGCTCGGTTTTATTTTGTTTATTTTTTCTCTGATGTAAGAGTTAAATTTACTTTATATCTCATTGAAGATCGATTTTAGTTACTTTTTAAGAAAGATCTGAATTAAGATTGTTTTTATATTTGTTGTCTGCTGTAAGACTTTTTATTTCCTTTGGACTGGACTTTCTTCTCGGAAAGAGACTTTTTATTTTTATTCCTACGCCCCAAAGCCATATGCTATGTATTGTATTGTTTGTTTTAGTTTATGTTTGTGCAATTTGTTTAGCCTGTTAATAAACTTCAATATATATAAAGACATACGTCCATCTAGTCCAACCTTATTTACCCTACCCATAATGTCTGTATAACAGTTACATAGACATGTATGGAGGGTGTATAAAGACATATATCTATCTAGTCCAACTTTTATACCTACCCATAATGTCTGTAAAACAGTTACATAGTAACATAGTATTGGGATTGTTATAAAGACTACATCCATCTAGTCCAACTTTTATACCCTACCCATAATGTCTGTAAAACAGTTACATAGTAACATAGTATTGGAGGTTGATAAAGAACATGATTCCATCTAGTCCAACCTTTATACCCAACCCATAATGTCTGTCTAACAGTTACATAATAACTGTATTGAGGTTGTATAAAGACATACGTCCATCTAATTCAACCTTATATCCTACCCATAATATAGTTATACAGTTACATAGTAACATAGTATTGGAGGTTGAATAAAGACATATGCATCTAGCCAAACTTATATCCTACCCATAATGTCTGTAAACAGTAATAGTAACATAGTATTGGAGGTTGTATAAAGACATACATCCACAGTCCAACCCATTTAGCAATATCTCATTTCTGCCTAACTGTGTGATCCAGAGGAAGGCAAAACAAAACACCATTTATGAAGGAGGAAAAAAATTCCTTCCTGACTCAAGTGGCAATGGGAATTTCTGGATCAACTCTACTTTTGATCAGTACCAGTAACTTGAACATTCCTTGTTTGCAGAAACTCATCCAGTTCTTTTAAACTGACCATTGAACCTCCATAACAAACGTCCACTGGAAGACAGTTCCATAGCTTACCGTCTCACAGTGAAAAACCCTTCCCACTGAAGCCTAAACCTTTTTTCTTCAAGTCTTAAGGGATGTCCACGTGCCCTCTGACATGTTCTTCTGGTAACAATGCCCAGATAGTTTATTGGATGGCCGTTAATGTATTTATACACAGTAATCATATCCCCACACAAGCGCCTTTTCTCCAGCGTACATAATTGTAACTTTTCAGTCTCTCTTCATATTTCAAGCTCCCAATCCCTTATTAATTTAGTTGCCCTTCTCTGAACCCTTTCCATTTCCAAGATGTCCTTTTTGTACACAGGATTCCAAAATGCACTGCATATTCCAATGAGGCCTTACCATGCTTTGTAATGAGGGAGAATAACTTTTCCTCCCTAATCCATACCTCTCTTTAACAAGCAATACATGCTGGTCTGTCTGTTGCCGCCTGGCACTGCTTGCTACCTTAAGTTGTGTATCCACCAAAACTGCAGATCCCTTTCCAACAGGGATTCACTAACACAGAGCCATTTATAGTATAGCAGCACAAGGATTTTTAAGTCCAGAATGCATCACCTTACATTTATCAACATTGAACCTCATCTGCCACTTAGCAGCCAAATGTGACAATCTATCTAGATCCCAATGAAATGATTGCACATCCTCTGAAGTTTTTAATGGTCGACACAGAAACCTTGTTGACAATACCCACTTCCAAATCATTAATAAATAGATTAAATAGAAGCGGCCCCAACACAGAACCCTGTGGCCCCCACTTAGCACTTTAGTCCATAATGATGAAGCCCCATTTACAACTACTCTCTGCATCCTATTCATTAACCAATTTTCTATCCATGTATAAATGTGACTCCCCAGACCAACAGACTTTAGCTTATACATTAGTCGCCAAAAAGCCTTTGAAAAATCCAAACTACATCTACTGCTATGCCAGAGTCTAAATCTCTACTCACCTCCTCATAAAAGCCAAGCAAGTTAGTTTGACAAGATCTATTCCTCCTAAATCCATGCTTGTTATAATGTCAGACCTTGGAACATACTCTAGAACATGTTCCCTTATTAAACTTTCCAGTATCTTCCCCACCGCTGTTAAGTAGTTGATGCCTTTATGAGCCAGATATTGTTCTGGGAATTATCTCTGCAGTCCAACAAAGATTTGATGTTCCTGAAATTCTCACATGTATCCACACACTAACCCTATTATTGGACATATTATCTGGATCAATTGACTAATATTATCCCAACATGTATGGACACTATAAGATTGAATTGTCCTTAAAGGGTCACTATACACTATATATGTATAAGCAACTTTGTATAATGTGAAAGTACAATGTTAGGGTAGTAAAATGATGCTACTTACATGTGTGTCTGTGTCTGCTTTGTAAGTGAATTTTCAATATTTATTATTTATTAAATGCTCCTAACTGCCCCCCCCCCCAGTCACTGCTCACATGTAATTAGAGATGGCCGAAACCGCTGGGTTTCATTCCATTTTTGGGTTTTTTCGTTCCATCTTCTTTTTCGAAGATCCGAAAAGCTGAAAAATTAACTCAAATTCGGGACTTCAGATCGCATTTTCGATTTTTATCAAACATTCAAGATATTTTCAAAAATTCTCGAAAATAGCCTTAATCGTTCGATACTCATAGTATTCGAGTTTCCGATTGTATTTTTGAGTATTATCAAATGTTTGAGGCTATTTTTGAGAAATTTCCAAAAATAGCTTGATTTTTCGATAAAAATCAAAAATGCACTCCAAAGTTCCCAAATCCGATAGATCCGTATGAAGGGAGGATTCGGATTTTGGAATTGAGGGGTTCCATGTCAGATCCAGGTTCTCATCTCTAATTGTAATCTAGCTGACACTGGATACATTGATTTACATAATAAAGAGCCTTCACAGCCTGACACTAAACAGCTAATTAACATATGTCCCTGACACTGCTGATAGTGGGTGTGGCTGCTGCTGTGTTACACACTTCTCCCTTCTAACAAGTAAGCAGACATGCTGGAGCGGGTGACCTCCAGTGACACACTCCTGTAGATAGATAGATAGATAGATAGATAGATAGATGGATGGACGGACACAGACAGGCAGACACATAGATACAGACAGACAGACAGATGGATGGACGGACAGACGGATGGATGGACAGACACAGACAGGCAGACACATAGATACAGACAGACAGGTAGACAGACAGACCGACAGATAGATAGACAGATATATGGATTGATATATAATAGATAGATAGATTGATAGATAATAGATAGATGATAGATAGATAGATAGATCAGACAGACAGACAGACAGAGATAGATTGATAGATAGATAGATAATAGACAGACAGAGCGATAGATAGATATATAGATTGATCAGACAAACAGACAGACAGACAGACAGACAGACAGATAGATAGATGATAGATAGATAATAGACAGAGCGATAGATAGACAGATATATAGATAGATAGATAGATCAGACAGACAGATAGAAAGATAGATTGATATATAATAGACAGACAGAGCGATAGATAGACAGATATATAGATAGATCAGACAGAAGACAGACATGATAGAAGATAGATAAGATAGATGATAGATAACTAGAAAATAGATAGACAGATATTAGAATAGATAGATAGATAATAGATAGATTGATAGATAATAGACAGCTATGTGGACAATCCATTTACAAATCTATGTAAATAGTGTAAACTCACCCAGGTGAATTTTCTCTATTTTATTAATAGGATATGATAAATAGTGTAAAAACTCACCCAGGCGAATTTTTTATTTAATTAATAGGATATGATAAACAGTGTAAAACTCCCCAGGTTGAATTATCCTCTATTTATTAATAGGATATGATAAATAGTGTAAACTCACCAGGTGAATTTTCTCTATTTTATTAATAGGAATGATAAATAGTATAAAACTCACACCAGGGGGAATTTTCTTATTTTATTAAATAGATATATAATATTATAAAACTCACACAGGGGAATTTTCTCTATTTTTTAATAGGATATGATAAATAGTATAAACTCACCCAGGGGAATTTCTCTATTTTATTAATAGATATATAAATAGTGTAAACTCCACCAGGCGAATTTTCTATTTAATTAATAGGATATGATAAAAGTGTAACTCACCCAGGTGAATTATCTTATTTATTAATGGATAGATAATAGTGTAAAACTCACCAGGTGAATTTCTCTATTTTATTAATAGGATATAAATAGTGTAAAACTCACCCAGGTGAATTTCTCTATTTTATTAATAGATATGATAAATAGGGTAAAACTCACCCAGGTGAATTTTTCTCTATTTATTAATAGGAATGATAAATATGAAACTCACCAGGGGATTTTTATTTTATTAATAGGATATGATTAAATAGTGTAAAACTCACCCAGGTGAATTTTCTCTATTTATAAAGAGATATGAAAATAGTGTGTAAAACTCACCCAGGGGAATTTTCTCTATTTATAAATAGGATATGATAAATAGTGTAAAACTCACCCAGGAGAATTTTCTCTATTTTATTAATAGGATATGAAATAGTGGTAAAACTCAGCCAGGTGAATTTTTCTATTTTATAATGGATATGATAAATAGTGTAAAACTCAGCCAGGTGAATTTTCTCTATTTATTAATAGGAATGATAAATAGTGTAAAAACTCACCAGGTGATTACTCTATTTATTAATAGGATATGATAAATAGTGTTAAAACTCACCCAGGTGATTTCTTTCTCTATTTATTAATAGGATATGATAAATAGTGTAAAACTCACCAGGTGATTTTCTCTATTTTTAATAGGATATGATAAATAAGTGTAACATCAACCAGGGGAATTTTTCTTCATTTTATTAATAGGATTGATAAATAGTGTAAACTCACCCAGGGGAATTTTCTCTATTTTATAATAGGAAATGATAAATAGTGTTAAAACTCACCCAGGGGAATTTTCTCTATTTATTAATAGGATATGATAAATAGTGTACACTCACCAGGGGAATTATCTATATTTATTAATAGGATAGATAAATAGTGTAAACTCAGCCAGGTGAATTTTCTTATTTTATTAATAGGATATGATAAATACATGTAAACTCACCAGGTGAATTATCTCTATTTTATTAATAGGATATGTAAATAGTGTAAAACTCACCCAGGGGAATTATCTCTATGTTATTAATAGGATATGATAAATAGTGTAAAACTCACCCAGGTGAATTTTTCTCTATTTTATAATAGAATGATAAATAGTGAAAACTCAGCCAGGTGAATTTTCTCATTTATTAATAGGATAGGATAAATAGTGTAAAACTCACCCAGGTGAAATTATCTCTATTTTATTAATAGGAAATGATAAATAGTGTAAAACTCACCCAGGGATTTTCTTATTTTATTATAGGATAGGATATATTAATAGTGTAAAACTCACCCAGGTGATTTTCTCTATTTTATTATAGGATATGATAAATAGGTAAAACCACCCAGGGAATTCTTCTCTATTTTATTAAAGGATATGATAAAAGTGTTAAACTCACCCAGGTGATTTTCTCTATTTTATAATAGGATATGATAAACTAGTGTTAAACTCACACCAGGGAATTATCTCTATTTTATTATAGGATATGAAAATAGTGTAAACCACCCAGGGGAATTATCTCTATTTTATTAATAGGATATGATAAATAGTGTAAAACTCACCAGGGGAATTTTCTCTATTTATTAATAGGATATGATAATAGTGTAAAACTACCCAGGGGAATTTTCTCTATTTTATTAATAGGATATGATAAATAGTGTAAAACTCACCCAGGTGAATTTTTCTATTTTATTAATAGGATATGATAAAAATGTGTAAACTCACCCAGGGGAATTATCTCTATTATTAATAGGATATGATAAATAGTGTAAAACTTACCCAGGGAATTTTCTCTTTTATTATAGGATTGATAATAGGTAAAACTTAACCCACGGGGAATTTTCTCTATTTTATAATAGGATATGAGAAATAGTGAAAAACTCACCCAGGTGATTTTCTCTATTTTATTATAGGATATGATAAATAGTGTAAAACTCACCCAGATGAATTTCTCTATTTTATTAATAGGATATGATAAACAGTTGGTAAACTCACCCAGGAGAATTTTCTCTATTTATTATAGGATATGATAATAGTGTAAAACTCACCCAGGAGATATTCTCTATTTTATTAATAGGATATGATAAATAGTGTAAATCTCACCCGGGGAATTTCTCTATTTTATAATAGGATTGATAAATAGCGTAAAACTCACCCAGTGTGAATTATTCTATTTTATTAATAGGATATGATAAAATAGTGTAAATCTCACCCAGGGAATTTCTGATTTTATTTAATAGGATATGATGAAATAGCGTAATAAATCTCCACCCAGGGGAATTATCTCTAATTTATTAATAGGATATGATAAATAGTGTGTAAATCTCACCCAGGGGAATTTTCTCTATTTCTATAATAGGATATGATAAATTAGTGTAAATCTCACCCAGGGGAATTATCTCTATTTTTTAATAGGATATGATAAATAGTGTAAATCTCACCCAGGGGAATTTTCTCTATTTTATTAAAGGATATGATAAATAGTGTAAATCTCACCCAGGGGAATTATCTCTATTTTATTAATAGGATATGATAATAGTGTAAATCTCACCCAGGGAATTTTCTCTATTTATTAATAGGATATGATAATAGTGTAAATCTCACCCAGGGAATTATCTCCTATTATTAATAGGATATGATAAATAGTTGTAAAACTCACCCAGGTGAATATCTCTATTTTATTAACAGGATATGATAAATAGTGTGTAAAACTCACCCAGGGGAATTATTCTCTATTTTTATTAATAGGATATGATAAAAGTGTAAACATCACCCAGGTGAATTGTCTCTATTTTTAATAGGATATGATAAATAGTGTAAAACTCACCCAGGTGAATTGTCTCTATTTTTCAATAGGTATGATAAATAGTGTAAAACTCACCCAGGGGATTCTCTCTATTTATTAATAGGATATGATAAATATGTGTAAAACTCACCCAGGGAATTGGTCTATTTTATTAATAGGATATGAAAAATAGTGTAAAACTCACCCAGGTGAATTGTCTCTATTTTATTAATAGGATATGATAAAATAGTGTTAAAACTCACCCAGGTGAATTTCTCTATTTTTATAATAGGATAGATAAATAGTGTACAACTCACCAGGTGAATTATCTCTATTTTATTAATAGGATATGATAATAGTGTTAAAACTCACCCAGGTGAATTTTCTCTTTTATTTAATAGGATATGATAAAAGTGTAAATCTCACCCAGGGGAATTTTCTCTATTTTATTAATAGGATATGATAAATAGTGTAAAACCACCAGGTGAATTGTCTCTAGTTTTATTAATAGGATATGATAAATAGTGTAAAACTCACCCAGGTGAATTGTCTCTATTTTATTAATAGGATATGATAAATAGTGTTGTAAAAATCACCAGGGGAATTGTCTCTATTTTTATTAATAGGATATGGATAAATAGTGTTAAAAACTCCACCCAGGGAATTTTCTCTATTTATTAATAGGTAGATAAATAGTGAAAACTCACCAGGGGAAATTGTCTCTATTTTATTAATAGGATATGATAAATAGTGTAAAACTCACCCAGGTGGAATTGTCTCTATTTATTAATAGGATATGTATAAATAGTGTAAAACTCACCCAGGGGAATTTTCCTCTATTTATTAATAGATATGATAAATAGTGGTAACATTCAACAGGTGAATTGTCTCTTATTTTATTAATAGGATATGATCAATAGTGTAGAAAACTCACCCAGGGAATTGTCTCTATTTATTAATAGGATATGATAAATAGTGTAAAACTCACCAGGTGAATTGTCTCTATTTTATTAATGGATTGATAATAGTGTAAAACTCACCAGAGTGAATTGTCTCTATTTTATTAATGGATATGATAAAAGTTAAAACTCACCCAGGGGAATTTTCTCTATTTTATTAATGGATATGATAAAAGTGTAAAAACTCACCCAGGGAATTTCTCATTTTATTAATAGGATTGAAAATAGTTGTTAAAACTCACCAGGGAATTTCTCTATTTATTAATAGGATATGATAAATAGTGTAAAACTCACCCAGGGGAATTTTCTCTATTTATTAAAGGATATGATAAATAGTTGAAAAAACTCACCCAGGGGAATTTTCTCTATTTATTAATAGGATATGATAAATAGTGTAAAACTCACCCAGGTGAATTTTCTCTATTTTATTAATAGGATATGATACAATAGTGTAAAACTCACCAGGTGAATTCTCTATTTTATTAATAGGATGATGATAAATAGTGTAAAACTCACCCAGGGTGAATTTTCTTATTTATTAATAGGTTATGATAAATAGTGTAAAAACTCAGCCAGGTGAATTCTCTATTTGATAATAGGATATATGAAATAGTGTAAACTCACCAGGTGATGTCTTTTCTATTTATTAATAGGATATGATAAAATAGTGTAAAACTTCACCCCAGGTGAATTGCTCTACTTTTATTAATAGATATGATAAATAGTGTAAAACTCACCCAGGTGAATGTCTCTTATTTTATTACATAGGATAGTGATAAATAGTGTAAAACTCACCCAGTGAATTTCTATATTTTATTAATAGGATTATGATAAATAGTGTAAAACTCAGCAGGGAATGTCTCTATTTATTTAATAGGATATGACAACTAGTGTAAAACACCACCCAGGGGAATTTCTCTATTTATTAATAGGATATGATAAATAGTGTAAAACTCAACACCAGGGGAATTTTGATCTATTTTGATTAATAGGATATGATAAAATAGTGTAAAACTCACCAGGTGAAATTTCTCTATTTTATAATAGGATAGGACAAATAGTTGTAAACTCACCAGGGGAATTCTTCTATTTATTAATAGGGATATGATAAAATAGTGTTAAAACTCACACCAGGGGGGAATTTCTCTATTTTATAATAGGATATGAAAATAGTGTAAATCACCAGGAGAATTTTCTCATATATAGATATGATATGTGTAAATACCAGGATTTCAAGATAATGTATGGAAATAGTGTAAAACCACCCAGGGAATTTCTCTTTTTAAAGATAGTAAACAGTGTAAAATCACCCAGGTGAATTTCTTATTTTATTAATAGGATATGATAAATAGGGTAAAAACTCACCCAGGGGAATTTTCTCTATTTTATTATAGGATATGATAAACAGTGTGTAAAACTCACCAGGGAATTTTCTCTATTTATTAATAGGATATGTATAAATACAGTGTGTTAAAAACTCACCCAGGGATTTCTCTATTTTATTCATGTATCGGTTGAAATAGTGTGTAAAACTCACCAGGGGAATTTTCTCTATTTTATAATAGGATGTGATAAATGTGTAAAACTCACCAGGGAATTTTCTCTATTTTATTAATAGGATTGATAAATAGTGTAAAACTCCCCAGGTGACATTCTCTATTTTATTAATAGGTATGTAAACAGTGTAAAACTCACCCAGGTGAATTTCTCTATTTATTAATAGGATATGATAAATCGTTGTTAAAACTCACCCAGGGGAATTCTCTATTTTATAATAGGATATGATAAAATAGTGTAAAACTCACCAGGGGAATTTTCTCTATTGTTATAATAGGATAGATAAATAGTGTAAAACTCACCCAGGGGATTATCTCTATTTTAATTAAGGTATGATACCAGACCTTAGCGCAACGAATAGGGAGAGATATACTATCACACCATTGCCGCAGAGTTGCGTCTCTGCAAAAGTGAGGGTGTTTTTATGAATCGGGCAAATAGCGATTGTTTCTAATATGAACCAATGTATGATCGTCTCATTATTAGTCTTCTTGCGGTGGAAGTATTAATACAAGACACGCTCACATGTACGTTCTAGAGGAAATGTTTATGCTGTAAGGAATTATGTCATTGACGCCAAGCAGAATGAAAATGAAATCAACAAATAAATTCATCCCTAATGTAATAGGTGGGATAACAATCTCACTATACCGCCCTCAATGTCTTTCTTTATACAACAGATAGTGTGCTGGCAATTATCTCTGCAATCTAAACATCAGGTATCATCTTACCTACATTGACAAGTGGACTTGAGAAGGGTTGTCAGGTAATTGGCATGTTAACTTGTCACGTTGAGGCAGTAAAAACGTTGCTATATTTTCCCTGTGGCGTTCCAGATTGTCCTTGATATACATGGTTTTGGCTCAATGATGAAACCCACCAAGGTCTGGGTGCCCCCTGCCCAAGATTTCAGCAGGTTCTGAGAAAGCTTTAGGTCACTATGTGTTTCATTACTGAGACCTTCTAACCCACCTCCACAGACAAAATTGATATCCACCTACACAGGGCCGGCCTTTGATATATTATTACGCATTACGTAATGTTTACGCACCATCTATACAAGCACACACTGAAGATACGGAAGGGACAGTAAGTGCAGTGGTTGGACTTGTTGATGCAGGCCAAGGCAAGCAGCTCAGGCGGCATATTGTGTGTGCCAATGGGGGTGTTTTGGAGGGGTGTGCTAGGTGCCAGTAACAAAGATGGCACAGGGTGTATTAATCCTAAGGCCGGCCTTGCACCCCACAAACCCAACTACTTTTAACAGCTCTTGAACCTAAATCAGATCTCACTGCAATGTTTGTCGTCCTCTTCTTCAAAGGTTCCAATCTAAAGCTGTACGAGCTTGTTACTATCTGAGCGGTGCAGGAGGCAGCTCAGACATTAGTCAGTCATTGATCGTGAGTAACTGCTGCTACAGGAAGAACTGGGAAGATGAACATATGGCAGAAGATGGTCCAGCAAGTCCCGAGGTTGGTAACAGTATTGGTTAGTGTTGGGAGGGTGCTGGGACATGAGGAAGGTAAGGAACCATTTTCTAATTTGTTAATAGAGATTGCATTTACAATTAATAGAACTATCAGCCGAATGATTAAACCCTGCAGGATATTCTATTTGTGTCTACACGGCATTGGAGCTGTTTACACAAGAGATTAAAACAGTGGACACCTTTCAGGTTAAGTAAGCAGAAGGAAATAAACCTAAAGGTCAATGGAACAGTAACTTGCGGTGGCAATGATCCAGATCCCCTTTCCTTCACAGGTCCCATCCTGCAGATTTGTACTTCTGACTCAATGTTAGGCTGGTTAGGGAAGTTTTCCCATTAGAGGTGGCCATAAGCAAGCATGCAGGGCAGTAGGTGTGTATGCAGAATGGCCACCCTAGCTGTTTGGGACACTTTGTTCATGTAGAGTTTTGCCCCATGAACAGAAATCCAGGGTTGAAATTGAAATATCAAAAAAATCCATTTCAATTGGGATCTAATGGGGTTCTTGAATTTTCAAGAAGACATTTGCGTTTCGTCATCTCTAGAAATGACCATTTAAGTATAAGTATTAATATGGAACATAAACAGAGAACAGAATGTATTCAACCTTAGTGATGGCCCAGTTCGCGGAATCCGAACCAGATCCGTTGCCAATTACCTCGTTTCGCGCATGGCGGATATCGTGGATTTTCAAGTTTTCCACCTTCCGAACTTTTCCGAACCGGTTTCAAAATACGGGGATTTCTCGTATTTCGGAAAAGACGGGAAATACGAGAATTGCATATTCGTATTTTCGCCAGATTTCGTATTTTTCGCAGAATCATCGTATTTCTAAATTTAAATAGGTTTGTATTGGGTTCCGCATCACGGATTTTCGAATTTCGCGGATCCTCGCCAAAGGGACCGGATTTGCAAAGTTTCGGACCATCTCTATTCAACATGACATTGTCATACGGAATGTTTCCATAAACCACATTTATTTCTGATATGCACGTCTGGTTAGAAAGAATCGCTACACCATGGACTTTGTAGATACCATTGACCATTGATATGAGACGTGATGTGGTAGGTTTAGGTTTTTAGATGGTCTTTGTGGTTTGTAGTTCAAAATGTTTCATGATTAAAGGGACAGTTCGTCGAGATAATACCAATTTTTTAAAGCTTAATTTATGTTATATATTCCTAGTTATTTTACATATTCTCCTCCATTTTGAAAAATCAGTTGATTTCATCCCATTTGCTGTTCCCTGCTGTTGAGATACGTGAGCTGAAATTTTAGGTTCTACAGTCCTTCTTCTTCACAGGATCACCATTCCTTGGAATGTCCTACGTTATTTCTATGTGGTGTTGGAGGGGTAAAAGATGCTCAGATCTCTACTGAGAAACTGAATCAAACCCAGGCGTTGGGCAAGGGCAAAACCATAACAGTCTCTATTAGGGGTCCTGCAAACAGGATGTTCAGTATTTCAGTTGCATTTATTTATATACAGACACAATGCTGAATGGCAGTTTTAAGGTCATTAGGATGGAAAAATACTGCTCTTTTTTCTTAAAAGCATTGTATTTGCACCTGAAATTTCCCCTTAATTATTATGTCCGTTCAGCAGTTGAATTTTGAACCTCAAAAAGTTACTTATATTACCAGGTATAGGTGTGGTACCAATAGTATTTTTTTGGTTTAAATTTTTGTACTTTTCTGTTACCTTTAAGCAGGTCAAATATTTTAGGGTCTACCAATGAATAAAACCTGAATGGGTCATCTCGACATCTTCATCAGTCATGTACCAACCTTGAGGAAGAGGGCAGCCCCAATGATTCATATTGTCCATAATTTAAGTAATCTTTTTTTAAGGTTAAAAAAAAACAGTTCCGTTTCTCATTAATGGTCGATCACCCGGACACAATGTCTATTATATTATTATTCTCCTAAATAAAGCAAAGTGGTTATTGAAAGCATGATGTGTAAAATTTTGTGAATGGAAAAAACAGTTCATTTACATGTTGGAATGATAGACAGTTGTACTCTATGTATTTAACAAATCAAATCAATTTCGCCAACAATAAAAATGGTTGAGTTTTACCTATTTTTACCACCAGGTTTAGATTTAAATCTTAAAAAAGTAGTTAGTCATCCCATGGGTACATATTCCTTTTATCCCATTAAATTAGACATATCCTGGTAGGACGCTAATAAAGGAAGACGAGCCAGTCTACAACTGAGACAACCGTATCCTCTAGCTTACTTATTCACAAAACGGTCCAGGACATTAGTTTGCCAAAATTGATTTATTTAAAACTTGGTCAGTAGAGATATATGGTTGTATGCAATTGTGTTCAAGTGTTAAGGGCGTGTTGGATAGTGGCTAAGAAGGTGGTTGTTATAGGAACGCCCTTAACAACAACTTGGCATTGTGATATGCTTAATTGGGATTGCCAGGGTACATAATTGGCCCAGATGCTGGTACAAGTCATTTTGAATGAAGAAAAGAAAGCCAGTAAGATGACAAGCGAAACGTCCAAGAACTAACTTTAAGTCCCGTTGATCTAAATTGAATTACAGATAACCATGACCTGGAGGGATGAATTATACAGATTATACCCTACCTGAGATGGATGGAATATTACAGATATACCGTGACATGGATGAATGAATATTAAGATTTTACACTGACCTGGATGAATGAATATTACAGATATACCGTGACACTGGATGAATGAATATTAAAAGATATACAGTGACCGGGATGGAGATATACAGATATACCGTGGACTGGATGGATGAATATTTACAGATATACCATGACATGGATGGAGAATTATTACAGAATATACAATGAACTGGATGGATGAATATTATGAATTATAAAGATTATACCGTGACCCGGATGGAGAATATTACAGATATTACCAGGACGGGAATAAATAATTACAGATTACCGGACTGGATGTGAGAATGAATTTACAGATATACCATGACCTGGATGGATGAATATTACAGATATACGATTGGACCTGGATGGAATGAAGATTACAGAGATACCATGACCGGGATGGATGAATATTTCCCGATATACCATGACCTGCGATGAATGAATATTACAGAGATCCATGACCTGGATTGGATGTTGGATGTATATTAACAGAGATACCATGACTGGATGGATGAATTTACAGATATACCATGACCTTGGATGGATGTATATTACAGATATACCATGCCTGGAGGAATGAATAGTACCGCTATACCGTGACCTGGATGAATGAAATATGAAGATATACCGTGACCGGATGAATGAAATACAGTGTACCATGACCCGGATGGATATGCATACCAGACTATACCATGACCGGATGAATGAATATTACAGAGATATACCGTGACCGGATGAATGAATCTTACAGATATACGTGTGACCTGGATGAATGATATTACAGATATATCGTGACCTGGAGGAATGAATCTTCCAGATTACCATGACCTGGATGAATGAATATTACAGATATACCGTGCCTGGAGAATGAATATTACAGATTATGCCATGACCTGGATGAGGAATTTACCGATATACCATGACTGGAGGATGAATATTAAGATATACATGACCTGGATGGATGTATTTACAGATTATACCATTAGACTGGAGGGTGATATTACAGATATACCATGACCTGGTATGGATGATATTACAGAATACCAGACCAGGATGGATGAAATTACAGAGTATCCCATGACCGGGATGAATGAATATTACAGATTATACCGTGGACCTGGAGGATGATATTACAGCATACCATGCACCTGGATGGATGAATATTACAGATATACCATGACCTGGATGGATGATAATTACAGATATACCATGACTGGATTGGTATGATGCAGATATACCATGCCCTGATGGATGAATATTATAGCAGTAACCATGACCTGGATGAATAAATGAAGAATATTACAGATATACCGTGACCTGATGGATGAATAATGAATATTACAGATAGACCCTTACTGGCATGGATGAGAACCTCACAAGAGTCAGTAGAGGATGAACCAAACCGGGCAAAGATCCACCAAAACTGAAAATAGAAACCAACTCAAGTGAAGTCAATGAGAGAGGAATTTTTACACTGGAATTAGGGCCTAAAGCCACAATGCCACAGTTTTACCGCGTGATCCAATCCCCTACTATGCTGTACGGTGGCTGGCCTTAGGACACGAATTTTCAACATTAATACCGACACGAATTTGACATTTTGACAAATTTCTGCAAAAGTTGCACTTTGAAAATTGAATTTTAGAAGTTCCACCCGGCGGATCAAGGATCAGGATTTTTAAAACCCAACTGTTTCAGTCTAAAATCCAGGTTCAATACTGGGGACTCAACACTCGTGATAATGGACTCTTTGTATTAATAAAACTTCAGCCTAGCTTCATAGTTCACAAAAAGGGCAATAATGTTACATTTCTATTCACTAAATAAACTTTGGTTTAAATAAAAATTCATGAACTGTCAAATGGTTACGAAAAAGGTTATTCCAGGATATTCGTGCAAAGCAACAAAAACCAAACACTTCTCGGGTTAAGTTCTGACTGAACGCCGGTAACATGGCATTATAAGGAGGGCCCGGCGCACTGATTTTATTCAAGGGAAAGAAAAAATTACTGTAGTCTTTAATTATATGGGATTTGATGACAGATTTGTATGCTGCAATGGGGAGGAAAAAAAAAAATGTCTGCATCTTAAAACATTGTTTCTTGAGATAATAGAAGAATCACAGGAGATTATCCAACATTTTTAGTTAGAAATTTATTTTCAAATCTTTACCCAGCGGGTAGAGGCCATGCTTCAGTACAAGTTAACAAGCAATGTGTGCTGCGCTCAGTACACATCTGTGTTATTGGGACGCATGCCGATATGCCACAAGAAATCATACCACTCAGTGTTCCAATAACTAATCAGAGGCGCAGCGCACATAGTGGAACACTCTTTAGAATTGCATTGGAGAAGTAAATCCCAATTACGCAAGTGGGGACCTAGCCCTTTCAAGGGCATGTCCACCCCCAAAACTATAATCCCCCACTAAATGGCCCCACCATTGTAGTGATAAATAAAAACCTACTCACATCCCAGCTCCATATGGTTCTCCGGAGTCCCACCCACCAAAAGTCCCAAAAACGGCCCACCAGGAGCGCTAGCCGAGTCCATATAGGACAACTGCCTGTCTGGCCTCCCGGGAGATCATTGCACATGCAGGCTGCAGCCCTTCTCCCCCTCCATCAGCCCTTCCCTCTCCCTCCTCTCCCCTCCCGTTTTGGGGATCCCTTCCCCCTACAATTATAAAAAACCCCTTGCCCACTATAAAGTAATCTCTTCCTCCCAACCACAACGCTAATAAAAATAATTTAAAAAGACCCCGACCACCTGAGTTACCTTCCCTCTCTCCCTCCGGCATTCTGAGAAGCGAACCGACGGGTCCGTGAGGGGCTGCCTCTCAGCCAATCACGGACGCGGGCCGGTCCCGCCCCCTGCTTTGCAGTGTCTTGCAAGAGAGGCAGGGCGGGCATCGGAGGAGAGCGGCAAGGTAAGTAACATCGGGGCACTTCTGAAATATTTTATGAGCAGTTGGGGTGGGGGAAGATAGACTATGATTATGGCAAAGGTTTATTATAAGGGTGGACATGCCCTGAATCGACATTTTTCTAGGCAAGAATTTGGAGTAGTTTAAAAGATTTTCTGTAAATAAAATGACACATGTTTGTTTCAGTATTAAGCACGGGCTATCAACTGCAACAGTGTATTCTTATCGGCTCCATGAATAGAGATGGCCGAACTTTAACTTCAGTAAAAGTTCGAAAGTTGAATTTGGACCCATTAAAGTCAATGGGGGAGTGATTAGTTAGTTTGAAAAGTCCCGGATGATTTACAGCCTTAAACTAAACAATGATAAACTTACTGTAAATGGCTGTGGCACCTGGGAAAGGGTTGTCTGTGGGAACACTTCTGACTTATGTTTGGGCTACATTTGAGGGTTACGGCTTAATTCGAAGGTTGAAGATGATACTTGAGGGTTACGAATATGGACCCATAAATTCGAAGTGGTTTACCAAAATCAAACATATTTTTCGATGGTTGCGAAAAATCGAAGGCTACATTCTAGGGGTAGCAAAAAATAAACGATCCCGGTTACCATTCAAGGGTTAGTGAACTATAATTCTAGGTGGAAACAAACAAAAAAGGATCCCTACATTCAAGGGTTTACTGAAAAAAAACCGAATGATGCTTCGGGGTAACGAACGATTACATTTAGGGTTAGTGAATGGCTCGGAAAATTCAAGAACTCGATTTTTTCAATAATAAATACGAAAAAACAAAATACAGCCACGAGTCTGAAAATGAAACTAGTTCACAAGGTCGAGTTCATCTGAACTCAATAAAGGGTTCGAGTTTGGTTTGTGTCCATCACTAACACTGAATATGTAAAAATATATAAATAGGTTACCTTGGGTAAAATTTGGTTTTTAAATTGGAATCTCAGATTATGAAAAGAGGCGATGTAGAGCAATTACATTTAAATGGGATCAGATTAGAAGAGTGGATTCAGATCTTTGACATGGTTCCTTAAAAGCTTGTGAAGGTTCTCATTAATCCAGGTAATGATATATATGTTGTATTCAATTAGATCACTGGACTCTTAAAATGTAGTCTTGAAGACGTTTTGCTAGTCATCGACTGGCTTTCTCCATTCAGAATGACTTGTAAAGAATCTGTGGCAATTATGTACCCTGGAAAACCCAATAAGCATATCACAGCCAGGTGAAAGGGACAGGGGAAGAAATGGTCATCCCCTATGTAGCAGGGGCTCCGAGAAGAATATTAAGAGAAATTCAAAAAAACATCGCATCCCTGTCTGCTTTCAACGAACAAACACACGGAGGGCAGGCAATGGGGTACATCGCAAAGACCCAATACCTAAAACACAAGAAAAAGCGACATCATAACACAGTGCGTGCAGTGAAGAAGACTCTGATTGTATGGGGGGGGGAGACCCAAACAGCAACTGCATCAACGTATGGCCCACACGAAGAGCCAATTCATAGGGTCAGGACTAAGCAGGTTTGATCTGCATCTTAAGGAATTAAAGGGGAAATACTTTAAGATTTTAATGTTAACATATGGGAAGGAACGTGACTGGTTAAAGAGAGGTGTTAAGGCAGGCCATTGATGTTGAAAATAAAGAAACCCAGGCCTAAAAGATTCGTGTGGGGGGGTTCGACACCAACTGTCTCCCATGTTACAATGCTGTTTTAACACCTACTCTGGGCGTGCCTATAACACCCTTAGCCACTATCAATCACACCCTTTTAACACAGGCTGTGATATGCTTAATTGCGGATTTTCCAGGGTACATAATTGCCACAGATTCTTGTACAAGTCATTCTGAATTGAGGAAAGCCAGTTCGGATGGACTAGCGAACGTCTTCAAGAAGAAACTAAACTTCAAGTCCAGTTGACTCTAAGATCTAATGAATACAACAGATATGGTTACTTTAAATGCTAAATGTTTCTTGTTAAATGCTAATGATCATTGTGTTTTGATTGGCTAATTGGGTTTTTAAATTGTAAAGAGCATGTGTGTATTTAAGTATATGAATAAGGTTGAGACCCACTGTTAATGCGTCACGAAAGCTGCGCACGCAAAAGGTTCGCGATTACTCGTGTGAGAATGCGTTGCGTTGCACTGCTGATTTGCATTAGAGCGCGTGTGCGATTGAGGGAAAAAAAATGCGGATCGCATGCCGCTCCGTTTACAGAGCGCAAGAACGCATCGCTCCATAGCGCACTTATGCAGCCAAGCAACGGGGACAGTAAGGCGCGCTTTTATTAAGTGCGATCGGAACGCGCTTAAGGCGATCAGTGGGGTCTATAGCACTAAGAGTTCACCCCGAAATGCATCAAAAGGTGCTAGCTGGGATCCTACATTAATTTCCTCACCATGTCCAGATTAAAACAATAATAACAATTGGTTTTTAATGTATCCATGACCCGGACTCAGGATTCTGGGCTGTGCGATCCAATCAGCTTTCTAACTTTTTCTATTCAATGAATAGCAATTATAAAACCAATAGCATATAAAGAATGGAAATGATGAATGAGAAATGCGCCACCCAGTGATATCATGGGGTGGCCAGCGCGCAAATTTGATTTACGAATTCAGGCGGTTCCCCCCCCACCAAGCACAAGCGGATGCGTTACCGAGCATTAAATGCCGTCTGGCATAGGGTGCCTCAGGCCTCTGGCTTTGTGACAATTAACGGGGCCATATATACAAATGAATAGGTAAATCTGTCGTTCACTATTATCGCTATGGTAGGGGATATTCTCGAAACAAGTCCCACAGTGATCGAGCGGGAAGGCGGAAAATTTGCCCGTCTGGCATCTGGCTTCCTTTACTTTAGGTAGTGGATGGGAGCCAATCAGCTTGTGCGGTGTATGGATCCCCGGTACCAATGTGTCTGGGGGCAGATTGCTGTGAGATCGCATGTGTATGGCCAGATAACGGTGAAATCATTTAGCACTTAAACCGATTCTAAATTAAAACATTTCCTGGAAGTTTCCTGGAAAGTTTCTTCTAACGTTCCATTTTCTGGTTTAGCCTCTTTATATTAAATAGTAATTAATCGCTCGGCTCAGTGATGCCCTTTAAATCGCGCCATATGGGTGTGGAAACTCACTAATGTAAATTTGTTTTGGGCTTTAAACATGCTTCTAGGGATGATGAAAAAAGGTTTTGGCAATGTGGAAAGCGTTACAGAACGTGTTATAGAATTCTGCAATGATGGACAAAAAAGTATTGTATATGTTTATTTGTCGAGAACCAGTGAATGGCAGATGGTTAGTAGCGGGGGACAGGCTGGTATTTAACGAGTTTATTAAGCTTTGTACACACGTACAATTTGTACACAGACCCACAACCACAGACACATCGCACAGCACGCCGACGGCGCTTTGGGCAATAATCACGTGTTTATGTGCGGTCGGGGCAGCATCAAAAACGACACCAATGCGAATGCTTTCACACAGTGCGGGACTAGAGTCCTGAATGAAAGGGTCATTCGTCACCGGTTTTGTCGGGGGGTCTGTGTCAGAATTGTAAGTGTGTACGAAGTTATAACCGGTTAAATCCAGTCCTGTTCCCCAGCTACGATACCAATCTACATGCCAATGTTCTCGGACAAATAAAACATAAAAAAGTTTAGTGGTTCATTGTAGAGATGGACAGAACTCGAACCTCGAGTTCAAGCCGAACTTGAACATCCCGGGACCGCTTTCGTATTTTCGGGACTTTCGATTAAAATATCGAATGTGCGAGTAAAATGACAGTTACCCCTATGTACGCGAGCATCGAATCCTGCCGAGGTAAAGTTCCATTAAAAACCTATACGCGAGCATCGAATTGAGAAGATAAAATCTTCATGGTATCAGGCCAAAACATCGGAATATAAAGTAAAGTGTCCATAAAAAACTATACGAGAGCATCGAATCACGCGAAGTAAAATGCTACATGTGGTATCTAGGCCGCGAACATCGAATCTACGAGTAAAGTGTCATTAAAACCTCTACGCGAGCATCGAATCCACGAGTAAGTGTCCATTAAAGCCATACGCGCGCAGCAAATCCACGCGTAAAAATGTACATGGTATCTTGGCGCAAACATTGAATACGAGTAAAGTCGTCCATTAAAAAACCTAGCGAAGCATGATCCACGAGTAAAATGTCCATGGGTACTCAAGGCCGGAAACATCGAAAATCTCGAGTAAAAGTTCATTTAAAACACCTAAACGCGGAGCATCGAATCCGGAAAGTAAATGTCCATGGTATCTAGGCGGCGAAACATAGAATGTACGAGTTAAAAGTGTCTATTCACGCCTATACGCGCGCATTGAATCAGCAAGTAAAAGTCATGGTACCTAGCGCGAACGAGCTCGAAAAATAGCGCCAGTGAGGGTAAACGCGATTTTTTTTTGAAAAGTCCTGATATTGGAACATGTTCCCCAGACCATTTCCAAGGTCCAACAGCCATTTAAACATTAAGTTACCATTGATATTCTACTTGTATTTCATTAGAACTCTTTGAACTATTGAATCCCATTGACGTTTAACGGGTCGTTTTCCAACTTTAAACTTTCGAACTAGCCATATCAGTTCGAAGTTTAAATGCGACCGAAACTTTCGAAAGTTCGCCCATCTCTATTCATTAGGAGCACAGTATGGTGTGATCGACATTTACGGAAACGTTTGCTAATTTATGAAACGTCCTTTGACCTATGTGCAGTAGTTAAAACGCCGATACCGCACCTTTATACAATCTGGCCCTTGCCTTATTACCTCTTACAACCAAATTAACTATCGACGGCTAAGCTTTGGTGGTTTAAATCTGATTTTTCAGGGCGATCGTTATCACTAGCAATAACACACGCCCTATGATGACCCCCAAAATTGTCTTCCCCTAGACGGCGGAACGGGAATTTACACGAATCTTGCGCAGACATTAAAAAATAAAACATGTATTACAACAGCAACGTCTCCTAAAACTGTTGATATTGCTATTATCGTCGGTATGTAATGTAATTGGCAAACAGCTAATTTCCTTGCCAGAGGCTATTAATCATTATATCAACACCTGTTTCATCCCGTTGGGTTCAGAGTAAACGTCTATTAAAACCTTTAGGGTACTTTCCTGGAAGAACTACAGTAGTTACATAGGCATTTTCTATTATAATATCTCCCAGTGGTCTATATATAAATCTCCAGTGGTTATTATATAATCTCCCAGTGAGTATTATATAATATCTTCCATGGTATATATAAATCTCACAGTGGTATATATAGAATATCTCCAGTGGTATATATATAATATCTCCCAGCTTGATGATATATATAATATCCCTAGTGGTTGGTAATATATATAAATATCTCCCAGTGATATATATAATATATATTTAGATATAAAATATCTCCCTGGTAATAGATATATCTCCAGTGGTATATATCTATATATAATCTATATATAAATCTCCCAGGATATATATAGTAATATATCCCCAACCCCCGTGATATTCTATAAATCTCCCAGCCCTCCCCGGCCCCCTATATATATAATATTCCCGTCTGATATGTATATCCCCATATATATAAAATTTCTCCACAGTTGGTTTTAATATACTAATATTCCCAGTGGTATATATTATATCTCCAGTGGTATAGATAAATATCTCCCAGTTGAATAATCTATAAAATATCTCCCAGTGCATATATTATATAATACTCCCAGTGGTTATCTATATAATATTCCCGTGATAATATATATAAAAATATCTCCACAGTGGTATTAGATATAATATCTCCCAGTGGGATATATAATACTCCCAGTGATCTATATATCATCGCTCCCAGTGAATATATATATATAAAAATATCTCCAGTGATATATATATAATATATTCCCCAGTGGTATATATATAATATCTCCCAGTGACTAGATATATAAAATATCTCCCAGTGGTAATATATATAATATATCCCAGTGGTATATATCATATCTCCAGTGGTATATATATAATATCTCCCAGTTTTTTTTTTTTTTGGGAATTATATATAATATCTCCCAGTGGTATATGTATAATATTCTCCCAGTGGGATAAATATCTCCCAGTGGTATAATATAATTTCCCAGTGATATATATCTAATAATCTCCAGTGGTATATATATAATATCTCCAGTGGTTATATACTCTCTCCCAGTAATATCTCTTCCTCTTCCCGTAGAAAGATAGATTGATATATAATAGACAGACAGAGCGATAGATAGACGGATATATAGATAGATCAGACAGACAGACAGACAGATAGATAGATAGATAGATAGATGATAGATAAATAGAAAATAGATAGACAGATATTAGATAGATAGATAGATAATAGATAGATTGATAGATAATAGACAGATATGTGGACATATCCATTTACAAATCTATGATAAATAGTGTAAAACTCACCCAGGTGAATTTTCTCTATTTTATTAATAGGATATGATAAATAGTGTAAAACTCACCCAGGCGAATTTTTTTATTTAATTATAGGATATGATAAAACAGTGTAAAACTCACCCAGGTGAATTATCTCTATTTATTAATAGGATATGATAAATAGTGTAAACTCACCCAGGTGAATTTTCTCTATTTTATTAATAGGAATGATAAATAGTATAAAACTCACCCAGGGGAATTTTCTTATTTTATTAAATAGATATGATAAATATTATAAAACTCACCAGGGGAATTTTCTCTATTTTATTAATAGGATATGATAAATAGTATAAACTCACCCAGGGGAATTTCTCTATTTTATTATAGGATATATAAATAGTGTAAACTCACCAGGCGAATTTTCTTATTTAATTAATAGGATATGATAAAAGTGTAACTCACCCAGGTGAATTATCTTATTTATTAATGGATAGATAAATAGTGTAAAACTCAACCAGGTGAATTTTCTCTATTTTATTAATAGGATTATAAATAGTGTAAAACTCACCCAGGTGAATTTCTCTATTTTATTAATAGGATATGATAAATAGGGTAAAACTCACCCAGGTGAATTTTCTCTATTTATTAATAGGAATGATAAATATGTAAAACTCACCAGGGGATTTCTCTATTTTATTAATAGGATATGATAAATAGTGTAAAACTCACCCAGGTGAATTTTCTCTATTTAAAAGGATATGAAAATAGTGTGAAAACTCACCCAGGGGAATTTTCTCTATTTATAAATAGGATATGATAAATAGTGTAAAACTCACCCAGGAGAATTTTCTCTATTTTATTAATAGGATATGAAATAGTGGTAAAACTCAGCCAGGTGAATTTTTCTATTTTATAATAGGATATGATAAATAGTGTAAAACTCAGCCAGGTGAATTTTCTCTATTTATAATAGGAATGATAAATAGTGTAAAACTCACCAGGTGAATTATCTCTATTTTATTAATAGGATATGATAAATAGTGTAAAACTCACCCAGGTGATTTTCTCTATTTATTAATAGGATATGATAAATAGTGTAAAACTCACAGGTGATTTTCTCTATTTTTAATAGGATATGATAAATAAATGTTAAAAACATCACACCAGGGGAATTTTCTTCATTTTATTAATAGGATTGATAAATAGTGTAAACTCACCCAGGGGAATTTTCTCTATTTTATAATAGGAATGATAAATAGTGTTAAAACTCACCCAGGGGAATTTTCTCTATTTATTAATAGGATATGATAAATAGTGTAAACTCACCAGGGGAATTATCTTATTTATTAATAGGATATGATAAATAGTGTAAACTCAGCAGGTGAATTTTCTCTATTTTATTAATAGGATATGATAAATACTGTAAAACTCAGCCAGGTGAATTATCTCTATTTTATTAATAGGATATGATAAATAGTGTAAAACTCACCCAGGGGAATTATCTCTATTATTAATAGGATATGATAAATAGTGTAAAACTCACCCAGGTGAATTTTCTCTATTTTATAATAGAGATGATAAATAGTGTAAAACTCAGCCAGGTGAATTTTCTCAGTTTATTAATAGGATAGGATAAATAGTGTAAAACTCACCCAGGTGAAATTATCTCTATTTTATTAATAGGAAATGATAAATAGTGTAAAACTCACCCAGGGGATTTTCTTATTTTATTATAGGATAGGATATATTAATAGTGTAAAACTCACCCAGGTGATTTTCTCTATTTTATTAAGGATATGATAATAGGTAAAACCACCCAGGTGAATTTTCTCTATTTTATTAATAGGGATATGATAAAAAGTTGTTAAAACTCACCCAGGTGATTTTCTCTATTTTATAATAGGATATGATAAACTAGTGTTAAACTCACCCAGGGGAATTATCTCTATTTTATTAATAGGATATGAAAATAGTGTAAAACCACCCAGGGGAATTATCTCTATTTTATTAATAGGATATGATAAATAGTGTAAAACTCAACCAGGGGAATTTTCTCTATTTTATTAATAGGATATGATAAATAGTGTAAACTACCCAGGGGAATTTTCTCTATTTTATTAATAGGATATGATAAATAGTGTAAAACTCACCCAGGTGAATTTTCTCTATTTTATTAATAGGATATGATAAAAATGTGTAAAACTCACCCAGGGGAATATCTCTATTATTAATAGGATATGATAAATAGTGTAAAACTACCCAGGGGAATTTTCTATTTTATTATAGGAATTGATAATAGGTAAAACTTACCCACGGGGAATTTTCTCTATTTTATAATAGGATATGAAAATAGTGTAAAACTCACCCAGGTGAATTTTCTCTATTTTATTATAGGATATGATAAATAGTGTAAAACTCACCCAGATGAATTTCTCTATTTTATTAATAGGATATGATAAACAGTGTAAACTCACCCAGGAGAATTTTCTCTATTTATTATAGGATATGATAATAGTGTAAAACTCACCCAGGAGATTATTCTCTATTTTATTAATAGGATATGATAAATAGTGTAAATCTCACCCGGGAATTTCTCTATTTTATAATAGGATTGATAAATAGCGTAAACTCACCCAGGTGAATTATTCTATTTATTAATAGGATATGATAAAATAGTGTAAATCTCACCCAGGGAATTTTCTATTTTATTAATAGGATATGATAAATAGCGTAAATCTCACCCAGGGGAATTATCTCTATTTATTAATAGGATATGATAAATAGGTGTAAATCTCACCCAGGGGAATTTTCTCTATTTTATTAATAGGATATGATAAATAGTGTAAATCTCACCCAGGGGAATTATCTCTATTTTTTAATAGGATATGATAAATAGTGTAAATCTCACCCAGGGGAATTTTCTCTATTTTATTAAAGGATATGATAAAATAGTGTAAATTCACCCAGGGGAATTATCTCTATTTTATTAATAGGATATGATAATAGTGTAAATATCACCCAGGGGAATTTTCTCTATTTATTAATAGGATATGATAATAGTGTAAATCTCACCCAGGGAATTATCTCTATTATTAATAGGATATGATAAATAGTTGTAAAACTCACCCAGGTGAATATCTCTATTTTATTAACAGGATATGATAAATAGTGTGTAAAACTCACCCAGGGGAATTATTCTCTATTTTATTAATAGGATATGATAAATAGTGTAAAAATCACCCAGGTGATTGTCTCTATTTTTAATAGGATATGATAAATAGTGTAAAACTCACCCAGGTGAATTGTCTCTATTTTATAATAGGTATGATAAATAGTGTAAAAACTCACCCAGGGAATTCTCTCTATTTATTAATAGGATATGATAAATAGTGTAAAACTCACCCAGGGGAATTTCTATTTTATTAATAGGATATGAAAATAGTGTAAAACTCACCCAGGTGAATTGTCTCTATTTTATTAATAGGATATGATAAATAGTGTAAAACTCACCCAGGTGAATTTCTCTATTTTTATAATAGGATAGATAAATAGTGTAAAACTCACCAGGTGAATTATCTCTATTTTATTAATAGGATATGATAAATAGTGTAAAACTCACCCAGGTGAATTTTCTCTTTTATTTAATAGGATATGATAAAAGTGTAAATCTCACCCAGGGGAATTTTCTCTATTTTATTAATAGGATATGATAAATAGTGTAAAAACTCACCCAGGTGAATTGTCTCTATTTATTAATAGGATATGATAAAATAGTGTAAAACTCACCCAGGTGAATTGTCTCTATTTTATTAATAGGATATGATAAATATGTGTAAAATCACCAGGGGAATTGTCTCTATTTTATTAATAGGATATGGAAAATAGTGTAAAACTCACCCAGGGAATTTTCTCTATTTATTAATAGGATAGGATAAATAGTGTAAAACTCACCAGGGGAATTGTCTCTATTTTATAATAGGATATGATAAATAGTGTAAAACTCACCCAGGTGAATTGTCTCTATTTATTAATAGGATATGATAAATAGTGTAAAACTCACCCAGGGGAATTTCTCTATTTTATTAATAGGATATGATAAATAGTGGAACATTCACAGGTGAATTGTCTCTATTTATTAATAGGATATGATAATAGTGTAAAACTCACCCAGGGAATTGTCTCTATTTATTAATAGGATATGATAAATAGTGTAAAACTCACCAGGTGAATGTCTCTATTTTATTAATGGATATGATAAATAGTGTAAAACTCAACCAGAGTGAATTGTCTCTATTTTATTAATAGGATATGATAAATAGTGTAAAACTCACCCAGGGGAATTTTCTCTATTTTATTAAAGGATATGATAAAAGTGTAAAAACTCACCCAGGTGAATTGTCTCTATTTTATTAATAGGATTGAAAATAGTGTAAAACTCACACCAGGGGAATTTCTCTATTTATTAATAGGATATGATAAATAGTGTAAAACTCACCCAGGGGAATTTTCTCTATTTTATTAATAGGATATGATAAATAGTTGAAAACTCACCCAGGGAATTTTCTCATTTATTAATAGGATATGATAAATAGTGTAAAACTCACCCAGGTGAATTTTCTCTATTTTATTAATAGGATATGATAAATAGTGTAAAACTCACCCAGGTGAATTCTCTATTTTATTAATAGGATATGATAAATAGTGTAAAACTCACCCAGGTGAATTTTCTCTATTTTATTAATAGGATATGATAAATAGTGTAAAACTCAGCCAGGTGAATTCTCTATTTATAATAGGATATGATAAATAGTGTAAAACTCACCCAGGTGAATGTCTCTATTTTATTAATAGGATATGATAAATAGTGTAAAACTCACCCAGGTGAATTGCTCTATTTTATTAATAGGATATGATAAATAGTGTAAAACTCAACCCAGGTGAATTCTCTATTTTATTAATAGGATATGATAAATAGTGTAAAACTCACCCAGGTGAATTTCTTATTTTATTAATAGGATATGATAAATAGTGTAAAACTCACCCAGGTGAATTGTCTCTATTTTATTTAATAGGATATGAAATAGTGTAAAACTCACCCAGGGGAATTCTCTCTATTTATTAATAGGATATGATAAATAGTGTAAAACTCACCCAGGGGAATTTTCTATTTATTAATAGGATATGATAAATAGTGTAAAACTCACACCAGGGAAATTGTCTCTATTTTATTAATAGGATATGACAAATAGTGTAAACTCACCCAGGGGAATTCTCTCTATTTATTAATAGGGATATGATAAATAGTGTTAAAACTCACACCAGGGGAATTTTCTCTATTTTATAATAGGATATGATAAATAGTGTAAACTCACCCAGGGAATTTTCTCTATTTTATAATAGGATATGATAAATAGTGTAAAACTCACCCAGGTGATTTCTCTATTTTATAATAGGATATGATAATAGTGTAAACCACCCAGGGGAATTTCTCTATTTTATAATAGGATAGATAAACAGTGTAAAACTCACCCAGGTGAATTATCTCTATTTTATTAATAGGATATGATAAATAGTGTAAAAACTCACCAGGGGAATTTCTCATTTTATTAATAGGATATGATAAATAGTGTAAAACTCACCAGGGAATTTTCTCTATTTATTAATAGGATATGTATAAACATGTGTAAAAACTCACCCAGGTGAATTATCTCTATTTTATTTGTAATGGATTGAAATAGTGTAAACTCACCCAGGTGGAATTTTCTCTATTTTATAATAGGATATGATAATAGTGTAAACTCACCCAGGTGAATTTTCTCTATTTTATTAATAGGATATGATAAACTAGTGTAAAACTCCACCAGGTGAATTATCTCTATTTTATTAATAGGATATGATAAAAGTGTAAAACTCACCCAGGGAATTATCTCTATTTTATTAATGGATATGATAAATGTGTTAAAACTCACCCAGGGGAATTAGCTCTATTTATAATAGGAATATGATAAAATAGTGTAAAACTCACCCAGGGGAATTTTCTCTATTTTATTAATAGGATATGATAAATAGTGTAAATCTCACCCAGGGGAATTATCTCTATTTTATTAACAGGATGATACCAGACTTAGCGCAACGAATATGGAGATATTACTATCACACATTGCCGCAGAGTTGCTTCTCTGCAAAAGTGAGTGTTTTTATGAATACGGCGAAAATAGCGATTGTTTCTAAATATGACCCAATGTTATTGATCAGTCTCATTCATTAGTCTTCTTGCGGTGACGTATAATACAAGACACGCTCACATGTACGTTCTAGAGGAAATGTTATGCTGTAAGGAATTCATGTCATTGACGCCCAGCAGAATGAAATCAACAAAAAATTCATCCCTAATGTAATAGGTGGGGATAACAATCTCACTATACCTGCCCTCAATGTCTTTATACAACAGATAGTGTGCTGGCAATTATCTCTGCAATCTAAACATCAGGTATCATCTTACCTACATTGACAAGTTGGAATATGAAGTGTGTCAGGTAATTGGCATGTTAACTTGTCACTGTTGATGCAGTAATAACGTTGCTATATTTTACCTGTGGCCGTTCCAGATGTCCTTGATATACATGGTTGGATCAATGAAACCCACCTAATGTCTGGGTGCCCCCTGCCCAGATTTCAGCAGGTCTCTGTAGAAAGGCTTTAGGTCACTATGTTTTCATTACTGAGACCTTCTAACCCCACCTCCACAGACAAAAATTGATATCCACCTACACAGGGCCGGCCTTTGATATATATTACGCATTACGTAATGTACGCACCATATATACAAGCACACACTGAAGATACTGAAGGACAGTAAGTGCAGGTGGTGGACTTGTTTGATGCAGGCCAAGGCAAGCAGCATTCAGCAGCATATTGTGTGTGCCAATGGGGGTGTTTTGGAGGGGGTGCTAGGTGCCAGTAACAAATCTGGCACAGGGTGCTATTAATCCTAAGGCCGGCCCTGCACCTCCACAAACCCAAATACTTTTACAGCTCTTGAACCTAAATCCAGATCTTCACTGCAATGTTTGTCGTCCTCTTCTTCAAAGGTTCCATCTAAAGCTGTACGAGCTTGTTACTATCTTGCGCGTGCAGGAGGCAGCTCAGACATAGTCAGTCATTGATCGTGATTAACTGCTGCTACCAGGAAGAACTTGGAAGATGAACATATGGCAGAAGATGGTCCAGCAAGTCCTCGAGGTTGGTAAGTATTGGTTAGTGTTGGGAGGGTGCTGGGAATGAGGAAGGTAAGTACACATTTTCATAATTGTATATAGAGAGTTTCATTTACATTAATAGAACTATCAGCCGAATGATTAAACCCTGCAGGATATTCTATTGCTGTCTACACGGCATTGGAGCTGTTTACACAAGAGATTAAAACAGTGACACATTCAGGTATAAGGAAGCAGGAAATAAACCTAAAGGTCACTGTAACAGTAACTTTGCGGTGGCAATGATCCAGATCCCCTTCCTTCACAGGTCCATTCCTGCAGATTTGTCTTCTAGACTCACTGTTCAGGCTGGTTAGGGACAGTTTTCCCATAGAGGTGGCCATCAGCAAGCATGCAGGGCAGTGTGTATGCAGAATGGCCACCTAGCTGTTTGGGCCACTTATGTTCATGTAGAAGTTTTCCCAATGAACAGAAATCAGGGTTGAAATATCAAAAAATTCCACTTCAATTGGGATCTAATGGGGTTCTTGAAATTTCAAGAAGACATTTGAGTTTCGTTCATCTCTAGAAATGACACTTTAAGTATTAAGTATTATATAGAACAATATAACAGAGAACAGAATGTATTCAACATTAGTGATGGCCCAGTTCGCGGATCCGAACCCAGATCCGTTGCAAATTTACCTCGTTCGCGAATGGCGGATATCGTGGATTTTCCAGTTTTCCACCTTCCGAACTTTTCCGAACCGCGTTTTCAAAATTACGGGGATTTCTCGTATTTTCGGAAAGACGGGAAAATACGAGAAATTGCATATTTCGTATTTTCGCAGATTTCGTATTTTCGCAGAATCCTCGTATTTTCTAATTTAAATAGGTTTTATTGGGTCCGCTCACGGATTTTCGAATTTTCGCGGATCCTCGAACGGACCGGATTTTGCAAAGTTCGGACATCTCTATTCAACATGACATTGTCATACGGAATGTTTCCATAAACACAATTTATTTCTGATTAGGCACGTCTGGTTAGAAAGAATTCGATACACCATTGACTTGTAGATACCATCTGACCATGATATGAGACGTGATGTTGGTAGGTTTTAGATGGTCTTGTAGTTAAATGTTCCTTTTATTTAAAGGGACAGTTCAGTCGATAATACCAATTTTTTAAATTCTTAATTTATGTTATATATTCCTAGTTATTTTACATATTCTCCTCCATTTTGAAAAATCAGTTGATTTCATACCCTTTGCTGTTCCCTGCTGTTGAGATACGTGAGCTGACATTTTAGGTTCTAACAGTCCTTCTTCTTCCCAGGATGCACCACTTCCTTGGAATGTTCCTAACAGTTATTTCTACTGATTGGCTGTTGGATGGGTCAAAGATGCTCAGATCTCTACTGAGCAACTGAATCAACCCAGGCGCTGGGTCAAGGGCAAAACCATAACAGTCTCTATTAGGGGTCCTGCAAACAGGATGTCAGTATTTCAGTTGCATTTATTTATATACAGACAAAATGCTGAATGGGCAGGTTAAGGTCATTAGGATGGAAAAATACTGCTCTTTTTTCTTAAAAGCATATGTATTTGCACTGAACTTCCCCTTTAATTATTCTGTCCTTTCAGCAGTTTGAATTTTGAACCTCAAAAAGTTACTTATATTACCAGTATAGGTGGTACCAATATTTATTTTTTTTTAAAAAATTTTTGTTACTTTTCTGTACCTTTAAGCAGGTCAAATTAATTTTGGGTACCAAATGAATAAACCTGAATGGGTCTGACATCATTCATCAGTCATGTACAACCTTGAGGAAGAGGGGCAGCACCAATGATCATATTGTCCATAATTTAAGTACTTCTTTTTTTAAGGTTAAAAATAAAACAGTTCCGTTTCTCATTACCTGGTCGATCACCCGGACACAATGTCTAATTATATTATAGTTCTCCTTTAATTATAAAGCAAAGTGGTTATTGAAAGCATGATGTACAATTGTTGTTGAACTGGAAAAACACGTTCATTTACATTTTGGAATGATAAGACAGCTTGTACTCTATGTATTTAACAAATACAAATCAATTTCGCAACAATAACTGGTTGATTTTTAAATATTTTTACCACCAGGTTTCTAGATTTAAATCTTAACAAGTAGTTAGTCATCCCATGTGTTACATATCCTTATCCCAGTTACATATACATATCCTGGTAGGACTGCTAATAAAGGAAGACGAGCAGTCTACAACTGAGACACCTGTATCTCTAGCTCTCACTTATTCACAAACGGTCCATGACATTAGTTTGCAAAATTTGATTAAACTTTGGTCAGTAGAGATATCTGTTGTATTCAATTAGTGTTCAAGTGTTAAGGGCGTGATTGGATAGTGGCTAAGAGGTGTTATAGGAACGCCCTTAACACTTGGCTGTGATATGCTAATTGGGATTTTCCAGGGTACATAATTGCCACAGATTCTTGTACAAGTCATTCTGAATTGAGAAAGCCAGTCAGATGACAAGTCGTATACACGTTTCTTCAGAATCTAAACTTTCAAGTACAGTTGATACTAAATCGAATATTCTACAGACTATACCAGACCGGATGACTACGAACTATTTACAGACCCTATACCACGACCTGGGAGGTTTTTTATGCCAATAGTTACACGACTCTACTCGTGTAACTGAGGGATTTATGTATATATTACCGGATTATCAATTCATGACACCTTTTTGGATGAATGAATATTACAGATATACCGTGACCTGGATGAATGAACTTACAGAATACAGTTACCTGGATGGTATGAATTTTGACAGATATATCCGTGACCTGGATGTATCAGAGTTTCCATGTATGATTGTATTATTACGTATATACCATACTGGATGAAAGATATCCATACCTGATGATGAAGATACAGAGATACAATTGACTCTGTGATGCGATGAATATTACAGCACTGATATTGTGACCTGGATGGCATGTATTCGAAATATGCAGACTATACATGACTGGTACAAGATGAATTTACAGATATGTACGGACACTGACGGATGGACCTGGCATTATTACCAGATATACCATGGACCTGGATTGGATGGAATATTACAGACTTATTTTTACCATGACCTGTGATATGGAGGATATTACAGATATACCCAGGGACCTGGGCCACCTGGTCCTTCACTCTGAATTATTTAACAGTAGTACCCCCTTATCACCCTGAACGCGGATGCAAGCAGATTACATGATTTGTTTCCATGTACCTGGTATTGGAGGCATACGCTACATTGATTCCCTATGACACCCAGACCTGGCATGTTGAGGCACACTACTACAGCATTACACTGAACCTGGAGGTATGTGTATATTACAGATTTCTTTTTTCCTTATACCTCCGACCTGTTGATGGTACTGAACCCTATTATCATGACTATCCGCTGCATCCCTTGTTTTCCATGATTTATGCAATAGTTACCGATGAGTATCCTGGGACAGCGTTTAGCGACCCTTCTCCCTATTGGAATATTACAGCAACCTAGGAACCTTCCGGATGGTTTTCAGTGTATACTACCCCAGCCACCCTTTTCCATACCAGACATCGGTCCGAGGAATGAATATGACAGCATTATACCGTGACCGTGGATGCAATGAAATGACAGATATTACGTTGACCTGGTTTATGAATGTAATATTACATGTATTATATGTCGTGACTGGATTGATATTTCTATGAATATTCAGATTATATACATGATCCTTCGGATGATATTGAATGAGTGTAAGATTTTTTTTTTAACTCGTGACCTGGATGAATGAATATTCAGATTTATGCCTAGACCTGGGATGGTTTTATCAATTTACAGATTTTTCCTTTTTATACCATTGTACCTTGTGGATGGTATGATTCTATTAATAGATAGTCACCATGACCTGGTACGGATTGGTATATATCCAGTACTTATACATGTACCTGGACGTGATTGCTTGTATATTAGTACATGATTTATGATTTCCATGACTGGGATGGACTTGTTTTCTTCTTCCCCCATGATATACAGATTCCCTCCTATACCTTATGGAACTGGTATTGGTTGATGGAATATCTAAAGACTTTTTTCTACCATGTTAACTGTTGATGAAGGAATTTAGTGACAGATTTATTACTTTCGTGACCTGGATTGGATTGAATCACTTATTTCTTTTTTTTTCTTCCCCCAGTTTATTTACCTATTACATTCCCGGACCTGGAGGGATGAATCGCTGTATCAGATTTCTCTATACCATGACTCGGGATGGCATGAATTTACGTATTATACCAGACCTGGATGGAGATTATACTAAACGACTATACAATAGGACTTTGTGATTGGATTGAAATTTACTTCCTACTTATGTTACGCTTTTATACATTGATCTTCCGGTTATTTCGGATCTTATGAATATTTACAGATCTAATTGTGACCCTGCGTCTCTTTTTGTCTTTAGTATTACCCTTATTGACAAGAGTAGGTACATGTATCTCGTCGTTATGGATGAGCAAACCAGCACAATTTAAGTCCAGAGAGATGAACAAATCCCAGGGCATCACAAATGTTCCTTACACAAATAAGGATATAATTCTACGCAACAACCAATTGAAGTCATTATGAGAGCAGGTTCCACATTTTTTACAACACTGTTATACCTTATTGTGGGTCTATAAGCCACTTACACTGTCTCATCGTTTTACCGCCCCCCGTCGACTCGTAATTCACCTTATCGATGAGTTGCCGATCTTGGGCGTCGGCCCAGTTTTTTCCCTTTTGGAATATCGAATTGTTGTCCAAACATTAAATACGACATCCCGATATTTGACCTTCTTGACAACATTTCTTGTCAAAGTTTCTGGCACTGTTTGCGAATCCTATACCTTGACTATCATTTTTAGAAGTTCCACTATGTTTATCGGATCCAAGTCATGATTTGTTAAAACCCATCTGTTGCTTTAGTCTTGAATTAACGTACACCAGGTTACCACATTATTCTTGGTATTTCTCGTTAGATACACTCCGTTGATTAACGGGGACTCTGTTGCTGTTCCTATGATTTATAAAACCTTCAGCCTTATTTTTCATGGTTCAGTTTACAATAATATAGTGGCCACTGACAATGACTATTTTCTTTTTTATCTAACAATTTATATAAACATTAGTGTGAAAATAAAAATTCACTCTTTTCGACTCTGTTCATAATATGTTTAACACGACATACATATATTTGCGGTTTTACCGACTAGTCCGATATATTCGGGTTCAACTTTATGCTCCCACCCATTCAAATCCAAACACTTCTATTGGGTCAACATTTCTGGCTTTGTATATTCACGCCGTTGTTATATAATGATTTTACTACCACTTGGAGGGACGGTATGCACTGATTTATTTCAAGGGAAAGGAAAAATTACTGTATGTTTAATTATATGGGATTTGATGAACGAATCTTATGCTGCAAGGGAAGAAAAAATGTCTGCATCGTTAAAACATGGTTCTTGGATTAATAGACGAATCACAGAGATCCAAACATGCTATGTAGAATACATTTATTTTAAATTCTTTCAACAGCGGGCCTAGAGGCTCTCTTAGCGTCAGTACAAGTTCACCAAGCAATGGCTGCTTTGCGCGTCCAGTACACCATTGCGTTTTGGACGGGATCGCATCGCGATATTTCGCACAAGAATACATTAACACCTCATGTGTGTTTTTACTAACCAAACTAATCTATTCAGAGCGTCCATGCGGCAACTAGTGGAAAACCCTTTAGCATTGCATTGGAGAAGTAAATCCAATTAGATAGTGGGGACCTAGCCCTTAAAGGGCAGTCCACCCCACAAAACTATAATCCCCCAACGTACATGGCCCCCACCACCTGTATGTGTGAGTATAAAACCTCCTTTACCCCTCAACATCCTTTCAGCGTCTCCACTATGTTTCTCTGTTTAGTTCCCCCCCCCCACATATTTAGCCCAAAAAACTGCCCACCAAGGATGTGATCAGCGAGTCCATATTATGGTAAATCTGACCTGCTCCCTGGCCTCCCGGAGATCATCTGCCATGCGTGCTCGCAGCCCTTCTCCCCCCTCCCTCCGCCTCCCTCTCCCTCCCCTCCCTCGTTTTGGACCCCTCCCCCCTACCATAAAACCCCTTGCCCATATAATAGTATATCTTCCCCCAACCACAACCGCTAAAAAATAATTTTATAGAAAGACCCACCCCGACCCCTGACTTACTTCCCCTCTCTCTCCCCCCCGGCATTCTGAGAAGCCGACAGACGGGTCCGTGATTGGCTGCCTCTCAGCCAATCATTCGGACGCCCGGCGGCCATGGGCCCGCTTTCCAACTGTATTTGCTAGCTGTTTCTTTGAAAGTTCATGTTAAGGCTTATGCCCGGTTTTTTCCTCTTTTCAATCCGGGCTATCGGAGCGTATTTTGGACCCGCCATGGCAAGGGATTACCCGTAATTTTTATCTATCAGAATGGCCACACCTTTCCTGATACATCTACTTTTTGCCCTTTTATATCGCAGTTGGGCTTGCTGGGGGAAGATTACTATGAATGGGACAATACGTTTTATTTTTATTTCCGTTAACGGCCGTGGACATTTGTTCCCTTTATATAGACATTTTTTATTAGCCGCTTTAATTTAACTCCCTTGGCCTATTGGTACCACAAAGATTTTATTGTAAACAAATTATGACACCTATTTTTTTTTGTGTGTTAGTTTCAGTATCTTTACTTGTTCACGGCGAGTCCTATTTCAACTGCCGTTCCCAATTATTCTGTATCGTTTATCGGCTCCCTGAAAGAGATTCTGTGACGCCCCGAACACTCCTTTAACTCATGTGAAAGCTGTCGAATATGTTTGAATTGTTGACCCATGAAAGGTCACACTATGGCGGGCAGTCGAGTTAGTTTGAACTTCCGGATGATTACAGCTAAACGAATCATTTATGATTATTTCACTTACACTCGAACACTGTGCTGTGCGCACTGGGACAATGTCCCCCATGCCCCTGGGCCGGGAACACTCTCTTTCCCTAATTTTATGATGGGCTACATCCTTGATGGGTTCCTTTTTTCCTCTTTATTCGGCTAATTCGAAGGTTAATGAATGATTAATTTGTTAGCGGGTACAGAATATTTGACCCATACAATGTGAAGGGTTACCAACCTAAATAAAACGATTATTGTGTTTCCAGGTTGCCGCAAAAGTAGATTTTATTCTGTGCTTATTTTCAGTTTTAGGGGTTGAGCAACAAGAGTAGTATTCCGCTAAATTCCCTCACCCCAGGGTTAGTTTTTGAACTTATACATTCCTCCGGTGTCTCGGAAAAATTTTTTTTCCTTTCTTTCTTTTTTGATGCCTTCCTTACCTTACATGTTAAACGTTGGTTGACTGTGAAAAATCGACATGTGTAGTGCTGCGTCTGAGGTTAACGTAACGTATTTTTTTTCCTCTTCTATTACATTGTGATGTGGTTAGTGATTTGGCTGTTTAGTATTAATTCATATTTAAACTATCGATTTTTCCTAAGAAATTTATTTTTTTTTTTCGCCAAAATACAGCAAATTTTCAGAGTGATGAACCATAATGAATATCTAGTTCAACATAAGGTTCGGCGAGTATCTGAACTCATAAGGGTTCGAGTCTTGGTTGTTGTTTGTGCCATAATTGTTCCTTCACTATCCCCTCTGTGATATTAGTTTAAAAATATATAATAGGTTTTACATCTTGTGTACAATTGGTTTTAAATCTTTTATTGGCACCTCCCAGTTTTCCGATTAAGATTCGCCCGCCCGATTTGTACGTTCCGCCAATTCATTTATTTTTTTACAATTGCGCGATTTTTTCAGATTACATTTTAGAGGTTTGAGATTCAGATCCTGGAAAATCCGCCGGTCCTTGTCTATAGTTGCTTTTCTTTTGTCGAAGGTTCTTTCTAGTACTTTCCAGGTCAGATCCCATGATCTCTGCCTTGTGTATTTGCAATTTAGGTATAAACCGGTTTATCCCTTTTTTTTTCCTTTTTCCCCCTTTTTTCTCCTTCTTTGTCTTAAAATATGTATTTTTTTCGTGAAGAGTTTGGCTAGTCCAATCCGACCCCCTGCGCGTTTCCAAGGTCAGATCCGGAATCTTGTACAAGAATTTTTTCCTTGGGTCCGGCACGTAGCTGATTCCACTGAAAATCCCAAATAAGCATATGTCCAGGTCTTAAGGTGATTCAAGGATTGGACCCCCTGCATTTTTACATCGGGTCATTGCCCCCCACTTATGGTTTCGCCTTGGGGCTCTTCCCGAGTGTAATATAGACCAGAAAATGTTTTCAACCAAAAACACCCCATCGATGTCTCCTGTCTGACGCTAAACTTTTTTTCCCGAAACAACCCCACACCTGTATTCTTTTTTGGACATGAATTTATTTTTTTTTGGTTACCATCGAAAGACCACCCATACCTAAAACACTCTACTTAGAAAATGCTACTTATCAGATCCATCGTGCAGTCGCTTCTCCTCCGTGATAGCACATGCTCCTCTGATTTTTTTTGTATGTTGGGGGTAGGGACCCCCAAACAGCAACTTACGGCATAAACTGTCATGGCCCCCCACAGAACGCATTCAGAGCCAATTCCTCGTTGGCTCCCCAGGCACTCAGCCCGTGTACTATTGCATCATTAGGATAAAAGGACATACCTGTTTTAAGCTTTACATTGCCCTAACATACCCTCTCCGGCGATCTTCAGGATACGGGACTGGTTCAAGAGATTTTCCTTTGGAGTTATAGGACCCCGGCCAGTCATTATGTGGATTATATAAAGAAACCAAGCCTAAGAGAGGCGGCCCGGGTTCGATTCATATACACTTGTAGGCCATGTACACATGACCTGTTCTTACTTACATCCTTTTTTTACTCGGGCGTGACTTTTCCCTATTAACACATCGTAGCCACCTTTATTTTTCCAATCACAACCGTCCTAAACCTGGCGGGACCTACTGCTAATATTGCGGAGTTGCCCAGGGTACCCCAATGTAAGTTGCCTACAGCATTACTGCTTACAAGGTACATTCGGAATTGGAAAAGCCCAGCGGTTTTTATGACTAGCCGCAACGCTTCACAGAAACTAATTTACTTCAAGTCCAGCTTGATCTACTTGACATACACCAGATATGGTTCCTTGTTATAATGTAACTGTTTCTTTAATATGCCTAATGATTCTTGATGTGTTTTGCGTTGGCTATGTTGTTGTTTTTTAAATGTAAAGAGATGGGGTTGTAATCTTGAAGGTCTTTTCCTTTTTATGAAGAATGGTTGGTAGACTCAAACTGTGTACATGCTTTCGTCCCGATTTCGCCGCGCCCCCCCCGAACGCTAAACGGGTTAGGATTTTTTTTTAGGTTTTACTTAATAGCTTTTTGGGAGAACTGCGTTGGTCGGTTGCAGGACTGATTGCATTTTTAGAGGCGTTGCTGATGAGGTGAAAAAAAAAAAAAATAGCGGATCGCATGCAGATCCGAATTTACAAGAAGCGCATATAATCGGCATCGATCCCTATTGCGCACTTATTGCAGACCACATCAACTGGGCCACATATAATGCTTGTGCGCTGTGTTTATTTTATATTGTTGCTTTTTTTTTCTTTTTGATTACGGATCACCCCGTATGTAAAGCGCTCATCCCCAGGCGGGGTCTCTACCGCCAGGTATAGACGTTTCATTCTCTACCGACCATATGCTATCCAAAATTGCCTGTTTACAGGGGATCCATATCACCCCCTTCACAAATTTTACTCACCATGTTTCTTTAAGATTACAACAATCAAACTTATATGGTTTGTATAGTGTGATCTCATGGTTGACTCACCTGGATCTCCCATGGAGTGTGTTTTGTTTTATTCGTTGGTCTTTGTGCGATCCAATTGCCAGCTTCTCATTTTTCTACCTTCACATGAATATCGTTAAAATTTTATACCAATAGCATACTGGGAAAGAATTGGAAATGAGTGTATGAGCCTAACTGGCCCATCCAGGTATATCTAATGTGTCTCCTCTTCTCTTATCCCTTCCTGATTTCCCTTTCCGTGGCCATGAGCGACAGTTTCCGTTCTCTTACGTTATTATAATTTTTCTCCAAGGTACTCGCGTTTGTACACCCAGTTGCACTACCCGCGTTTCGTTACTTCCCCGGTCATTCCGAGCAGTATATCCGCTCGTCGTGCAATAGTGTTGTGGGCCTCAGCCTCGGTGTGCCACAATATAAGGTGTTCCTTTGGCACATTAGGATTACCAAATCGCCACTACATGGTGAAATTTTGCCCTGTCGTTCCCCTATTATCGCGAATGGCGTATCGTGGTCAATTCTGTTCATACTAACAATACGTCCACTAATTCATATCGATCGGGAAATGGTCGGAAATGTTTCTGCTCCATCCGTTTGGCCATCTGCTTCCCTCTTAATGAGGTAGCGGGGCGCCAATCCGAGTTGTGCGGTGTTTATTCCTGGTTTTCTCTTTCCTATTTTTCTTCCCCCTTCCGGCTATTCCAATGTGAGCTGTGTTGCGCCACGACCATGCTTTCCTTGATTGACTCGCATGTGTATGCCCAGACGCCTCAAAGGGTGGACTTTGCGAAATCCTTGTAGCAACTTAAACCTGTATTCTACAACTTTAAATAAATTTCCTGGACCACTTTGGGTTCTTTTCCGTGTGAATGTTCAATTCTAAAGTTCCTATTCTTGGTTGAGCATGCCTTTTTTTTTTTTCTTCTATACTTACAATAGGTAATATATCCGCTCTGATCAGTATGCCTCGAAATACGTCGCATACGGGCGTGGACAAACATTCACTCAATCGTAAGTTGTGGGGTTTGCTCTAACTGCTTCTATGTTGATTAACATGGTTTTGTCGCAATGGGGGAAAGCCCTGTTACCAGAATCGTGTTATATGTATATCCCTGACGAGTTGCGACAATAAACTTTGTATATCTTGTTTTTCCTTTCTATTTGTACCTATTTTTTTTTTTTTGGGGGGTGGGGGGGGTGGGTTTCGTGTGTTTCTTTTTTTTTTTTTCCCCTTCCCCCCGGTTTCTCCCTGGGGTGTTGTGGTTTTCTGGGGGGTGTGCTCTGGTTGTGGGTGGTGGGTGTTGACAGTGAATTGGTAAGAGTTTTGCGTATAGTAGATTGGGGACCAGGCTGTGATGTTAACGAGTTTATAGCTTCCTGGTTGTACACTACGATAAAATTTTATTCCTCAGACCTAATTCCCCACCGACCAACACCTCTGCACATTGCATCTGCCAGATTTTACGTTTTTTTCTCTTTTTTCCTCCTCTTTTCCCCCCCGACCTATCCTGGGCTAATTAATTCACGTGTTTATCGTTCTTTCCGGTCGGCGGCAGTTATCAATAATAAGCACCACCCCAATCCTTTTTCTTTTTTTCAGGAATGGCCTTGCACACGTGCGGAATTTAGAGCTATTTTTGAATTGGTATTATTTTTTTAGGGCTACCTTCGTTTGGTGTAGGCCGTGGGTCTTTCGTGTCAGAACCTGTACGTGTGTGTTACTGAAGCATTATATACCTCTGTTAATAGTTACATGGCTGTCATATCCCAGCTACTTTATTACACAAATGCTGACCTCTTCACTGGTCTCGGATCTCAAATTATTAAAACCATTAAATTAAAGTTTTTTATGTTCAATTTTAGTTATGTAGATGTAATCTAGTAACCTCGAACCTCCGAGTTCCAGCCGAACTTGAATCTTTTATCCGCCGATCCCGCGATGTTCGAGATCTTTAGTGACTTCGATAAATATCGAAGTCGCGCGTAAATGCCTATTATACCTATACCCGCGTGTAGCGTATACGACATTCCAGACCGGTAAAGGTCCCATTAAAACTTTTATACGCGAGCATCGCAATCTGCGAGTGATATACCATGTTCCATGGTATATAGTGCCCCCCCCCCCTTTCCTCCTTCTTATACTATTTATTCTATCGAATCTATAAGTAAGCCAGCTTTGTCCATTAACTTAACCTATTTAACTGCTTCCGAGTCACTCGTATATCCCCCCTCTTGCCGAGTATTAAATGTTATAATGGTATCTATGGCTCCTTTTTTCTTTTCTCTTTCCTTTTTTTCCCACCTCCCCCCGCCCCCTTTTTCTTTGCGAACATCGATATACAGAGTTAAAGTTGTCAATTCAAAACTCTCTATTTTTGCGTTTAGCATCGAACCTCCATAGACGTATAAGGTCATATTTAACAGCCTTTATAGCTGCCAGCATCAAATGCCTTTTTCTTACCGAGTCCAAAATTTTAATGTACATGGTTTCATTGGGCAAACCTGACATCTTCTTGTACAAGTCATTCTGAATTGAGAAAGCCAGTCAGATGACAAGCGAAACGTCTTCAAGAACTAAACTTTAAGTCCAGTTGATCTAAATGAATATTACAGATATACCATGACCTGGATGAATGAATATTACAGATATACCATGACCTGGATGGATGAATATTACAGATATACCATGACCTGGATGGATGAATATTACAGATATACCATGACCTGGATGAATGAATATTACAGATATAACATGACCTGGATGAATGAATATTACAGATATACCATGACCTGGATGGATGAGAACCATCACAAGTCAGTAGAGATGAACCAAACCGGGCAAAATTCCACCAAACTGAAAATTCAGAACCAACTCAATTGAAGTCAATGAGAGAGGAATTTTTAAACACTGAATTAGGGCTAAGCCCCAATGCCGCGTTTTACCGCGTGATCCAATCCCCTACTATGCTGTACTGTGGCCTC